>CM053402.1:88904270-88920330 GCA_028644305.1 Xerus rutilus | reverse complement strand
TCAAGCCTGTAATCCCAGCACTTAGGGAGGCTGAGACAGGAGAATTGCGAGTTCAAAGCCAGCCTCAGCAATGGCGAGGCACTAAGCAACTCAGTGAGACCCTGTCTGTACATAAAAAAAAAAAAAAAAACACAAAATAGGACTGGAGATGTGGCTCAGTGGTCGAGTACCCCTGAGTTCAATCCCCAGTACCAAAAAACAAACAAACAAACAAACAAACAAACAAAAAGGGCTGGGTGGTCAACCAGGCGCAGTGGTGCAAGTCTGTAATCCCAGCACTTTGAGAGACGGAGACAGGAGAATCTCAAGTTCAAAGCCAGCCTCAGCAACGGTGAGGCACTAAGCAATTCAGTGAGACCCTGTTTCTAAATAAAAGAGAAAAGTAGGGCTGGGGATGTGGCTCAGTGGTTGAGTATCCCTGAGTTCAATCCCTGGTATTGAAAAAAAAAAAAGGGGGGGGGTGGGTGGTCATGTTGGTTGTGACTTTTTCAAAAAATATAGTTTCTGAATCTGTTTAAAATGTTTTATTTTATAATCCTCACTCTTGTGCCAAAAATCCTCTAGCAATTTCCATCCATTACAGTGTGCATCTCTTAAGCCTTGGTATAACATGCCAGACTATTACGATTGGGTCATGCTCCCTTTCATTACCACCCTTATCCCCACTTTGTCAGGTTTTGGACAGTCCTCCAGTTCTTTAAATTTTCTGTCTTTGAATATTCCTTGTGTTTTGAATATTCCCCTTTTCAAAAGTGATAAGGGTCAACTAAAACCATTCCTTCATATAAAATCCCTCCCTCATCTCCTCTCCCCTGACAGACATTCCTCCCATAGAAATTGAAATGCTCTGGTTTCAATCTACAGATCTGTTAAAATGAGCATCTCACTAGTTTATTATTGTTTGGTCGTAGATATTGGAAGTGGCAATGCCTCAGAGGGATTACTTCTACCTATGATCTCAAGGAGTACCCCTCCCTGCTCTTTAGCCATTTTCTCAATCTCATCTAAATTGCTAAGCGATTACTAAATCAAACCAAATCCCCTTCTGCATTCACACCCTTCTCCACTTCTCCACACATTCTTCCAACTTGATTGCTACCCCCTGCTTCACTTTTGGGGGGGGGGGGTACTGGAGATTGAACTCAGGGGCACTTGACCACTGAGCCACATCTCTAGCCCTGTTTTGTGTTTTATGCAGAGACAGGGTCTCACTGAGTTGCTTAGCGCCTCGCCCTTGCTGAGGCTGGCTTTGAACTCGCAATTCTCCTGTCTCAGCCTCCCTAAGTGCTGGGATTACAGACTTGTGCCACCGCACCGGGCTCCTGCTTCACTTTCATACATATTACCATAGACGTCAACCAGGCACCATGGCTCAGGCCTTTAATCCCAACTACTCAGGAGCCGGAGGCAGAAAGATCACAAATTAAAGGCCAGCCTGGGCAACCGAGAGAAACTGTCTCCAAATAGAAAATTAAAGGAGCTGAGGATGTAGCTCAATGGTAGAAAACCCTGGGGCTCAATATTGGAGAGCAGGGGTGAGGATGTAGAGAAAAGAGAGAAGGGAATTGTTTTTTGTTTCTTTCCAGTAGTGGAGATTGAACCCAGGTCCTCTACTATTGAGCTATATCCCCAACCATTTTAATTTTTTATTTTGACACAGCATCTCACTAAATTGCTGAGGCTGACCTTGAACTTGCAGTCCTCCTCCCTCAGCCTCCAGAGTCCATGGGATTATATGCATGCATGGTGCCTGACTGAGAAAAGGAATTCTTCTGGGCTGCTGGTGGGCATGGAAATTAGTACAGCCATTATGGAGAACAGTATAGATGTTCCTCCAAAAATAAAAATAGAACTATCAGGTATATATCCAAAGAAAATGAAATCAGTATAGCAAAAAGACATCTCTACTCTCATGTTTATTATAGCACTATACATAATAGCCACAAAAATTGAAAATACTTGGTTGGCATGGTGATACAAAGCTGTAATCCCAGCTAATAGGGAGGCTGAGGCAAGAGGATCATAAGTTAGAGGTTAGACCTACCAACTTAACCAGAACCTGTCTCAAATAAACAACACAAAGGGCTAGGAGTGTGAAATAAGTTTTTGTTCTTGTTTTTGAAGATCTATTGCACATTCTAAAAAGGGAGAGAGAAAAGGAAAGGGAGTGGGAGTTTATCTTAGTGGTAGGCCACTTGCCCAGCATGCACAGGCTAGGACTGCAAAAAAAGGGGAAAAACAGAAACAGATCTATTGTACAGTGTGGTAAATATAATAATAGCTTATTTTACACTTCAAATTTTCTAGGAGAATAAATTTCTTATCACGAAAAATAAGTATTTGAGGTGATGGATATGTTAATTAGCTTGATTTTATTATTCCACATTCATAAGTCATAACATCACATTATACCAAATAATATATACAATTATAATTTCTTGATTTACATAAAAATAAAAACACAAATAGTACACTGCTGACAAATGCTGCGCTACAGCAGTTTGAGGGAACTTTATTGCTTTGTATGCTATGATTTATGTATAATGGGAAAAATATCTTTTGAATCCCATAGCATGATGTAAATTTGTTTTCTATTTATCTTTTTCCTTTTTTTTTTTTTTTTTTTTGACGGGGTTGGAGGAGTGGAAGAGGTTGGGGGACGCGTACCAGGGATTGAACTCAGGGGTACTTGACCAGTGAGCCACATCCCCAGCCCTATTTTGTATTTTAGAGACAGAGTCTCACTGAGTGGCTTAGCGCTTCATTTTTGCGAAGGCTGGCTTTGAACTCTCCATCATCCTACCTCAGCCTCCCAAACCACTGGGATTACAGGCATGCACTAGTGCACCCAGCATCTTTTTCATTCTTGTAGGTATCAACAATATTACTGTGTTTACAGATGAAGTTAGTGTTTCATGAGAAAATGTGAGATTCAATTTCTTTTTTGTTCTAGTATTTATGCATGCAGTATTGCCCAAGAATGTTTGTGGAGCCTGGCACAGGGGTGCACAAGTTAATCCCAGCAGCTAGGGAGGCTGAGGCAGGAGGATTGCAAGTTCAAAGCTAGCCTCAGCAGTTTAGGGAGGCCCTAAGCAACTTAGTGAGACTTGGTCTCAAAATAAAAAATAAAAAGGCCTGGGGAGATGGCTCAGTGGCTAAGCACCCCGGGTTCAATTCCCTGTACAAAAAAAAAAGGGAGGATTGAACCTAGAGTCTCCCATATGTTAGGTAAGCTCTCTACCACTGAGCCATATTCCCAGCCCCCCAAAATAATTTTCTTTTTATTTTTTGGAAGTCCTAGGAATTGAACCCAGGAGTGCTCTACTACTGAACTACATCTACATCCCCAATCCTAAATTGCCAAAGTTGGACTAAAGTTTGTGATCCTCCTGCCTTAGCCTCCCAAGTAGCAGTGATAATAGGCATGCACCACAGCACCCAACCCAAGAATGATTCTTTATTCAATAAAATGTTAAATAATAAATTTAAAAAGAAGTGGAGTATGTATTCTGAGAGACATTTGAAATGTTCCTAGCGTGATAATTTTTACTGGCTTTTTAAAAATCATACATTGAATCTGGGCGCAGTTGCGCATGCACACCTGTAATCCCAGCTCTTTGGGAGACTGAGACAGGAGAATCACGAGTTCAAAGCCAGCCTCAGCAATGGCAAGGCACTAAGCAACTCAGTGAGACTCTGTCTCTAAATAAAACACAAAATAGGGCTGGGGATGTTGCTCAGTGGTTAAGTACCCCTGAGTTCAAACCCTGGTACCAAAAAAAAAAAAAAAAAAAGAACTGGGAATGTAGCTTAGTGGTACGGTGCCTCTGGGTTCAATCACCAGTGTCACAAAATAAATAAATAATAATAAATAAAACAAAGAATGGGAGTATAGCTCAGTCTTAGAGTGTTCTCCTAGCATGCTTGAGGTCCTGGGTCCAATCCCAGTATACATAGCAGGGTGTGGGGAGATGAAACAGAGATTTAAAACAATCAGCAATAATTAAATATTATATGTCTCAAAGTGCATTTCTAAGATAATTGCATCAGAATCACAGGGAAGCTTCTTTATATCCGTATATGTGGACCATACCTCTCAGATCTATTGAAGAATTTCCAGGGCATTCCTATTAACCTATAGCACTAAAGTTTGATATTCCTACTATGTTCAAGGCACAAATTTTCTATTACTTTTATTGGATAGCTCAACTATTGGTTTTATTTGTAATTGGAATACAAATATCTATCCTGAAAGAACCCACCTATGTATGCTGAAATCTTTTGCCTATAGCTAATAAACATTCAGAGAGAGAAAACTAAAGTCTTTCAGGAGCTCAAGAGCTAGAAAAATAATTGAAGTTGACAAACTTGAGGAGCCAAAGTACAAAGTGACTCATTGTTATGCTTCAGGCCTCCTGGAGAAACAACATGACCATACATTTAAGAAAATGAATCCAAACCAGGCGCGGTGGCTTACACCTGTAATCCCTGCACTTAAGGAGGCTGAGACAGGAGAATTGCAAGTTCAAAGCCTGCCTCAGCAACTTAGCAAGGCCCTGTCTCAAAATATAAAAGAAAAAGAGCTGAGGGCATGGCTCAGTGGTAAAGCGCTCCTGGGTTCAATCCCTGGTACCAAAAAATGGACAAATGAATAAATAAATAAAAAGAGTTGGAGATGTAACTCAGTGGTAAAGCACACCTGGGTTCAAGCTCCAATACCAATAAATAAATAAATAAGGATGGAGATGTAAAATTTAAAATAAATAAATAAAAATTTAAAAAAACACTTTATTTTTTTTTTTTATTTTTTTTTTAAATATTTTTTTAGTTGTAGATGGACACGATGTCTTTATTTTTTTATTGCTTTGTATGTGGTGCTGAGGATCGAACCCAGGGCCTCACGCATGCGATGCAAGCGCTTTACCGCTGAGCTACAATCCCAGCCCTAAAAAAACACTTTAAAACAAACACATTTAGTGGAAAAACATTTCGCTAAAGGAAACAGCCTTAGAAATGGGTAATTCCCAGCCTTTTGGGAGGCTCAGACAGGAGAATCGCGAGTTCAAAGCCAGCCTCAGCAACGGCAAGGCGCTAAGCAACTCAGTGAGACCCTGTCTCTACATAAAACACAAAACAGGGCTGGGGATGTGACTCAGTGGTCGAGTGCCCCTGAGTTCAATCCCCGGTACCACAAAAAAATAAAAAGAAATGGGTAATTCCAGGGCTGGGGCTGGTAGTATAAGAGAAACCTGGAAGTTGTATGTGTGCGTGTGTGTGTACGTGTGCACACACCACAAAGTAACAAGTGTTTAAAAATTTATAGGGGAAGCCGGGCGCGGTGGCTCATACTTGTAATCCCAGCACTTAGGGAGGCTGAGACAGGAGAATCGTGAGTTCAAAGCCAGCCTCAGCAATGGCGAGGCGCTAAGCAACTCAGTGAGACTCTGTCTCTACATAAAACACAAAATAGGGCTGAGGATGTGGCTCAGTGGTCGAGTACCCCTGAGTTCAATCCCTGGTACCAAAAAAAAAAAAAGAATTTATAGGGGAAAAATTCTGGGAACATGTTGAAAGGTCTCAGAAGTCATCTTGAGGGGCTCCCACTGGCTGGATCTGGAACAGTGGATTATAACCAATCAATTAAAAAAGAAACAATGAGCCATACTAAAAACATACAAACGAGGAGGAGGAATGACGTGACATCACCATTTCAACCATTATAGCAATAATTATAGGCAATAATAATCAGCTAAATACATTAAGTGAAAGTTTGGTGGAGATCAGTCTCAACGTGCCTTAAAATACTTATTGGTTATGAAGGATAAATGGTAACCTTACAGTGGAGACACCTGATAAAAACCACCCATTATTATATACAGCTGGTATCACTGGGATTGGCATTCTGATATGATTTGCCAAGGAAACAATACCACTTCTATGATATTTCTGACAAAATTTCACAATTCAAATCTATCCATAAAGAAATTAAAAAAAAAAAATCCCGATTGAAGGGTGTTCCATTAAAACAAACAGAAGACTGGCCTGTACTTTTCAAATGAAAATCTTATAAAGAGAAAAGAAAGCAGAGGAAATGTTGCAGAATAAAGACTCGAGAAATGACAACTAAATTCAAGATGTGATCATGAATTGGAAACAACAAATTTTGTTTGAAGCATTTAGTGAAATGTGAAATAGACTACATTTTCTATATTTAACAAATGTACTGGGGTTATGTAAGAAAATCAAAATAAGGACTTCTCATAAACATAGAAAAAAATTGATTATTCTGTAACCATAGAACCAAGCAGCAACCAGAACCAGTTTTCACTTTATTCTATTGATCCCCCATCTCCCGTGATCTCCTTGACCTTAGTTCGTCCCCCACCCCCAAACTAACCTTTCAGCATCAGCCTCTTACTTCTGAAAGTCAGCCATTCAGGGACGAACTCACTGTAAAACATGCTCAACAATAGTCTTGTCACAGGAAAGCAGGGAGCTGAAACTCAAAAAACCTGTTTTTTTTGTTCTCACAAAAGAAAACTTAAAGTCAAACCAACGCCATGCAAGGGAACTTTATTATAAATGAAAGTGAGGTGAAAATAAAGTAAAAGCAAAGTGAACCTTAAGCAGAGAGCACTTTCAAGGCAGAGAGTGGGCTATCTCTGAGCAGAGAACAACAAAAGAGACAATGCTATATCCAAATTCATTACTGCTTATTACTATTTGATGTTTACTAGGAGAACTGGGTCCACCTTCTGTTCTCTTTGCCAATTAGATGTTCAACTCCTCCTTCACGTTGGGCAGTGGAGGGTTTTAGGTTTGGTTTTTTGTGTGTGTATGTGGTGCTGGGGATTGAACTCAAGGCTTCCTGCATGCGAGGGAAGCACTCTAACAACTGAGCCATATCCCCAGCCTGAGGTGGAGTTTTTGACTTTAGTTGGTCCTCTCCAGAACTGTCAAAGTACTCATCCTGTTTAGTGTGGGGCTTCATCTACAAGTCAATCACATGTTAATGTGGGCACTGGAGTCAATAGCTAGTCATAAATTATCTTAGTGTGCCTGCATTACTAAAAGAATCTTCCTTCCTAGAGAAATGGAGACACTTATAGCTATAAATCCCTAATTTCACATCAGCCTCAGTGGACCCTGTCAAGAGTTAGTCCCATTAATTCTTTTCTCTTGACCTGCTTTTTTTTTTATTTTCTACAAATTACCATCCTTTGCTTTCTCATCTACTTTGGAAGTTTTTTTTTTTTGGTACCAGGGATTGAACTCAGGGTCACTCCGCCACTGAGCCACATCCCCAGCCCTATTTTGTGTTTTATTTAGAAACAGGGTCTCACTGAGTTACTTAGCACTTCGCCATTGCTGAGGCTGGCTTTGAACTCGCGGTTTTCCTGTCTCAGCCTCCCCAAATGCTGGGATTACTTTGTGCGGGTGTGCATCACTGCGCCTGACTTGGAAGTATTTTAAAGAAGACTCTAAAGTAATTTAAAGAACACTTTTGACCTTGCCATGCATTTCACTGCTCATCGCTGGCTACTATATAACAATCTTCCTCTAGGAACCCCAAGCTTTAAGGGACAAGGCCAATTCATTTATGTTCATCAGGGTCTCTGGATCCCTGAAATCCAAGTTTTCTCCAAACCGTAGGCATCCAGCAGCTGGCTCTGCTCAGAGACTTGCCTGACCTGCGTGGTTCTGTTACTGTAGTAAGCATCTTAGGTTCCTTTTGGGGGGCGGGGGGGGCAGTACCAGGGATTGAACTCAGGGGGACTCAACCACTAAGCCACATCCCCAGCCTTTTTTTTTGGATTTTATTTAGAGACGAGGTCTCACTGAGTTGCTTAGTGCCTTGCATTTGCTGAGGCTGGCTTTAAATTCATGATCCTCCTGCCTCAGCCTCCCCAGCCACTGGGATTACAGGTGTGCCACCATGCCTGGCATAATCAGCTCTTTTTATTCAAATAATGAATTGTAGTCTCATTATCCTTTGGAAATTCTGGAGGATCTACCAAGGTTATTTTGAAGACTTTTGGTTGGGCAGCATTCTGAGTGATCCTAGAGCCCCGAAGTGTACTTACTGAATGGGCCCCTGTGTCCAAACTTCATTGGTCCACCAGACCAGCTGCCAGAAAAATCACTCTCAGTAACCATCTGAGCTCTATTTATACTGAATTCTTGTTCCTGTGTTTATTGTTTTATGCTAGGCTTTATAACCAAGTTCACCTTGCATAAGGCTATTAGGCTTACATCTTTGTGCTCAGTAATTAGATCCTTTGGTCAGAGAAGCAATGTATGGTGATTAGACCCAGATGTTTAATATGGTTTGGTGGTATATCATGTGAAAATATGTTTGCCAGTAACCTGTTTATTCTACAGTGGCTTGCTTTGTTTTGGGGGTTGTAGTATTTGTTTTAGAAAAACTTTAAAACATGTATGTATTGAATTAAAAACATTTATGTATTGAATTAAAAACAACAATGAACTCATGATAACATAAATACTACATTATAATGGAAAAAACAATGTTTTATGAAAAAAATAGAAGACCCTGTTTCAAAAATACAAAAATAAAAACCTTCCTTCACTCTCATTTCCTTCTACACTTGAATTTATCATTCCTGCATATCATATTATTAATATAACTACCACTTATCACATTCGAATGAGTTTGTCCAGTAGACTCTGAGCCCAAATGGCATTTTCATTTCAGAAAGTTATGTTGCCTACATATTTCAGATGGTACATCTGAGGAAATAAGTGTGAGCTACAGCATAATTTTTTATTTTTATTTTTATTTTTGGTACCGAGGATTGAATTCAGGGGTACTCGACGACTGAGCCACACCCCAACCCTACTTTGTGTTTTATTTAGATACAGGGTCTCACTGAGTTGCTTAGTGCCTCGTAGTGGCTGAGGCCGGCTCTAAACTCACAATTCTTCTGTCTCAGCCCCCCCAAAGTGCTGGGATTACAGGCGTGCACCACTGTGCCCCACTATAGCATAAATATTCTTTTTATAAAAAAAATTGTTTTTATTTTTTCTTTTTGGTTGTAGATGGACACAATATCTTTATTTTATTTATTTTTATGTGGTGCTGAGGAGCGAACCGAGTGCCTTACGCATGCAAGGTGAGAACTCTACCACTGAGCTACAATCCCAGCCCCATAAATATTCTCATTAGCTGCCAAATTAGGTAATAGAGTATAATGCTTTATATCTGTATGAGTCTGCTCCAATCAGGAGCAACTACATAAACAATGCAAGTATTTAATATGAACAATTATTACACTATCACTATTACTACTAAAATTACAGGAGGTGGAGTAATAAGAGATTGGCTAGTAAACACATAAGGAGGTATAAGAAGACATACAAAGCATCCTCTGTCCCTCCGCCTGAGAAAGAGAACCCATAGAACTTCAACTCAAGACCTTGCTGGAGACAGGTCACTGGACTACCAAGAAGTTACTGTGGGAGCCCGGCGCGGTGGCGCAAACCTGTAATCCCAGCACTTAGGGAGGCTGAGACAGGAGAATCGCGAGCTCAAAGCCAGCCTCAGCAATGGCGAGGCGCTAAGCAACTCAGTGAGACCCTGTCTCTACATAAAACACAAAATAGGCTCTTTGCTCTAAAGTCAGTCTCAGAACCACTGAGCCACATCCTTAGCCCTTTTTATATTTTATTTTGAGACAGGGTCTCCCTAAGTTGCTTAGGGTCTTGCTAAATTGGTAAAGCCAGCTTTGAGCTTGTGATCCTCCTGCCTTAGCCTCCTGAATTGCCCAATTATAGGCGTATACCACCATGCTTGGCAATAATCGGTATTTTAGAATAGAAAAAAAAAGAGTCCTTTTAAAGTTCTATTGTACATGATCGCCATTCCCTATGAGGGATAGAATTTCAGAAAGCAATGTGGAAATTAGTTTGTTTACTGTATTGTACATGTAATTTTATTTTAAATGAACATCTTGTTTCAATGTGGTTTCATACCATGAAACTTTTCCTTTGGCATCAGGAGAATCACTATGAGATCATTAATACTTAGGAAATAAATGATCTTATTTATTATTGACAGTCAAATAAATACTCCAAAATGATTGTGTTTTATAGCACAATTCAGGATATAGCTCTTGCAGTGGAGACCTGAGTTCCTGTGTTTTTAGGGAGTTTACTTTTCTATACTTGGGGTTTTGTGGGATCTGATTTCTCCTAGTGGTTTTCTTTATTGAGCATTTATTCAGAAGGAAACAAAACATCTGTGGATATATGATTTAGAAACCTAAAAAACAATGAAACATGAAAACAACATGCTTTTACAATAAGAGATCAGGAAAATAACTTTTGGTACTGGGGATTAAATCCAGGATTACTTTACCACTGAGCTACATCCCCAGCCCTTTTTATTTTTTATTTTTTGAGAAAGATCTTGCTAAGTTGCTGAGGCTGGCCTCAGACTTGTGATCCTCCTGCCTCAGCCTTCCAAGTCACTGTAAGTCATATTCCTATAACCCTTCCTGCCGCATGGGATAATGCATGCCTATAATCTCAGCTGTTTCCTGGAAACTGAAGCAGAAGAATCACAAAGTCCAAACAAGCTTGGGCAACTTAGTGAGACCCTGTCTTGAAATTTAAAAAAAAAAACAAAATGAGTTGGTGTGGGCTGGAAGTGTAGTTCAGTGTTAAAGTGCTTGCCTAGCATGCATTGAGGTCCTGGGTTTGATCTCCAGTACTGCAAAAAAGAAAAGAAAAGAAAGAGGGCTGTGGATAACACAGTGAGTAATACAATACCCGTGAGTCCAATCCCTAGTACAAAATGAACAAATCAAAATTTTCTTTCCAGAAGTCTGAACTCAAATGTTTCTGAAAATATGCATGTCTCAACATCAGTAGGTTTGTTTAATTTTCAGGGATGTCATTAATATAAAGATCATATTAAATTGAAGCTAAGCATTATTTTAAAAAAGAACTACTTCTAAACTTACACATAAATGTGACAAAGTAGAGAAACTCTGTAAATAAATCTGAACTGGTACATTAAATTAAAAATAGGAATTAAGTAGAATTACTAAGATACAAGGAACAAGAAAGCACAAATGAAAGAGGTTGCTAAACTGAGAAGAGATAATCAAGTTTTTTAATTGTTTTGAAGGTAACAGCAATTTGCTAAGAACGTGTCTACATATGACCCATTTTTTAAACTCTTTTTATAGATCTTAGAATTTAATGATAATGTGTCCTAAACCTTGGTTTATAAATGACTCAGCCAAATCTGTAGAAGTCTTTATGACCTCTCTCTAAGCTTGTGCATCCTACTCTCATTGAACTATTGAGATACAGGAGAAAATAAATTAGTGACAACAGATGACATTTAACATTGTTCTAAATATTTCACACATCTGAATATTATTCTCAGGAAAATCTAAGAGGATATATATTGATCATCATCCTCAGTAATAATAATCCCTTACAATCCTAGAGTACACTGTAGTTTTTATTTTATTTTATTTTTTTGGTACTGGAGATTGAACTCAGGGGCACTCCACCACTGAGCCATATCCCCAGCCCTATTTTGTGTTTTTTTTTTTTTTTTTTTTTTTATGTAGAGACAGGGACTTACTGAGTTGCTTAGTGCCTTGCCATTGGTGAGGCTGGCTTTGAACTCATGATTCTCCTGTCTCAGCTTCCCTAAGTGCTGGGATTACAGGCTTGCGCCACGGTGCCCGGCTTACACATTACACAGTCCCCAATCTCCTTCATAAATATTCTCTCAAAGAGAATATCAAGAGTATCATTTTTTAAAAATATAATGCTTACTTTCATTAAATATGACCTTTGTATGAATAACATGCCCTAAAAATAAACAAATGTACTGATGTTGATATATGTATAGATTCAGTAACATTTGACTTCATATTTTTGGAAAGGACATTTTTGAAAAAGAAGGGAGTTTTTATTTTTATTTTTATTTTTTTTAGTTGTAGGTGGACACAATATCTTTACTTATTTTTTTTTAATGTTTATTTTTTAGTTGTAGGTGACAGAATATCTTTATTCTATTTTTATGTGGTGCCAAGGATCGAACCCAGTGCCTTATGCGCACGCTACCACTGCGCCCTAATCCCAGCCCCAGGGAGTTTTTTTTGTTTGTTTCATTGTACTGAGATTGAACCCATGGTGTACTACCACTAAGCTACATCCCCATCTCTTTATTTTGAGACAAACAACGATAAAAACAACAACAACAAAAAAATCTTGAGGTGAGAAAGCAGAATTTAAAAATTCATAACAAGGAAGTAAAAATTATTAGATATAGGAAACTCGAAAAATGTTATACTAGCCTTAAGTAATAATCGTATAAGTTAATTTCTCAGAGTTTAGAAAAATAACTGTTCTGTATAGGCTTTTGTTTATGCTTTGTTATCTAGAATTATACTTTAATTTCTCAGAGTTTAATTATACAGGAAATGGATCATTAAGAGCATACTAGCTTTCTTTCTTTTTTTTTTTTTTTGGTACCGGGGATTAAACTCAGGGGCACTCGACCACTGAGCCACATCCCCAGCCCTATTTTGTGTTTTATGTAGAGACAGGGTCTCACTGAGTTGCTTAGCACCTCGCCATTGCTGAGGCTGGCTTTGAACTCGCGATTCTCTTGTCTCAGCCTCCCTAAGTGCTGGGATTACAAGCGTGAGCCACCGCGCCCGGTTTAGCTTTCTTTCTTCTTCTTTTTTTAAATATGTTTCTCTTCTTTTTCTTTTTCTTTTTTTTTAAATAGATGGACACAATGTCTTTATTCTACTGGTTTGTATGTGGTGTTGAGGATGGAACCCAGGGCCTCACGCATGCCAGGCAAGCGCTCTACCGCTGAGCTACAATCCCAGCCCCAAGAGCATACTAGCTTTCTATCACTACCACTTAGTAACATAAAACAACATAAATTTGTTACCGCTTAGTAATTTAAAACAATGTCAGTTTGTTACCATATAGTTTATTGCTCAGAAGTCCAGCCTGGATTATACTGGCTAAAATCAAAGTGTAGTCAGGGATGAGTTCCTTTTGGAATTCTAGGGGAATCTGTTTCTTTGCCTTTTCTAGCTTCCAGAGGTAGTCTCCTTTCTTGGTTCATGGCTACTTTCATCCATATTCAAAGCCAGCACGGTAGCAGCATCTCCCTAACCCTGCATATGTCATCCCATGTCTTTCCCTGACTCGTAGAGATTCTTATACTTCCTTCATTCACTTTCATAAACCTTCATGATTGTATGAGACCCACCTGGATAATCCCATATACCTCCTGTTATGGCTTAGATATGAAGTGGTCCCCCAAAAGCTCATATGTGAGAATATAAAGAATGTTCAGAGGTGAAATGATCAGATGATGACAGTTGTAACCTAATCAGTAGATTAATCCACTGACATGGATTAACTGGGTGGTAACTAGGCATGCAGAGTGTGGCTAGAGGAAGTAGGTCACTGGGGACATAACTTTGAGGTTTATATTTTATCTCTGGTGAACCGAGCTCTCTCTCTGTTTCCCAGTTGCTATGTCCTGAGCTGATTTCCTCTGCCATGCCCTTTCACCGTGATGTTCTGCCTTACCTGTGGCCCAGAGCTGTGGAGTTGGCCAGCCACAGAGTGAACCTCTGAAACTGTGAGCCAAAATAAACTTTTCCTCTTTTATGTTGTTTTTAGTGGGTCTTTTGGTCACAGAGACCAAAAAGTTAACTAGAACTCTTCCCTATTTTAAGGTACTTAATCATATCTGCAATGTTGCTTTTGCTATGTAAGATAATATTCACAGGTTCCAGGGGTTAGGACTTAGATATTTTAGAAAGAAGGAGCATTATTCTGCTTACTACCAAAGATTATGTTTAAAATCCCATTGTGTGTGCCCTACCTCATGTCTCTCTGTTCACTGTATTCTTGTTCATACTTTGATTCCTTAATCCTGTAAGCCCTGTAGGGTCTTCTCTCCGAGGATACCACTTTTTCACTGTCTCTCATTTCCTTAATATCAAGAAAATGATTTCCCTGGTTATCACTATAATCCCTCCTCTATGCACACCCTCACTCCTTTGCCACTCTTGTCTTACTCTCATGGCAAAACCCCAACCATGGTTAACACAACTCTTACTCCTAGTCTGCCTTTGTCCTTGTGTAGTTGAACATGGCTGGAAAAACACTCGATCTTATGGAGCAGTCTCGTATTAAAGTCCACCTTGAACTTCAAATGAGCCCTTAAGGCTGCCTGGCAATCATGTGATGTCTTCCTAGTCCATTCACTTTTCCACTTGCCTGAAAAACAATTTTACACTTTGTCTGTTCTCAAACATTTTACATCTGCTTCTCCATCCTCATTCTTGGCTCATGACTTGACTCTTTCTTCACTGAAAAATGCAAGGCAAGCTGATCACAGTGGCTCATGCCTGTAATCCCAGCAACTCAGGAGGTTGAGGTAGGCAGGTCACAAGTTCAAAGCTAGCCTCAGCAACTTAGTGAGGCCCTAAGCAACTTAGGAAGACCTGTCTCAAAATAAAAATAAAATGTGCTAGGGATGTGGCTCAGTGATAAAGCGCCTCTGGATTCAATACCCAGTGCAAGAAAGGAAGGAAGGAAGGAAAGGCAAGAAGGAAATGCTGAAGATTCCCACCACCTATGTCCCTACCTTGTCAACTTCTATGTCATTGTGCTCTGCCTTCCTGCTAATGGGCCTTGAACTGAATCCAAGGGGCTATGATCTTATATATGTGAAGGGAATGAATCTTTATTTCCAATAATTTTGTCTGAAATCTATCATTTTATTCAACTATGAATGTAGGTAATAAACATAGTAGTATTAGGGGTGCCTATGCTTGTGGCCCAAATAGACATCATAAGTACATGAAACAGGTTTGGTAAATATTGTGGAATATAGTAAACACATACTATTACTTTGAAATTGTTGTAGTTACTAGAACCAGTGCTAGATATTTTATATTGCATTAATAAAGAAACACATGTGGCCTGGGCATGTAGCTCAGTGGTACAATATTTGCCTAGAATGCACAAGGCCCTGGGTTTGACTATAAAAACCAACAAACAAAACCCACATGCATTAATGTATCACAGATTTGATCTTTAAAATGATTTGATAACTGTGTTTCAGTATAATGAGTTTTCTTTGTATTCCTATGTATTTTTATGCTTATCTATGTATTTATTTATTTTGGTGATGGGGATTGAACCCAGGGGCACTTAACCATTGAGCCACATCCCCAGCCCATTTTTTACATTTTATTTTAAGACAGGGTCTTGCTAAATTGCTTAGGGCCTCACTTAGTTGCTGAGGCTGGCTTTTAAACTTTTGAACCTCCTGCCTCAGCTTTCTGAGCCGCTGGAATTACAGATGTGATCCACCATGCCCGGCTGTTTTTAATGCATTTTAAAACATTATTTTAAGGAGCATCATGGATTTCACACTTCAAAGAATACATGACATATATGAGGATTAAGAACCTCTCCTGCAGATGTACTGTCAATGCTATTATCTAAAGCCAGCCTCTCTATTCGTGCACTAGATCTCACCTCCTTTCACCCTTTGTTCCGTATGTCCTCCTTTGTACCCCCAGGTCTTTCCTCTACCTTCTGTATGGTCTGAGTCCTGGAGCTGATCTCTATGAACAGCATCAACTAGGTGTCTTTATACTCTGACTTCTACTTGGACTCAAACAATAAGAGACACCAACAGATCCTAGAAGAGTAGAATAGGGAAGAGTTGGGTATTTTTCCTTATTCCCTGCCTAGTCTTAGGTTGGCAGAAGCTCTGCTACAGCTTTGGGTGGGCAACTCTTCTATTGGTAAAACTCCCTGTCTCAGCCGGGCGCGGTGGCTCACGCTTGTAATCCCAGCACCTTGGGAAGCTGAGACAGGAGAATCGCGAGTTCAAAGCCAGCCTCAGCAATGGCGAGGCGCTAAGCAACTCGGTGAGACCCTGTCTCTACATAAAACACAAAATAGGGCTGAGGATGTGGCTCAGTGGAGTACCCCTGAGTTCAATCCCTGGTACGGAAAAAAAAAA
>CM053402.1:88867080-88903770 GCA_028644305.1 Xerus rutilus | reverse complement strand
TTTTGGTACTAGGGATTGATGTAAACCTCGAGTCTCTGGACACAATGAAATCAATCACCTGTTCTAGATGCCTGCTGTCAGAAGGTGACTGAAATTTCCATTCCTAGTAGCAGCTGGAGTTGGGCATAAATCCTGTTTTCTAATAGCCCCCAGACTCCATTTGAGAAGCTCTTCCATGCTGTCTTCATAATGATTTTCCCTTTTATTTCAAAGGGCAGTAGCCAAACTGGTTAGAGTTGAGAGGTGGATCTGGGGGTAATGATGACTCCTCAGTAGCCTTTCAGCCAATCCTCACGGTTAACCATTTATATAAGCGTCTGGCTCTATCAATTCCTGAGCCTCTTTTCCTTTTCTCTATAGCACAAGCTATTTAGTTCTCTTGAACTCTCTCATTACTAATATAGGACTTAGCTTTATTTTCTGTTAAGGTAGTTTCTACTCTTACATCTGCTTTCTAGCTTTCAAAACCTTCATATTAGATAGAGATCTTTAAAAATATAACCATTTAGCACTGTCTAAACAGGATTTGTGAAGAGAGGAGATATTAATGTGTTGGCTAAACCCACCATCTTTACCTGTTGTTTGTGACTTCTTATGGCTGAAGAGTGATCCACATCAGCCTTTCCTTTGCTTTCTATATACTTTAAAGCACTTCTTTCTCCAATATATGACTTTTTGTTGGTTGCTGATGAAACAAGGTAACTTTGTGATTGGTTGAGACTAGAAAGATATTTTATTACAAGGAAATGAGTGGTCTTATGAAAAAAGCAAGGGTGACTTAAGGACGGTGCTCTGAGTACTGCTAGAGCATCCCACATCAAGATGTTTTATAGTATGTCCCTATTAGGGCGAACAGTTTTGTCCTTGGCCATGGCCACCATGGCAACTGTGGCATTTTGTTTTAGTACGCTTATCTACCTTTTGAAAAATCTCCCAATACATGTACTCTCAATAGTCTCATCTTGTACTTGACAGATTCTGGGGACCTATGACCTTGGATCATCCTACTGGACATTCTCCTCTGTACTTTGTCATGAAAGGCATGGAAATGGGAACAGATGGAGGCTAGATTTATCACAGAGGCAGAGACCTCATTGTCCTGTTGAGTGACTATTGCCTAGATTTCTGTTTGACCTGATCACAGAGTCACCCCTGAGATGATTTCCATTTCTCAAGTTTTCCCATCTGGCCTTTCATTAATTCAGTCAGCTGTGATGACCTACTAATAAATTTTCCTTTGTTTCAGTTGTTTGCAAACAAAAGCCTTGACAGATAAACACTGCAACCACAGGAAGGAAATTTGCAAGTGTCACAGGAGGCTGACAGGTGGGATCAATAGTCAAAAATCCAACAGGTGCTCAGAAGACAAATTTAAAATGCATGCACCATTAGGAATGGATTAGCAGTATTCTCTGACTAGGAAAACAATGGTTGACTTTTTCAATCTCTTTTGCTTACAATCTAAGAGTAGGGCAAAGGCCCACTTCCATGCCTCTGAAATCCCATGTTTGTTGTACCAGAGCCAAAGAGAATGACTCACTAACGAGGACCAGATTTCCTTTTGTCTACAATGCCAAGGGAATTGTTTAGTAATATTTGGGAACAATCCCTGAAAAACAGCAAAAATCTAAAAGAGTCCAACAAATTAGATGGGAGAGATTTTTGCACTATCAATATTATACTATTCCTATATACTCAGGTAACTCGAATAAATTCAGTTCGATTCATGACCTAATAGTAAGAGTTACTTGATGTTGGGAGCAATTTGACACACACGTGCATACACACACAAACACACACACATGCCATATCTTGAAATATAATACTAAAGAAACACATGGAATGATCTTATTGTAAAAATAGTTTCAAACAATACAGAAATATATAAGGTGGATCTTGAAAGACTTCTCTAGCCCTTACACTTTCCATGCTACCCATGAACTTTATCCCTCCCCAGATGTGTGCATTCTTCCATACCTGGCTGTGACTTTTTATTCCTACACAGGTAGTTACACATTTACAGATCTGTATTTCAACATGCCATGTTACTCTGTGACATGCACTTTCATTTAACCAATATATCCTGAAGACATTTTCGTATCAAAACATATAGACCTTCTTCACTTCTTAAGACTAGAGTGTGCGATCATATTGCCTAAACACAATTAATTTAATGAGTATTGTTTTTCCAAGTCCATTTCTGAATTTATATTTCTTGTATTTTTCTCTACTACGCACAATGCCAACATAGATATGTTGTGTTTACTTTTCCTATATGACAAATTATTCCTAGAGGCAAAGTCTTTGGTTAAAGATTATACATATTTAACATTTTGAAAGATCTTATGCCCCCATCCCATAACCTTTCATAGTTTGAAATTGCATTTCTATGCTTACTATAAAGTTTGAGCATCTTTATTCATAAGTGTGAAATCACTTGTTCAAATTATTTGCCCACTTAGGTTGCTTATATCTTTCTTACATCTTTGAGATATATTGTCATGGTTTAGATATCAGGTGACCTTCCAAAAGCTCATGTGTTAGAAAATGGAGGAATGTTTAGAGGTGAAATGATTAGATTATGAGAGATGTAACCTAATCAGTGGACTGATTCATTTGGTGGATTAATAAACTGAATGGATTACTAGGTGATAACTGTACAGGTGATAACAGCCACAGCTGGAAGAAGCAGGCCACTGGGGGCATGTCCTTTATTTTGTCCCTGGCTCCTTACATGCTCTCTCCACATCTTCTCTCTCTGCTTCCTAGTGGCCTCTGAGCAACTTTCCTCTGCCATCATGTTCTTTCTGCCTCACCTCAGGCCCAGAGTAATGGAGCTGGCCCATCATAGACTATCATAGCTGGCCTATCATAGACTCTGAAACCATGATCCAAAATAAACTTTTCCTCCTCTAAGTAGTTCTTATCAGGTATTTCAGTCACAGTGATGAAAACCTGACCAACACAAATGCATTCACATTAAAACACTTTCATAGGATGCAGTAGAAGTCTATAAATGGCAATTTCACCTCCTGATTTCATTTGCCTTAATTCAATAAGTGAATATAAAAGCCTGATGGCTTACTCAACTTTTTAATATTGCTTGCTGAGTCGATCAGTTTCAGCTCTTCCTTGACCTGTGTTTTTCCATATCAATTTGAGAGTAAGTTATTGTAGGTCAACAAATACCCTAATTTTTAAATTAATTAAATATGTGTAATTTAAAAGTGCTAGCTGGGCGCAGTGGCAGACGCCTGTAATCCTAGCACTTTGGGAGGCTGAGACAGGCGAATCTCAAGTGCAAAGCCAGCTTCAGCAATGGTGAGGTGCTAGCAACTCAGTGAGACTCTGTCTCTAAATAAAACACAAAATAGGGCTGGGGATGTGGCTGGGTGGTTGAGTACCCCTGAGTTCAATCCCTGGTACCAAAAAAAAAAAAGTGCTATATAGGGAATGTAACTTCAATAATTTATTTGTCTTTTTTTTTTTTTTTTTGGTATTGGGGATTGAACTCAGGGGTACTCTACCACTGAGCCACATCCCCAGTCCTATTTTGTGTTTTATGTAGAGACAGGGTCTCACTGAGTTGCTTAGCACCTCGCCATTGCTGAGGCTGGCTTTGAACGCGAGATTCTCCTGTCTCAGCCTCCCTAAGTGCTGGGATTACAGGCTTGAGCCACCGCATCCGGCTAATTTGTTTTTTAAAATCATTTGAGATACATAGTATGAGTCAAGTTAATGTATATGGCTGATGGACAGTGATTGAACCCTTACTTGTGTTCAATTAATTTGCTTGAGTACCTCATAGAACTCAGGGAAACATGCTTACTGGTTTACTATAAAGGCTATTACAAAGGATACAGAAGAAGAGGTTAGGGAGAATGCATGCAAAGCTTCCAGTCACCCTCTAGGAACCTTGATTTGTTTAGCTTTCCAGAAGCTTTTAGAACCCCAGCCTTTCAGGTTTTTATAGAGACTTCATTGCAAAGGCATGATAGCTAAAAGACGGTGGAGAGACTCAACAAAGCCTGTCTGTTCAGATTCTTCTTGGCTTCTCTCCGCAGCACTTCCCCTGTCTTGGAGTTGGAGACCCTTCTGGAATTGGGGAGAGTCTTAGGATCTACTATTTGACATGGTAGGTCAGATTATTAGCCAGGAACTGTGAACAAATACCAAAATATATATATCATAATGTCACAAACTGTTTTTATGCAAGCTATCATGTTTCATCCTCATCTGCTTCCCACATTCAGAGACAACTTGTGCCTCTAATTTCCGGAACTTTAAAAGGTTTGGAAACGAACTCTCCATGCTTTTTGGCATCCCTACCTTCAACCCTACCACAAACATCTAATTTCAGCTTTCTCTAGTCTGTTAAGTCAGTTATCACAAGTCTGTTTTTTGCCATCTCTTGGCTACTGTTAGCACTTCTCTCATCCTCCCTGTGCTTGTGAATTTTTGAGGTGTCCTTTAAAAAATATATTTTTGCTATCACTTCCATGAGAATTTGAGTGTCAATGAGAGTCATATTTGTATGGCAGTCCAAATTTCTTGCCTTATAGTATACATGCAAATGGTGATTACTTCCAAAAGAATAATCATATGGGATATTCTTTTTCTAAATTGTTTTTTTTTAGTCGTTGATGGACCTTTATTTTATTAATTTATCTATATGCAGTGCTGAGAATTGAACTCAGTGCCTCACACATGCAAGGCAAGCACTCTACCACTGAGCCACAACCCCAGCCCTCTTATGGGATATTCTTAGGGAGATAGAAGACAACTGTGTTATTATCTCCTAATTATTCTTCACTGTTTGTTCTCCTAGGTGTTTTTTACTAGTGGAATTTTCAGGTAGGTATAAGGCTGCCATTGTGTGTAGGGCTTGGCAAGTGGTAGATTTGATGGCTAAATCTAGAAGTGTCTATGTGACTAATTGTGAGAGAGAGCTGGCCTAAGGGCTTCCGCAGTACATAATACAACTATTTCAGGTTTTTCAATCATGAGCTTTTGGCCACCATTGTTCCATAATGTAACAATAGCCACATTCCTGTAAATAGCAGCAAGGTGCTAATGGAATAGTCACACCCTGTGCACCCTGTAGCGCTTGGAGGACAAAAGGCCTCTTAGCATATATAAAGAGGGACCTGAGCTCAAGAAGGGAGTCTAGGAGGGGGCTAGAAGGCTAGGAGAAGGCTAGGAGAGGGCTAGGAGGTGTCTGAAAGAGTCTGGAGAAACTCTCTTGCCCTGTGAGTGTGTGTGAGCTGAATAAACAAGAGTCTGGAGAAGAGTCTCTGAAGTCTCCTGCCTTGTTGTGTGTGTGTGTGTGTGTGTGAGTGATTTTTCATCCGCGGCTCCCTCGCCTGACTCGGTTTCCCTTTGTGCTGGCGCGGGCGCTGGCAACTAATATCTGGCCAATGAAATGTAAGGAAGTGACAAGTGTCAATTTTTCTCTCTGAAACATAGTCATGGACAATTTGGATGAAGGTGGCAGAGCAATACGAAATACTACATGGCAATTCGAGGGAGCAACAAGACAGAAAATCTTGATTGTTGACACTATGAAACTGCAGCACTCTCTCTGTATTTTGGTACAAGGGATTGAACCATGGGGGTGCTTAACCATGGAGCCACATCCCTGGCCCTTTTTATTTTTATTTTGAGACAGGTTCTCCCTAAGTTGCTTAAGGCCTTGCTAAGTTGCTGAGGCTGGCTTTGAACTCACAATTCTCTTGCCTCAGCTTCCTGAGCCTCTGGGATTACAGGCATGTGATCCTGTGCCTGGCACAAAACCCTCCTGTTGCTTGTTGTTTATTTGTTCATTTTGTATTCTGGCACAAAGCTATGTGTATATATATATATATATATATATTTAATAAAGGGAAAGCCTTATTTTGGCTCACAATAAACCATTCTTTTAAATATAAAACAATATTTGAGAATATCAAGAACAGTGATAAAGAGAAAGGGTGAAGAAGAAAGGAAAAAAGGAAAAAGAAATTGTTAAGAAAGGGTTTTTCCTATGAGTCATTTTATATTTTACTAAAATAAGACATTGTTCCTCTAAGATTCAGGGAATGAAACTCTCATTCTGTTTTTGGAACCCTTTCTATAAAGATCTTCTGTGTGTCATGTGACTTTTTAAATTTTTTTGGTGCTGAGGCCAGGGCCTCATGCATGCTGAGAAGCACCCACCACTGAGCCACATCCCTAGCTGGTGACTTTTTTTTTTTTTTTAAATATTTTTTGTAGTTGTTGATGGACCTTTATTTTTTATTTATTTATATGTGGTGCTGAGGATCGAACCTAGTGCCTCATGCATGCTAGACAAGCGCTCTACCACTGAGCCACCACCCCAGCCCTTTTTTTTTTTTTTAATATGAAAAGACTAAAGAAAAATAGTATCATATTCTATTTAGTAGTTAGGTAATATATCAGGTTTATTTTTATTATTAGTGAAAAATGGAACTCCTTTTTCCCATTTCTAAATTTTAGTTAGACATGACATCAGCAAACTCATTACATTTTTACCCCCTGAGGTAAAAAAAAAAGGATTAGGTCTTTAATACTTTCAGTAACTCTTTTTTAGTTCCTTCCCACAGGTCTAACAGTCCTTGAGTAAAGCAAAACCACAGAGTTACCCTATGAGGCGTTTCCTGCAATGGGCCACTTGGGGAAAAGCCCCAGTGGATCGGCCTCAACAGATGTCATTTTTAATAGATTTCCCTGGTGATTCAGCATCTTCCTCATGTACTCCTCCGCCTTGTCTAGGTTCTTGGGTTGGGGGAAGATGCTGTTAGACTATTAGGTTTTATTTAACATTGATTAAAAAAATCCAAAGTGCTGATATTGCAATTTTTGTTTTTAAGAAATGACTGGGCTACTCTACAAGATTTATTTTTATTTTCTATGTTATTATATTTATGAAAGTATAATTCACATAAAATAAAATATACAGACGGTACATGTTCAGCTCAGTGGATTTTGACAAAGTGAGACATTAACTACTTCCAGCACCTGAGAAGATTTCCTCAGAAGATTTTGCTTTTTTCCAAGCAAATGCTTTGCTGTGCTTTGAGTGTTTTCTCCATGTTGAAATCCAGTTGCCATTGTAACGGTATTAAGAGGTGTTTAGGTTATGCGGATTCCACCTCATCAATGGATTAATGCAATTTTCGTAGCAGTGGGTGGTTCTCTCTTTCTCTTTCTGTTTTCATTTCAGCTCTTCCACCATATGGGATGGCAACAAGAAAGCCCTCCCCAGATGCCAGCATGTTGGTATTGGGCTTCTTAGCTTCTAGAACTGTAAGACAATAAATTTATGTTCTTTATAAATAACCTAGTTCGTGATATATAGTATAGCAGCACCAAACAGACTAAGGTATCCTCTAAACCCCCAGAATCGTTCTGATATCTATCACTGCAGATTGAATTTGCCTGCTTTTGGAATTTATATAAATGGAGTCATGTAGTATGTATTTTTTTTCCATAATGGGGATCAAACCCAGGGCCTTCTGTATGCTGAGGTACAACCACCAAGCTACATTCCTAGCCGCTAGGAATGTATTCTTTTGCAGTTAATTAATTTTGCTCAACAAATTATTGGCCTGGATGATTCAGGATCATCACTTGAGCAGTGAAACCAGCTGCTTCCACTGGTGGGTTATTTTTTCTGTCACCAGCAACATTGCCACAATGAACATCTTTGACAGACATGTTCTTGATATTGAAGCCCACATTGTCTTCAGGAAGAGCTTTGCTCAGAGCTTCATGGAGCATTTCAATAGAATTTACTTCAGTTGTGACATTGACTGGAGCAAAGGTGACCACCACGCCAGCCTTGAGAACACCAGCTCCATTCAGCCCACGGGGACAGTACCAATGCCACCAATTTTGTAGACATCCTGGAGGGGCAGACGCAAAGGCTTGTCAGTTGGGTGAGTTGATGGCAGGATGCAGTCTAAAGCTTTCAGCAGTGTGGTTCCACTGGCATTGCCATCTTTATGAGTGACTTACCATCCCTTGAACCAAGGCATATTAACACTTGGCTACAACAAGTTGTCATTATTCCAACCAGAAATTGGTACAAATGCTACTGTGTCAGTGTTGTAGCCAATTTTTTAAATGTAGGTGCTGACTTCCTTAATAATTTCCTCCTATCTCCTCTGACTATAGGGTGGCTTAGTGGAACCCATTTTGTTAACACCAACAGTTAGTTGTTTCACACCCAGTGTTATAAGCCAGAAGGGCATGCTCACGGGTCTGCCCATTCTTGGCGATGCCAGCTTCAAATTCACCAACACCAGCAGCAACAATCAGGATAGCATCGTCCATCTGAGATGTGCCTTTTTAATAAAGTCTTTGTGTCCTGGGACATCAGTGATAGTCACATAATACTTGCTGGTCTCAAATTTCCCCAGGGAGCTATTAATGGTTATGGCACGCTCATGCTCACGTTCAGTATATCCAAGACCCAGGCTTACTTTGAAAGAGGCCTTTCCCATCTCAGCAGCTTCTTTCTCATTTTTCCAATGGTTCTTTTGTTGATCCCACCACATTTGTAGATCAGATGGACAGTAGTGGTGGACTTGCCCAAATCTATGTGTCCTATGATGACGATGTTGAAATGAGTCTTTTCCTTTTCCATTTTGGCTTTGATTTAGTGGTGGTTTTCAAAACACCTGTGTTCTGTCAGCAAATCCATTGCAAAAAGTTAAAACCCATTTTCCTGTTGACAGATGTGGTAGGCAGCTTCGGTCATAGCTTCCAATGATCCTCACCTCTTGATATCATATCCTTGTGTCATCTTCTTGTTGTGGGTGTGGATTGGATCTAGTGATTTTATTATAATGAATAGAAAATATAATCACATTTCATTTCCAAGATTTGGACATAAAAGGCCTCTTTCTTTCTGGTTCTTCTTGCTTGCTTTTTCTGATGTCTCTGATGAAGCAAGCTGTCATGTTGTGAGCTGCTCTTTGGAGGGGTCCACATGGCAGGAACCAAGAAGGACCTTAGCCAACAGCCAATGAGGAACTCACGCCAACAGTCCTACGGCTTGTGAGGAAATGAATCTTGCCAAGAACCAGTTCTGAAGTTGATCCTTCTCCAAGTGTGAGATGACTGCAACTCCAATCGACATGTTTATTGGAATCCACGAAAGAAGAGGCTGCTTCTTTTTTGATGAGATTCCCAACCCACAGAAATTGTATGACAACAAATGTTTTAATTTAACAAGTGTTTGAGTAACTTGCGATGCAGCAGTAACTATTACAATAGACATGTAGGCTATTTCCAATTTGGAACTATTATATATAAGACTGTTACAAATCTTCTGTTCAGTCCTTTTATGAATTTAAGTTTTATTTAAAATTTCTTTCTTTCTTATTTTTATTTTTTGGCACTAAGGATTGAACTCAGGGGCACTCAACCACTGAGCCACATTCCCAGCACTATTTTGTGTTTTATGTAGAGACAGGGTCTCACTGAGTTGCTTAGCACCTTGCCATTGCTGAGGCTGGCCTTGAACTTGTGATTCTCCTGTATCAGCCTCCCAAAGTGCTAGAATTTATTTAAGTGGCATACAGTTGGAGCCTGTCTTCCCCCACAAATCTGACAATCTCCATCTTTTTTTAATCTCAGTCTTTTTTTTTTTTTTTTGGTACTGGAGATTGAACTCGGGGGCACTCAACCACTGAGCCACATCCCCAGCCCTATTTTATGTTTTATGTAGAGACAGGGTCTCACTGTGTTGCTTAGCACCTCGCTGTTGCTGAGGCTGGTTTTGAACTCTCGATTCTCCTGTCTCAGCCTCCCTAAGTGTTGGGATTATAGGCTTGCACCACCGTGCCCGGCTGATCTCAGTCTTTTAATTGGGGTGTTTAGTCTATTTGCATTCATTGTAGTTATTGATATGGTAAGGGCTAAGTTTACCATTCATTATTTATTTTCTATCTGTTCTACATCTTTATTTTCTGCCTTCTTTGAGATGATATCAATTAAAATATTTCCTTCTACCTCATTCATTGGCATTGTTAGCTAAACTTCTTTAGTGTTATTTTTAGTGGTTGCTCTAGGAATTACAATATCCATCTTTAATTTATCACTAACTACAAATAATATTTTACTATTTAATGAAAATATCAAAGTTTTATAACTGTGCAACTCTATTTACTACTCTTTGTGCTCTTATTGTGTTAACTTCAACAATACATAGCTATCCTTTTGTTTTACATATATTTTATTTATTTATTTATTCTCTTGGGGTGCTGAAGATTGAACCCAGGGCCTCATGCATGCTAGGCAAGTGCTCTCCCTCTAACCTACATCTCCAGCCCCGTTTTACATATATTTATATATATTTAAATATACTTGAAGCTGAAAGAATGACAATGTAGTGTGTAGTATATTTATAGCAAATATAATAGTAATATATCTAATTTAAAACAACATTTTAAGTTGTATTTGCCTAAATATTTATGGACGTTTTGTCTTGGAAATCCAGAATTTCATCTGATATCATTTTCCTCAGTTTTTAGCTTGGAGAATTTCTCTTAGCATTTCTCTTAGTGTTAGAGATAAATTGTTTTACCCTTTGTCTGCCTGAAGTGTCTTTACTTCTCTTTCATGTTTTTGTTTGGTGGGAGGTGAGTGGGTGAGTATTGAGGATTGAACCCAGGGGCTTTTTGCCACTGAGTTTCATCCTAGCCCCCATTTTTAAAATTTTTTTTTTTAGTTGTAGATGGATACAATACCTTTATTTTATTTACTTTCATGTGATGCTGAGGATCGAACCCAGTACCTCACTCATGTGAGGCAGGCGCTCTACCACTGAGCCACAATCCCAGCCTCTCATCCTAGCCCTTTTAAATTTTTAAATTTTGAGACAGGGTATCCTTAAGTTGCTTAAGGTCTGGCTAATTTGCTGAGGCTTGCCTTAAACCTGTGATCCTCCTGCCTCAGCCTCCGGAGAAGCTGAGATTACAGGCATGCGCCACTATGCCCAGCTTACTTTCATTTTTGAAGTATAATTAATGGTATGTTTTTAATTTTTCACTTTTGAAAGTCTCTCCCCACCATCCAAGCATTTTAAAGATATCATTCACTTGTCCTCTGGACTTTATTTTTTTCTATGTCAATTGTAAATCATATTTTTGTTTCCTGTATATAATATTGGTATTTTTATAGCTTGTTTTAGGACTTTTTTATCATTATTTTTGTTTTCTGTAGTTGGACTATAATATTCTTAGGTGAGTTTTCTTTATATTTATCCTGTTAAATTTTATTTAGTTTCTTGGATACTGTTTATTTTTTTAAATTAATTTTTGATTTTTTTCTATACTGGGGGTTGAACCCAGAGCCTCACACATGATAGGGAGGCACTCTACCATTGAGCTACATACCCCTATGCCTAATCTTGAAAAAATGTTTTTAGCTTATAAACAACAGAAATTTATTTCTCATAGTTCTAGAGATTGGTAAGACCAAAATCAAGGCACTAGATTGAGTGTCCTGTGAGAATCTGCTCGCTGGTTCAGAGTTAAGGACTCAGCACTTGTTAGCTAAGTCCTGGTAGGATGGAAGGACTCTAGGAAGAGAGAGCTCTTTGGAGCCTCTTTCATCAGGGCACTCTTGCCATTCCATTCGTGAAGACTGTCCTCATGACCTAATCGCCTCCTAAAGGCCTCACATCCTGCTGCCATCAGATTGGTGACTAGGTTTCAAAATATGAACTTGGAGGGGACACAGATATTCAGCCCATGGCAGTTTGTTGAAAATTTTTGAACACTGTCACTGCACGTTATTTCTTCTGTCACATTCTTCTTCCTGTGAAGATCTAATTGCAAACGTTAGATACTTCTCCATCAGTTTTTGGATCCTTCGTTCTGTTCACTCTTTTTTTTTTTTTGGTGCTGGAGATTGAACCCAGGGTCTTGTGCATGCTAGGCAAGCACTCTACCAACTGAGCTATACCTCCATCCAGCCTGTTTTTTTTGTGTGTGTGTGTGTTTAACCTGTCTTCAAATTCATCAATCCCTTCCTTTTTTATGTTGGGACTGCAGTTGACCCTATCAAATTAATATTTTTTTAGTTTTTACATTTCTAATATTTTCTACTTGGTTCTTTTCTACAGGTTCCATTTCTCCAAAGAATTTCCCCATCTCCACTAAATCCTTGAACATGTTTATCACAGTTACTTCGAAGTTCCTGTCTTTTCTACAATGTCACTTGGCACTTATTCTATCCACTTTATCTTCTCCAAATCTTGAGTCACATTTTCTTGCTTCTTTATGTGTCTTGTAATTTTTTATTGTAGGACAAGACATTTTGTGCAGAAGCCCAGGAAAAACAGAGGTAAACAATGTTGCTCCCTGTGTCAGGTTGGTGGTCTGGCTGGCCAAGTCCATTTAACCCAGGGATTTCTCCTCCCTCTGCTCTGAGAGTAATGAATGCAACTATGGGTTTCATCTCTTGTAGGACGGGCTTATCACTTTTGGGAATTTAATAATTGAGAGGCTTTGAGAGGTGTACTTAAAATTTTTTGATATGTTTTAAAATACTATGATTTTGTTACCAATATAGCTTTCACTTGCCAGTAGAAAGGGTAAATATTTGTGAGTACTTTCTAAGTCTTAATTTGAAGTGGAATTCTCTATTTTTTTCTTAATGAATTTTAATTGTGTAAATGACAATGTGGACTTATGCATTTGAAGAGTCAGTTTTTCTCTCCCTTTAAGGGAAAGAAAAATTGTGAAAGATTTTGAAATGGTCAAAAGTATACTGCTGATATTTTCAATGGAATGTTAGGAATTATCTAGTATACTTCCTAAGTTTTTAGATTTTATGAGTGTTTTTGCCTTTTATTGTCTTTGAGCTATTTTACAACTTTGTAAGTTATATAAAACTGAAAATAATGTAAATAATGCAACTTATTCTTATTTACAGAGCTATAAATTAATTTTGGTCAATGGATGCACACACACACATATATTTATTTATCATTCTGGGGATATTGGCTAGTTTTGTTTATTAGTTATTTATTTTCAGCATTCCTGATTGCCTGTGTCTGTGTTTGCTTTTTCAAATAGATTTTGTACTATTTTATTTTTGGTATTGTAGATTGAACCTGGGGGAACTTTGCCACTGAGCCACATGCTGTGCCCTTTATTTTTTATTTTTATTTTTGGTACTGGAGATTGAACTCAGGGGTACTCGACCACTGAGCCACATCCCCAGCCCTATTTTGTGTTTTATGTAGAGACAGGGTCTCACTGAGTTGCTTAGTGCCTCGCTGTTGCTGAGGCTGGCTTTGAACTTGCAATCCTCCTATCTCAGCCTCCCAAAGTGCTGGGATTACAGGCATGCACCACCGCGCCTGGCTTCTTTTTATTTTTTATTTTGAGACAGGATCTTGCTAAGTTGCTTAGGGCCTCCCTAATTTGCTGAGGCTGCCCTTGAACTTGTGATCCTCCTACTTCAGCTTCCTGAGTTGCTGGGATTACAGACATGCACCATCATGCCTGGCTGTCTTTAAACTATTTTTTAGGTTGTTTTGTGAGGGGAACCAAGGATTGAACCCAGGCCTTGTGCATGCTAGGTCAACTTTCTACCACCAAACTACATCCCTAGCCCAGCCCTTTCTAAAAATTTTATTTTGAGACAGAGCCTTCTAAATTGCCTGGGTTGGCTTTGAACTTGTGATCCTCCTGCCTCCTACTCCAGAGTAGCTAGGATTATAGATGTGTGCCACCATGCCTGGCTAATTTTTAGTTTTAACTTTTTTTAAAAAAATATATTTTACTGGATCTCTGATTAGATAATGACAAATAAAATATTTGATATATATTCATTTTATATTTAGTTGAGATTTATGATTTTATCATTTGTAAAATTTATTACTTAGCAAGACTCATCATTCTCCAGTATATCATCAGTCTAGAATCTTGTATTTTCTCTGGTGTTCCAAGTCATGTATGGACCTCCTTCGCTGTGCTGCTTTTTTCTGGACCTCTTTGGCTCAGGCCTTCAATTTATTCCTCTGATTGTGCATTGGATGAATGTGCACAAAGCATGACTTCCTTTTACTGCTATATTTCTTCATTTTCCACAACACCTCCACTTAATAGGTTTTAGACTCTTCTGAAAGATTTCGTTGGTAGCAGTATCTATCATTGGTAATTAACTTGAATTTTTCAAATACATTCATATTCTAATAGTGAAAATCTTTCCTTTTCAGTGAAGAATGCAAAGCAACTACCAGCTTCCTTGTTCCTGGGCGCAGATGTGGGATATATTATACCAATCAGATGCATCACATTAAACTGGCACAGAAATTAGTTTCTTGGTGAAAGAGACAGAACACAGTGCATTCATTCTACTGGCATGAAGTGAAGCAGAAGCTGTATTGTGTTGGGGGTGGCTGCAGTGACCAATTTCTCAGTGCAGCAACAGCCTGTTTTACATAGGACTGCAGGGGGGCAATAGATCATTATATTAACACCCTTCAATGAATCATGCTTCTCTCTATGTCCTTGTTATGTTTGGATCTGAAATGTCCCTCAAAAGCTTATGTGTTGAGGGCTTGGTTCCCAATATAGCAGTATTCACAAGTGGGGCTTTTGGGAGGTGATGGATCATGAGGACTCTGACTTCATGAATGGATTAATCCACTTATGGATTCATAGCTGAATGGGTTATTGGGACATGTTGGAAATTTTAGGAAGTGAGGGCCTAGTTGGAAGAAGTAGGCTGCATACCCTTGAAGGATATATTTTGTCTCTAGCTCCTTCTCTCTCTTTCTACTTTCTGGTCACCTTGAAGTGAGCAGCTGTGCTTCATCATGCACTTCCTGCTGTGGAGTTCTGTCTCACCATAGGCCTGGAAACAACAGAGCTTCGTGACCATGAACCTCTGAAACTGTGAGCCAAAATACATCTCTCCTTCACGTAAATCTATAATTTCAGGTATTTTATCACAATGACAGAAAGCTAACTAACACAGTCCTTATGTATTGTGACCTTGTAATCAATTTGAGACAGAAAAAGAAGGGCCCAACCCTCCCCAGAAGATGTCTTTCTGCTTTTTCTTGGTGTTTTAAAAAATATATATATATTTTTGCTAGTACATAAATTGTTTTTGCAGACAACAGAAGCTACCTGAGGCCAGTGGAAATGGAAGCTATCATGACTAGCTGCTCAGCTGACAGTCACTGCGGCTCTCCCAGGTGTATCCAGGTGGCATCGCTGGGCTTGTGGGATAAGATATAGGTGGGGCAGGGATGGGAGCCAGGGCACCACTGGGGCTGCACATAGCACCCATCAAGGTCATTATTCTTGTAGTGACAGCTACTGCTGCTTCTGCAGCTGCCTGGCAACAGCTAAGGTTGTCATCATTGCCATGACAACCACTGTTTTAGCTGCTGCTGTTCTGTAGGCTACCACTGTGGCTGTTGCTGCCCCCGATGCCCAGATCCGGCTGCCACTCCAGGAGATATTGCTGTAGCACTGCTGTTTCTGTGACATCAAGGCAACCATTGTAGCTGTCATTGTTGCCATAGCAACTGCTGCTTCAGTTGCCGCAGTTCCAAGGCCAACTTTTAAGCCCCAGCCACTTTGGATACCTGTGTGGTATGGTGCTGTTGGCTTCCCTTAGGGATTGCTGGGAGCTTCCTTATATCTTCCTTGGGTGGTGGTAATGGATATCTCTACCACCCCATAACAATAGAGTGCAAAGGACCCCAGCACACATGCACATGTCACCATGACTAGCGCAGCTATTCAGAAATTATGTGGTCAACAGCTGACTGTGCACAGCCCATCTCTCTTGCATATAAGCTGCCCTCTTCTCATCCTCCAAGAGCCAATCTGGGAATTTCATCCTACACATTACCTCCCTTGTGCTGCAGCACAGCCCCAATAAAGCCTACCTCAGGTGGTTTTACTTTGTCTATTTATGATTTCTAGCTCAAATTGAGCAGGATAAGCTGGTAGCACGAGATCTGGTGAAACTGAGAGAGCTGTTAGCACTCAAGAGTTGAGTTAAAGGGACCCATGCTTTGCCATTTTGTGATTTCTGTCCAGATTGGACTCTGAGTTGATTGGTAACAAATTCATCAAGAAACTGGAGTCTATTTCTCTACCTTTTGGAGCTTGGGATGGCCTTGACTACTATACTTTAAAGACACACAATTCAGTCTGCTGAAGAATGATGGACCACTTGGAGGAGAGCAATGTTCTCTAGCCAACAACCAACCTTGAGGTCTTAGAATGTGAGTGAGGCCATCTTGGACCTTCCAGACCACTCTGGTTTCCACTTGAACATAAACATGATGAACAGTCCAGAGCTCATGTAAGACTATCAGAACCATCCAGACTGCCAGCCAGCAGAATCAGATGAAAAAACAAGTTATTATTATTTCAAGTCACTGTTATGTTTTGGTTATGAGGTGTCCCCCCAGAATTCCTGTGTTAATGCAGGAATGTTCAGAAGTAAAGCTATTGGATTGTGAGAGCTGTAACCTAATCAGTCCATCCTAGGTTGAATGGCTGGGTGGTAACCATAGGCAGGTGGAACAAGGTTGGAGGATCTGGGTCACGGGATGTGCCCTGGAAGGGTGCATCTTCCATGTACCATCACCTCTGTTTCCTGACCCTTCCATGAGCTGAGCAGCTTTCCTCTGCTGGGTCCTTGCCCTGTGATGTTCACCTTATCTTAGGTTCAGAGTAAAGCAGTTAGCCGTCTGCGGACTGAGACCTCTGAAACCCTGAGCCTCAAATAAACTTTTTTTCCCTTTCAGTTGTTCTTGTTGGGTATTTTGGTCCCAGTGACACAAAAACTAACTAAAAAAGTCACTAAAAAAAATAAGGTGGTTTTAGGTGGTTTTGTTCTGTAACAATAGATAACTGAAACATAAATTGGGATATTGCTGCAATAAAAAACTGAACTTTAACTTTGGATTAGGCAGGGGACAGAGGCTAGAAGGTGAGAGGTTGTTAGTGGAGGCTGGGAGAACAGTTAGGATAATTGCTATTGAGGCTGGAAAATGACAACTGATTTTTTTTTCTGTGTGTGTGTGTGGTACTGGGGATTAAACTTAGGGGTACTCGACCACTGAGCCACATCCCCAGCCCTATTTTGTGTTTTATGTAGAGACAGGGTCTCACTGAGTTGCTTAGCGCCTCGCCATTGCTGAGGCTGGCTTTGAACACACGATTCTCTTGTCTCAGCCTCCCTAAGTGCTGGGATTACAGGCTTGAGCCACTGTGTCCAGCTGACAAGTGATTTAATGTCCTGGTGGAAAAAAATGATCCTATCACCTGCTATGACTTGGAAAAAAAAAATGTATCTAATAAAATTATAATTGGCTTATGAGAACATGAAGGTGCCAAAGGCTTTCTTTAACTTTGACAAGAAGGTATTACAGGGGCTGGGATTGTGGCTCAGTGGTAGAGCGCTTGCCTTGCATGCATGAGGCACTGGGTTCGATCCCTAGCACCACATAAAAATAAATAAAGATTTGTGTCCATCTACAACTAAAAAAATATTTTTTAAAAAAGAAGGTATTACAAAAGGAAGGACTACATAAGGAACCATTCTCTTTGCAAGAAGAATGCACAAGAAATACGGGAATCCCAGAATTTATGGTTGAAAAACAAGATGGTTTCTTAACCCTAGGTTCTAGAAGGGAAAACAAAACAAAATAAAACAAAAAAAAAGGTCAGAAAGGGTAAAGATAAAATCAGAAGGTGCCTGTAAGACCTCTTGTTAAGAACCCTGAAAGCCTTCTTTGTGGTTTCTAATAGAACCGCAACTAGAGAAGACCCTTAAGGGTGTTGTTCCATTGCAGCCTCACATGAGACCATAAGGAAGGAAAAATCATTTTCTTAACTGGTGTTTGTGATACGCAGGGCCATTCCTTTCAACATGCTGGCAGTGGTGTAACTTTTGTGTGTCTCTCCCCTCTGATCCCTCCACTGACCCAAGTCCAACAATTCTTGAAACAAGAAATGACCTCCCTATTTTCTTTTTCTTTCTTTCAAGTCACACAGACCATTTTTAGGTCTGTGAAAATCCAGGTGAATTTTTGAAATTTAAGCCTATAAAATTCTTTTAAAATTTTATGCAAGGGATTTCCTTTTCCCTACTCTGTATGTATTAAATGCTATTTATTACTGCATCAAAAATTATCTCAAACTTGGCAATTTACAAAAACAAACATTATCTCATATAGTTTTTAGTTTAGTTTAGTTTTTTGGTAATGGGGATTGGACCCAGGGATATTTTACTGTGAAACTATGTCTCCACAGTCCTCTTTATTTCTTATTTTGAGACAGAAGTCGGTCTCATTAAGTTGCCCAGGCTGGCCTTGAACTTGAGATTCTCTTACCTCAGCTTCCCAAGTAGCTGGGATTACAGGTTTGTGCCACTGTGCACAGATCTCATGCAGTTTTTTTTTTTTTTTTTTTTGTACCGGGGATTGAATTCAGGGGTACTCAACCACTGAACCACATCCCCAGCCCGATTTTATGTTTTATTTAGAGACAGGGTCTCACTGAGTTGCCTAGCACCTTGCCTTTGCTGAGGCTGGCTTTGAACTTGCAATCCTCCTGTCTCAGCCTCCCAAAGTGCTGGGATTACAGACTTGCACCACTGCGCCTGGCTCTCATACAGTTTTTTAGAGAATCTAGAAGTGCTTTCACTGGGTTGTTCTGGTTCAGGGTCTCTGACAAAGGCAGAGTCAAGCTGTTGGCTGAAGCTGTAGTAATTTCAAAGCTCAACTTGGGCTGGAAAATCCACTGCCAAGGTCACCTGCATAGTTGTCGACTGGCCTCAGGTCCTCAATTTTTGTAGACACACTCACTTCAGACCAACCCTGGCACAATGTGAATAAGGAACTACACAAGGTGTGGGAACCAGGAAAAGAGGACCATTGTGTGATTTTTTTTTTCCCTCTCTAGTAACATTTATCTGTCTTCAATATTAGTGAGAATTACATATAGACTGTTGGCTTCTTATTTTCATATCTATACCCCAAACTCCAAAATCCAATATAAATTCAGATCCTTGTTTCTTTCCTGAGCATTTCTGAATAAAGAAAATAATCGTGATGCTTGGTGCCACTAGAAATTTCTGGACTTCTAGTTTTCTTTTGGTCCTTGTTGTTCCCCAACAAAACTTTCACTAAGCTCTGTGGAGCTGCTTTCATTCATGCTTCCATCACAGCTACTCTAAAATTCTCCTCAAGTTTTCTATTTCACGCTTCTGTAGATAACTTGGCCTCCTGTGTAATAAAAGCAAACAAAAAGCCAAAAAACAAAACCAGACTATTCAGAAGTGAATTCATCACTTTTCTGTCCAGGTCCCTTTCTTTTTAAAAAATTATGAATTACTGCTCATACTTCTGCTCTCCCTAGTAATTAAATCTAAAACCAGAAATTACATATCTGAATGCATCAGCAAGTTTAATAACCCAGTATTCCCAGTGAACAGTCTTATTGTCAACTGCATCATTGAATCTCATTACTGTAGAATCAACATTTCCAAAATGAAGGAGCCAGCTCTGCCAAATATCATCACTTACCATAACTAGCATATTTCCTTAAATTAGAATTGTAGACAAGTGACCCAAGAAGCAGCTGAATCTTGTTATTGAGTGTGTTTTGTCTCATCAGCACAGTGATTTCAAATTTTAAAAGGTGTAAGGAACAGTGGCATATACTTTAAGTCTCACCTAGTTGGGAGGCTGAAGCAGGATGATTGCCTGAGCCCAGGAATTCCAGGCCAGCCTGAGCAACATAGGGAAACTCTGTCTCAAAAACAACCAACCAATCACCACCACCACTACCACAAAAATTTTGAAATGTCCAGAAGTAACCACTATACCTCACTATACAATTTTTTTTTTTTTTGCACTACTAGAGATGGAATCCAGGGGGATTCTACTACTGAGCTACATTTCCAGCCCTTTTTATTTTATTTTGAGACAGGTCTCACTGAATTGCTGAGGCTGGTCTTGAACTTGCAATCTTCCTGCCTTAGCCTTCCAAGTTGCTAAGATTACAGGAATGTGCCACTGCAACTGGCCACTATCTTGAATTTTGATAAATCTTGTCTTTGCTATTTATTGTTTTTTCCTCCCCAAATAAAGTGATTTTTTTAAATAGGATTTTTTACTTTGTTTACTCTGGAATTCATTGACTTTCTTTCATTTGAAGGTTGATAGTCTCAATATAATTTTTAAAAAATTGGAATGTGTGTAATTTTAGGTAAGAGGTGCACAGCTGAGTTTGTGCACAGGTCCCATGGCCTTCTGTAGACCTCCCGACTCATGCGCACCCCTCCCTGCCAGCTCCTGACACTATGGGGGTTTGGGCACTCCTGCTTTAAATGAATTTCAGTTTGCCTTTGACTTTTAAAAAGGAATTTACTTTTTTGTGCTTTTCTTCTTTTTGGTAGAAGACTCAACCACAATAAAGCATATTCTTCCTACTTAATTTTCCTTGTTCTGGTAAAACAATTACAAATGTTGGATAAATTCCTTATATTTTCATTAATTTTTTCCCCATTTATGAGAAGGAAAATGAACCAATTATCAAAGGCTGAAAGTGCAAACTATTAATTTTCCTCCAGGCTTCTCGTCTTCAGAGTATTCAGAGATGCCTTATAATATTTTCTTATTTTGAAAGAAGAATAATAGCCCTACAATTTATTATTCCTTAAGACTAAATGGCACCATAACATAGTTGTTACTTGGATTTCAAAGTTTGGAATCCCAGCTCCGACACAAAGTGCTCATCTTCTCTGATATTTACTTTTCCCCTCTGTGAGATGAAGGTAAGAAAATTTAATTTAATGGTGGTTTTGAGAAGCAAATGAGACAAGCATTGTAAAACCCTTAACTTAGCACAGTCTCTGGCATGTAACAATATGAATATAGTTATTCCTCATTAGTGGTTGGTATTGTTGTAGCTGTTGCTACAACAGTTTTTTAATGTAGCTATTGTAATTATTGTTAATACTAATAGAAGTAGTGTTTGATTCTCCTCTTACCTTTTTATTCTTTCATAATTTTCTGTCAGGGCTTTTTGTGTATTTACATAATAACACTCATATTCTCTGAGTTTTGTTCATGACTCACTTTTCTTGCCTCTTTACATAGTCTCTCCAATTGATTCCATCCTTTTGCAGAATATTGACTGCCAATTGCATACAGCTCTTTTCATCAGGTTTTGGATGTACCCACTCAGCTGTCCATCAGAGACCACACATTCACTAATTCCTAAAGAGCCATGGATTTACCTCTTTCCAAGCCTAATGCTATTCTTGTGCCCATATAGAGGTAATGGTATCAGTAACACCAGATATCTACATGAGAATTGGAAATAAATTTAGCCACTTAAAAAAATCTACTTATCAATTCATTACCCATGAACTCAAATACTCTGTGCTAGGGAATATAACTATGACAAAATTTCAATCCTATGTCCTTACAGAACTCAGAGCTTAACAAGTTCCAGTTAATCACCAAATCCTATTAATTCTAACCTTTAACTATTCCCAGAATCTACCCTTCCTTCTGTTCTCATTCCTTGCCTTATACAGTTGGTCTTTCTCTGACTAGTCTGCATTCCTTTCTTTTTGGGTGCTGGGGTTTGAACCCAGGGGTGCTGTACCACTGAGCTACATCCCCAGCACTTTTTTATTTTGATAGAAGCTCTTACTAAGTTGCTCAACTAGCTTTGAATCCTCCTGCCTGCAATCCTCCTGCCTCAACATCTCAAGTTGCTGGGATTACAGGTGTGCACCACAGTGCCAGGCCCCAGCTCTCCCCATTTTTTTTTTTTTTTTTTTGTGGTGCTGGGGATTAGAACTCAGGACCTTGTGTTTGCAAGGCAAGCACTCTACCAACTGATCTATATCCCCAGCACCGCCTCCCATTTTTTATTTTTTACTTTGAGACAGGGTCTCGCTAAATTGTCCAGTTTGGCCTTCAACTTACCATCCTCCTGTCTCAGCCTCCCAAGTTGCTGAGATGACAGGCGGGTACCACCATCTTCTTTTAGTTTTATTTTATTTAATTTAGTTTTAAAAAAATTTTTTAGTTGTCAACAGAGCTTTATTTTATTTATTTATATGTGGTGCTGAGAATCGAACCCAGTACCTCACACATGGTAGGCAAGTGCTCTACCACTGAGCCACAACCTCAGCTCTTTTTTTAGTTTTAATTATAATGAAAATACATAATGAAACTTACTTTCAACCATTTTTAAGTCAATGGTATCAAACACATTTGCATTGTTGTGTAATCATCACTACCATCCATCTCCAAATCTTTCATTTTGCAAACTGAGGCTCTATCCTCATTAAACAATTCCTCATTCACTCCTTCCCCAAGCTCTTGGCAAGCACAATTGTACTTCCTCTATAAAATTGATTACTCTAGGTACCTCAAATAAGTGAAATCATACAACATTTGTCCTTTTGTGAATGACTATTTCACTCAGTACAATGTCTTCATTTCACTCACATTGAAGCCTCTGTCAGAATTTCCTCCTTTGAAATAATAATACTAAAGCTGAATGATATTCCATTAAATGCATACATCACATTTTTGTTTCTTTGCTCATCCAACTAAAATTATTTGGGTGATAATCCTATAGCCCATGGTCTTATTAAGAATTCAAACTGCTTTGGGGAACTGGAAAAGTTATCACTGTACTGCTTGAAAGTTTCCCAACATTTCCTGATTTTATTTGACAGCCTATACTTCTTTGAGATGCTTTTTATTCTCAGATATATCTGCTGTTCTCCCAGGGAAGGGCCAGCACTGTGGTTAGATAGGAAAAGAATGAGATAAAGGCCATAAATAGGTTCATGTTACCTTATTCAACAAGTATTTACAGCTCACTCCTGTGTGGAGTGCACTGCCTTAGTCACTGTGGTTAGCCACTCCAACCACACTGGCCAGATGGCCCTTGGTGGGGAGACTGGATGAAAAGTACTAAAACAGTGGGTGTGACACTCCTTACATCCTACGCCCAGTAACTAAGATAGGTGCCTGGAGAGAATTTGTGCTTTTCACTCCCATACAGGAATGGCCACGAAGCAAGAAACGGCAGAAGATGGACCAGAGGCTCCTCCCTCCTCTCCGGCCACCTCATGCATCTCACCCCTCTCACCCTGGCTCCCTGTTTTCAGCAGCTTAGTTTTGAAGACCTGGGAAGATGTCTCTAGTGTTCTTTCTCTGCACCACTTAAGCCCACTGAGTCTCACATTACCGTCACAGTATTTTCAGTATTAAGGATCTAGCCAAGGTGACGAAGGGTGCAGCGCTGTACTGAATGACGTAGAGAGAGCAAATTTCCTCCTTTCAGATGCTTTGTTGTATGTTATCACAGTCATCAAAGCAGATGAAAAATTGAATTGTCTAAGTCACAACCCTCTTGGATGTACACTCTCTCACTTACATGGGTCCAGAGAACTGATGTAATTTCTTTTGCGATTTCTTGGAAAATAATGACTTTCTTGTGTCTTCCAGCAATATTACTTTGGTTTATTACCAACAAGGCAGAGGTTAGCTGTAATCTTAATTAGCATGGATTAAACTGGTTTTTTTCCCTAGTAATTCTCTTTTGGGGTTCTTTTTAATTATGTTTTTGTCATAATAGTGTGATCCAAGAAGTTTCAGACAATGAAAACAATCCAGAGATTTATAGTATATAAAAGATTTTTTACATTTTCCCCAAAAGTGAAGCCAATCAGAATGAAATATGAGAAAGTAAAATTTTTCTAGACTTTCATGTCTCTACCATGGCAGGGAAATTCCCCTTGTAAATTAGTTGTCTTTCTTCCAGAAAGAAGTTTATTATAAAAAATCTTATTAACTGCCTCTGGGAGTTGATGAAAGTTCCATCTCTTTGACTCACGAGCGTAACTCAGTGGGAGTTGATTCTGAAGAATATTGGTGGTGGTGATCTCACTGTTTTTGTATTTCATGTCTACACTTAAGTTTATATGCCAAGATTGATTTCCCTAATGGAAAAGGTCCTGTCTAAGACAAAGTTTTTCTCACATTTTCATATGTCCCTTTTCCCTCCCAGACATGAATCACACCCTTCATACTTTGGCATGTGGCACTTAATGAGTTAGCTCAACCCGTCAAAGATGGTCTGCCTCCAGATCCTTACTGGCATTTGTTATTTGTACATTCAAGGGTACGAATGGTAACGAGTGTGCTTAGCTAAAACTCTCAGTCAGCAGGACAATATTCCAGAAAGAGATTGGATGGCTGCGGCCAACATATGAGTTCCTCTACACTTCTGCCTCCCAGGTAGAGGCCAGGAGACAGCCCACTTAGATATGATGATCTAAGGGGTAAAAAATGGATGTGTGCTCCTCAAGTGTCTTCCTCAATGGACTACTGGAGTGACACTGAAGTCAACTCTTCAGGTTAATGTTTTAGCTCCACAAGACTCCATAAGACTCCATTTAAACCAGGTTCTTAATCTAAGTTCCATGGACACCCAGGAGTCTATGAATAGCTAAGAAGATAAGTAAGACATCTGAAATCTTATGCAGAGTTTTGTATATTTCTGGAAAGAAAATCCCTAGTTCTCCTCATGTTCTCCAGGATGTCTGTAATGCCCTTGCTCTCTAAGTGAGTTCGGATGACTGCAGTATAATATATTCAATTTCCAATTAGTTAGTCAATCAATTTTTATTGAGAAATATAGGGTAAGTGATCACTTGAGAAAGGCACTCAATTAGGATTCTCCAAAAAAACAGAGCCAATAGGGTATACATATGATGTATAGAAAGAGATTAATTATGAGAGATTGGTTTACATGGCTACGGAGGTAAGAAGTTCCATGATTTTCCATTTCTGAGCTAGAGGTTCTGGAAAACCAGTGGTGTAGTTCCAGTTCAGGCCCTAAGTCTTGAGAACCAGGAACTCTGATGACTGAGGGCATGAGAAGATGAATATCAGCTCTGGAGAAGAAATTTACTCTTTCTCTGCCTTTCTGTTCTACTGAGGCCCTCAACAGATTGGATGATACCTGCCCACACTGGGGAGAGCAGATCTGTTTTACTCAGTCTATTGATTCAAATGTTAAACTTGCTCTGACATACTTCACAGATACATTCAGAAATAATGTTTTATCAACTACTGGGCATCCCTTAGCTCAGAGAAATTAGTACATAAAATTAACTATCACAGACAATTTTGGGAGAAACAAAGATACTTATTTTGGAAGAGATTATCATCTTTGGAAGATGAATTGTGTATTAGTTCCCCAATACAAAGATGGAAATATGCCTACTAAATGGATTGGGTATAATATGCTAAAATAATTTATTGGAGAGAGGGATCACTAGTGGCCCCTGAGATTGTTGGAAAATGAGCTTAAGCTGAGCCTAGAGACAAGGCTGACATTGTTGTTCAGCAAGTATGTTCTGGATGTTCCTACAAGTTGTTAAATAATGAAATAATTTTGTAAGTAGTAGCACTCTTCTCTCCCACCCCCACCCCAGTGCCTCCAGTGCCCTGGCTCTACATGTCCCTTCATCAGAAATTCCTATCTCTTCCTCTGAATTTTCCTAGGATCCAACACCTGAAGAATTAAAACCTGGTTTCCCTGGGACACTGCTACAGAACTCCAGCTAGTCATTCTGATGGTTCAATGTCCATGTTAACCAGTTGTTCATATTTTGACTGTCACCACTGTGCTTAAAGTGTGTGATGTATGTTTGTTGAGGGTTCACTTGTGGGGCCATGTGACTGAAATGGTTGATAGGAAAGGAAGGAAGAACATCACTGGAAAGGAAACAGTGAGAAGGAGAAGAGACTCATTTATTCTTGAATTGGATCGCTGGTGAATTCAGCTGGATGTAGAGAAGGGGAGTGATGGATGATAAAATTAGACAGTCAAGCTACAGCCAGCCTGTCACAGCAACAGTTTGGCATTGGGAGTGTGGGAAGGGGAAGCATCTTACGCTATGCAGTTTGCCCTATATATTGGATGTCAGTAGTAAGTGCTTAACATGTGGGATGATATGATGAAAGTAGCATTTTTTTTTGATAAAAAATCTGGCAGGAGTGTGCAGGATGAAAGGAAAGAGGGAATCATTAGCAGGGTAAATTCCAGGTATAAATTACCCATCATGAATAATCCTGTGGGAATGAAACCATCAACTATGAATTTTCATGCAATAGGGTGTGGGGAGAAAGGGACGTTGACTACGGCATGAGGAATGAAACTGGATGGAATAGCTGAAATTGATTCTTAAGACATCTGGACCATCTGGTCACATTGTTCTCAGGAAGAGTGCAAACAAGGTTAGTGGTCATAGAAGGGGCTCTGTGAAGAGCAGGGAAAAATGACATTGCTGTTTGTCAAGGTAGTAGTATGGATACAAGATTGTCCCCAAATCACTCCATTACCTGTCCCTCTGGGGTGTAGTTGACATACATAATACAGAGACTGATAAACAGAAATATCTTATACTTATTGTTTGACTTGCTTGCTTTTCCTCTTTCTATTCAATTCTAGACCAGCAACCAACCCAATTTTGGCAGCCCAGTATCCCTCCCTACCATGCATTGCACAGTTCAAGGGGACTCCAGGTGGCATTCTGCAGTGCACACACAGTATAATTTTGTATAATTGCCTTGGTGAACCAACTCAGGTTCCAAATTTAATTGCTATGTGGTTATTTTCTCCTACCCAACAATCACTCCTTTCATAATCGTAGCTTAAAATTGGAAGAAAATATTAAGATTGATAATATTTTAAAATTTTGCATTTGCTGTTCAAAAAGTACTTTTATGTACATTAACTCATTTAATCCTCATACAATACCCTATAATTGTTAGATAAACATTATTATCTTCATTTTTATTGCTATGGTTTGGAAATGCCCTCTCAAATCCATGTGTTAAAGGCTTATTCACCCAGTGGGTGGTACTATTAAGAAGTAGTGGATCCTTTAAGATGAGGGACCTAGTTACATCAAGTTACATCATTAGTCATTGAGGTTGTGCCCTTGAAGAGAATATTGAGAACCTGTCCCCTTCCTGTCTCTCTCTTTGCTTCCTAGGTACCATGAGGTGAACAGGCCTCTTCCCTCATACACTCCTGACATAAGGTATTGTGCTACCACAGACCAAAGCAACTGGCCAAAACAACAATGGACTGAAATCTCTGGAACTATGAGTTAAAAAACCTTTCCTCTTTTTACATTGATTATCTCAGGTATTTTGTCACAGAGATAGAAAGCTGAGTAACACGTTTATACTTGAGGAAACTGAGAAACTGACCCTCAGAAAGCTAAAAGGAAATATAATCAGCAGTGATATGTTCATGAGCACCTGGTGTGTGTCAAGCCCATTATATATCCTATGTTCACAGAACTAGTAAGAGTCAAAGTGAAGATTTAGTTCTCCTGGTGATTTTGAGGTATTATAATTTCCATCACAGGTCAACTTATCAGTTATGTTTATCCACTGGAGAAAACTTTCTTTGAGTATTGGCACCAAAATTAGAGTTCTATTCTTTAGAAGGTTGAAAAACAGCCCAGGCCAACCTCCCAAAAGGCAATATTGTTTCCATTCCAATTCATAAAGTCACAAAATGATAAGATCTAAAGGGCACATTTTTGTTTTATTTTCACTGGGGATGAAGCTTGTTTTTATTTATCATTTCCCTGGAGGAGTTTAAGCCCTTAGAGGGATAAATTAACACTGACTTGATATATCAGACATCATCCAACTGCCCCATGCAGATATTTTGTTATTAAAGTGACTCTTGTGTGTGAGATGATTCTATCTTGTTACACTGCACACCAGGACAAGCTGCTTAGAACAAATGAAAATGAATAATTAATGCAAGAGAGAAGAATATTCCTTTTAAGTTCTCAGATACACTAGTCGTGTTTTTTTCCCCTGGATTCTCCTTACTTCCTTTTCTGCTCTTTTGTGTCATTTTGAACCATTCACCCTCATAATTTATTCCTTCCTTTCCATTTCAGAGTAGTTGTAATGGTGGCCCAGTTACAGGCAAGGAGCCAGTGCTCTCTGAGGGCGATGGCATGGGGGACAAGAAGAGATATTGTTCTTTCCTCCTGAAAAGGGCACCATGGACTCCTAGAGATACTGATACCTCACTTTCCATCATTGGATCCACTAATCAAGTTGGCAACAGGAAGGCCCTGAGCTTCCCAACTGAGACAAGATGGAGAGAACCAGTTATCAAATAGAACTCTCCTACTGGAGAGATCATTTGTGGTCATACTTTCCTTTAGTACACTGGTTAGTCTAGCCTTGTTACTCAAAGTGTTGTCCAAACCCAGCACCATCAGCATCAGCTGGGAATCTTAGGAATGCAGAATTTCCACCCTGTATCTACAAAATAAAAACGTATATTTTAACAAGATATCCAGTTGAAGTGTATGGACTTCAAGTTTGAGAAACATTTTTCTCCTGGATGTTTTCTTGCGCAGAAACACGTTTTTTCTCTTTCTTGTAACTATGAACACATTTCAAGGGAAATTAAGAGAGGTCATATACTATAATGTGTTATAAATATTAGCGGGAGATGTGTTCCCATACATAACTTGGCTCAATAAGATCAACCAGAAAACAAATTTAACTTAGAAGAAAAAATTGAGCTGTTTTGCTTGTTATGTTTTTGACATTCTGAATACATGAGGGACTTTGTTGTAACCATTTGATAGCTCTTTCAAGTACTGTTCAAGAAAGGGAAACAAACAGAAACAATTTACACAAACGCCAACACCAGTCTTGCTTCTTGGCATTTTCTAGAATGCCTCATATAGCCCCTCTGCACATTCTCAAATCAAAACATGATAGGCTGAGCAGTGGTGCAGACAACTACTTGGGAAACTGAGGCAAGAGGATCACAAATTTGAGGCCAGCCTCAGCAACTTAATGAGAACCTGTCTCAAAATAAAATAAAAAGGGTTGAGAATGTAACTCAGAGGTCAATTTTTCCTGGATTCAACCCCTAGTACCACAAAAATCAAAACTCACAAAGACATAAAAAAATAATTCCTTCTAATATTTCTTTAACTGTTTTCACAAGTTTTGCAAGCTTTCTTAAAAACTGAACTTCCCTGGGGCTGCGGTGGCGCACACTTGTGATCCCAGCGGCTCCAGAGACTGAGTCAAGAGGATAGGGAGTTCAAAGCCAGTCTCAGCAAAAGGGAGATGCTAAGCAACTCAGTGAGACCCTGTCTCTACATAAAACACAAAATAGGGCTGGGGATGTGGCTTAGTGGTTGAGTGCCTCTGAATTCAATCCCTAGTAAACCCTAAAAAGTGAAACAACAAAAAATTGAACTTCCTGAGAAGCTAGCTGTGTTGATTCATTTGGATGCTTTGCTTGATTCTCATTTGGAGTATTTGGTGATAATGGAAGTATTTAATATTTCTATTTTTCCAACATTTCAGAACTTCATTCTCTTTAAATCTTGTGACTCTTAAGATTCTTTGGACAATGATTTTAAGTTCAAACTAGTTAAGTTTATGCTATCATCAATCATCTTATGAGAGTTCTGTCATAGTAGACTTCAGTTCACAATCAGATATATAAGGCAAAAATCTCAACAGTACTTTCAGATTTCCTTAAAATAATATTAATATAATATTGAATTTTCCTGTTTGATAAATGGGTTTGGGTATTAAACATTAGTATTTATTTATTTTGGTACCAGGGATTAAACTCAGGGGTACTTGACCACTGAGCCACATCCCCAGCCCTATTTTAGTGTTTTACTTAGAGATAGGATCTCATTGAGTTGCTTAGCACCTGATTGTTTTTGAGGCTGGCTTTGAACTCGCGATTCTCCTGTCTCAGTCTCCCAAAGTGCTGGGATTACAGGCATGTGCCACCGTGCCCAGCTCGATATTTATTTTTGAACCTCCTGTTCATGAGAAAAACACTGCATTAGTTCCTTTTATGGCATTTTTAAAGACAATATTTCATTCTCTATATACTTCAATACAACAGACTTTTCTGACTGATCAGTTATGGTTATGTGGTAAATCAATGACCCAGGCAGGATTCAATAAGAAAATTGTTTAATTTTTTGATTATTTTGTTTAGATGTATTTATAAGTGACTGATCTATATTACAATATTTTATTCACTTATAACAACTCATTCACACATGTGAATATGAAAACCTATACAGGGGACTACAACACTGGGCTCACAGCATTTGACTCCTTGCTGATATTTAATCAATAGTTAGATGTGAATATAGAGCAAGCAGTAGGTATGGTCACTATACTAGAAAACTGCAGGTGACATAAAGGAAATTAAAAGAGGGGGAGGGTATCTTTGCCTTAATTGTACATCTATAGATAAGGAAGATTAAAACAAAAAGACAAAAAGAAAGAAAGAAAATAAAAGGAAAGAAATGTGTTACAAAATTAAAACAACAACAAAACTCCCTCACCATAGTATAAGCTACCATTTACTGAAGGCTTGCTATGGAGGGGCAGTGTTTATTCCTGAATGTGCAGCTCTATCTCATTTATGACAGTTTCATTTACAGATGAGAAAATTAAGACTAGGGATCTTTAGTAACTTAGAATTGGTATTTATAGTCACATCAGATATCATATCCATGCTTTTAATATGTAGTACTACCTGCCTGGTAAAGAGTAAGTGGTTTGTCAGGCATGGTGGTCCATGCCTGCAATACTAGCACCTTGCGAGACTGAGGCAGGAGGATCACAAGTTCAAGGTCCGCCTCAGGAATTCAGTGAGACCTTAAGTAATTTAGTAAGATCCTATCTCAAAGTAAAAAATAAAAAGGGCTGGGGATAAAGCTCAGTGGCAAAGTGCCCCCGAGTTCAATCCCTCATACTCCTCCCTACCAAAAAAAAGCATTAAAAAAAAAAAGTAAGCTCCATCTTGATGGCTCATGCCTATAATCCCAGCAGCTTGGGAGGCTGAGGCAAGAGTTCAAAGCCAGCCTCACCTATGGTGAAGCGCAAAGCAACTCAGTGAGACCCTTTCTCTAAAATACAAAATAGGGCTGGGGATGTGGCTCAGTGGTCTAGTGCCCGAGTTCAATCCCTGCTACCCGGAAAAAAAAAAAAGGTAAGCATTTTCCTTTACCATTTGTATGTTCCAAAAGCAAACTTCTTGAGAACTAGAATGCTGTTACATGATCACTTTGAATCCCAGAAGATCTTGCATAATGCTAATCATAAGTGTTTCAATTTTCCCAAGAATGAACTGCAACTCTTGGCAAAAGAATGCAAGCTTGGTATATTAGGCCTTTTCTGAAAGGAAGGGCAGAAAATAACTAATATCAGGTTGCTTTCTCCTGATTTGCACACCCATTTAATTCTTGGTGCCTTGCAATTTATTTCATGCTATTTTGGTCCTTTCAGTCTACTATAACAAAATATCATAAAGTGGTGGCTTTATAAACAACAGAAAGTTATATTGGGTGCACACCTGTAAGCCCAGCAACTCAGGAAGTTGAGCCAGGAGGTTACAAGTTTGACACTGGTCTTGACAATTTAGCGAGATGTTCTCAAAAAAAAAGAAAGAAAGAAAGAAAAAAGAAGCATGCCTGGGTATGTAGCTCAGTGGCAAAGCATCCTTGGTTTCATTCCCAGTACCATAAGCACAAACAAACAAACAAAAACACAAATTTATTTCTCAGAGTTTTGGAGGCTGCAAGTCACGATCAAGTCATCAGTATATTCAGTGGTGGTGGGGCAGCAAATTCTCTTCCTGGTTCATAAATGGTACTTCCCCAATGGGTGCTCACAACAGTGGAAGGGACCAACAAATTCTTCTGGGCTTGTTTTATAAGGGCACTAATCCTATTCATGCAGGCTCTACCCTGTTAACCTAACCACCTCCCAAGGGCTCCATCCCCAATACCATCACCATAGGGGTTCAGATTTCAACATATGAATTTCAAGGGGACACACTTAAGTCCATTGCCCATACTTCCGAGGCTTTTCTCCCAAAGGTTTTGTCTTAGTCCACCTCCTCTACCTTTAATCTTTACCTCTTTTGTGGAGGAGACAACTTAAATCCCCTTCAGTAGAAGGGATTAGACTATTCCCTAGGTTCTGATGAGCTGATCAGGGGATGCTGGCTTTAGGGACAAGGAAAAAAAAACTAAGGAAAGTAGAAAAAAGGAATAGAAAATGGAATGGTTATTCAAAATTACTTTCCTTGTAAAGGTTAAAGCAGAGAGGACCTCCTTGTTGTGCTGGTTAAAATGGCTTGGTTTGGGATTTGGCTATTTCATCTTCCTGATTTCTTGGAAGTTCAGATAAACAACTTAGCTTTTTCTTGGTGACGTGGAATTTCAGCATGAGTAACTCCATTTTGTCTGGTTTGTTGGGCCTCATGTAGGAGCTTAGTCCCAAACCATGGCCTCCTCTAAATTTTATTTAACAAATTAATGCTCCCTCTGAAAGTCCAGGGTAAAACAGAAGTAATATCCCCTACCCCTGAAGTTGCAACACGTGGAGTTTTTATACTTTCTAACAGGAATGAACACAAATCCTTGTTACTCAACTTTTTTTCCCTCCAATTACAAATGCCACTTTAAACTGCTTTCCATCAGGATTTTTTTTTTTTTTTTTGGTACCAGGGATTGAACCCAGGGGCGCTTAATCACTAAGCTATATTCCCACTCCTTCTTATTTTTTTATTTTGAGACAGAGTCTCACAAAGTTGCTTAGGGTCTCACTAAGTTGCTGAGGCTGGCTTTGAACTAGCAATCCTCCTGCCTCAGCCTCCCGAGATTACGTGCACCATGTCTGGCTCAAGATTCTTGATGGGAAGGAATTTTGCTTTTGCCAGTCTGCCACCACTTTGGTTACAACATACAACTACGTGGCACCATAAACTAGAATTGATGCTTTGAAATAATTTTTATTCATCTCCTTTCCCCACCTCTATGTATGAACAAGTGCAACTGTGGGGTGGTTCTTTGCGTAAGATTAGGAAACTGCAGTTTTTGAAATTAGCCAGATGTTTTTATTTTCAAAGGAAAATTTCACACCTAGTGAAATATTTGTTTACGAGCTTCACAACAGAACAAAAGATTATAAGAAAACTTTCAAGGGACTTGGGTCATAGAAACCAACTCAACACCACAGCTCTTCCAACTTCATGGCCCAGGAGATGTTGTAGAAGACAAAGCATCATTGACTGTAAAAACTCATAAACTAAGGTTATAATGTCTAATAAATTACGGTTATGATATGGAGAGATTCCTGTTTTGACTTTGGTTTCTATCCCTTTTTCCAACAATCTGTCCTGTAAAATACATTTATAAATGTGTTTTAAAAATCATGTCCTAAAATTAGTGTTTTAGAAACTTTAGGAATACTTGTTAGGAGAATGCTGGCACAACAAAAACAAAACAAACATGTCTCAAAAACCGAAAGTGAAATCAGTTATAACTTTTTGTTTCTGTTAGTGTCTAATCACTGGAGACACTAGGTTTAGTGTTCCTAGTCGTGGTTAAGTTTTAAGAAAAATCGCCATCTGAAGTTTTTCCTCCCCTTTCTTTCTTTTTTCTTAAGGAATCAAGCGGTTTGAGCGAGTGGAACCTACTCGAGGGCACCTCAGTTGTTGGGGCGCTTCTGCAGGAGGCTGCGACGGCTCCAGCACCCAGGACGTCGCCGCCCAGCCACGTCGGGTGAGGGAGGTTTCCCGGAAGGTCAAGCGCGCTGGAGCCTGGGGGCGCTGCGGTTGTCTGGTGGATGCGGGTGAGTGGGGCGCACAGTTCCTGACTGCTAATCCTCGCTACCAGCAGCCCCGGGCTGGAGAGCCCGGGTCGGGAGGGAGGCACGTTCCACCGCAGCGACGCGCGGGAGTTGGGGAGATCCGGGGTTGGGGGTCCCCGCGCCCCATCGCTGTCGGCAGTCTGGGTGATTGGAGTCGCGTAAACCCCAGCGGCGCACCTGCCTCAAGGGCCGTTTAGCCTTCTCGGCGTTGTCGGGTCCTGAGACCCGTTGTCTGTTTGCTTTGTTTCATTGGGGAAATTGAAACTTGAAATGATTTATGTGTCCCCACTGTTTTCTTGGAGTGTCTCCACAAAGAGTTCTTAGGAAAACGGATTTCTGTTCTTCTTGGCAGACGCAGAGTTCTGCACTCATGCCTCACTTTTTAGAACTGGCAAGGGTTTCTTGTAGGAGGCATCCAAAGGGGAATACTATTGTTAAATCAAAACTATACGGGGCCATTGTTTGGACTAAGCTCCTGCACTGGGCCCCAAGAAAACAGAGCAAAAAAATCAGTATGGAGTAACCTATGCTAAAGTTCCACGTCACTGAAGGAAACTAAGTTGTAACTGTCCTTCAGAGAAAGATAACAGCCAAGTTTCCTGAGCAGGCCAGTTTCAATTAGCATAATAATGACTTCCCTCTGATTTAATTCATACAAAAAAGTAACCTGAAATAGCCTGGTGGTAACTAAGCAGTTATTTTTCGATTGTTCTGATTTCCTGTCTGTCCCAGCCTTACACAGAAAGTAACGTTGAAGTGATCAATCTACTTTTTGTTCCCAGTTTTTGCTTTTTAAAACTTCTCTGTAAAACCAGTTTCTACTCAGCCCATGGGAACACTTAATTTTATTTTATAGAATAAAGTGTTGTGGTATATCCTCCAATAGCAAAGTAAAGCCAATTAAAAGCTTTAAATTGTTGTAGCTTTGTCTTTTGACACTATGTTTCCAATCTATACAACATGCATACATTCTATTTCTTCTTTTTTCTGCTGTGCCCAAATACACAAAGATTCCATTCAAAACTACCAGGCAACACAGTGATATGAGTATTTTAGGGAAACAAGATGACAGTGGTTTGTATTGGTTTTTATTTCACCACCATACTGAATTACATGGATTTAGTGGCTTATTCCCTTTCCCCCTTTTAATTTTAGGATTCTGTAGGTTAGAAGTCCTATGCAGGTCTCATTGGGCTAAAGCTAAAGTGTTGGCAGGGCTGCTTTCCTTTCTGGAGGCCGTTGGGATGAATGGATGAATTCCTTTTCTGACTTCTAGTATCTGGCCATCTCACTTGACTCAGTTGCCCTTTCTCCATCTTCAAAGCTAGCAACTTTTGCATCTCTGGCTCTTCTTCTGTCCTCACATCTCACTGACCCTTCTGTCTTCCTTTTCCACTTTTAAGGACCCTCTCGATTACGTTGGCTCCCAGAGATAATCCTGGAAGACTTCCATATTTTAAAGACAGCTGATTGGCAACCTGAATTTAATCTGCAGCCTTAACTCTCCTTTGCAGTGTAAGCTAACATTTTTACAGGTTCTTGGGATTAAGATGTGGATATTGAAAGGGTCATTATTCGCTCCTAACATGATTGCATAAAAGCAAAGAATTACCACATATCCCACTCACTTCAAAGAGGGATATTATTCAGATGGTAAATATGTCCAAGGAATTCTGGGGACCATTTACACTGAGAACCTTTAATACAAACTCTTGAAAGTATTGGCATTGTAACAATGACTTTTGGGGATGGGGGTGGGTTACTGGGGATTGAACCTAGGAACACGTTACTCCTGAACAATATTCCCAGTCCTTTTAATTTTATTTTGGTTTTTAAATTTTGAGACAGGGTCTAAATTGCTGAGGCTGGCTTTGAATTTGTGATCCTCCTGTCTCAGCCTCCAAAATTGCTGGGATTGCAGGCATACGCCATCAAGCCTGGCTAACAGTAGTAATTTAAAAAAGCAATTAAGGGGCTAGGGCTGTAGCTCAGTGGTAGAGTGCTTGCCGTGTGCATGAGGCACTGGGTTCGATCCTCAGCACCACATATAAATAATAAATGAATAAAAGAAAGATCCATCAACAACTAAAAAATATTTTAAAAAAGCAATTAAATAATAGTGCAGTTTCTGTCTTTTGGAAATATTTTAAGAGGACTTCACATGCATATAAGGTTGTGCTTTGAATGGATACAAGGAGTGAACATGATTCTTGTCTTCAGTCATGGAAAATGATACAGATACAAAATTAATTAAAGTACTCCTAACCAAAAATGAAGTGGGGGTATGTAATGTACTTTGGCGGAATCAGACAAGTCTTTAACAACTTTGAGGAGATTTGGAATGGTCCTTGAATAGTAGGATTTCTTTGGGTTGAACTTAATTAAGGTTGAGAGGGGAGGCAGGAGGAGACATAGTAGGGTGCAGAAGAGAGACAAGGGATCCCCTTTAAGGAACCCTCAAACGTGGTTGAGGAGTTGTTTAAATAAGACTGGTAAGTAAATTGTTTTTTTTTTTTTTTTGGTACTGGAGATTAAACTCAGGGGTGCTCAAACACTGAGCCACATCCCCAGCCCTATTTTGTGTTTTATGTAGAGGCAGGGTCTCACTGAGTTGCTTAGCAGCCTCGCTAAGGCTGCTGAGGCTGGCTTAGAACTCGCAATTCTCTTGTCTTAGCCTAAGTGCTGGGATTACAAGCGGGAGCCACCGCGCCCGGCTAAGTTGGGGCCAGATTGTGTTAGACTTTGAGTGAACACCATTAGGAAGATTCTGCAATTGCTGATACAACAGGACTATATAAAAAATTGTGTGTGTCTAAAAAAAATTATATATTTCTCATCTCAGACCACTTCAAACTTACAGAAAAGTTTGAAGTACAGTAGAATAACTTTTGTTTTCC
>CM053402.1:88835684-88866580 GCA_028644305.1 Xerus rutilus | reverse complement strand
AATTTAGCATTTTTAATTAATTTAGAAAAGTAAGCTCAGGGTCTCTTAAACTTTGGGGGTACTATTTGATATTTTTTAGGCATTAATTGATGACATTACAAAGGAAAATATCCATTTAAAGGAGGAGATTCAAAAGCTTGAAGATGAGTTACAAGAGGCAGCCAGAGACTTCCAGGTACTCTATTTTATGTTGCACATTTTTATGGACATGTACTTTACAGAAGAAGTGATGTCATTATACCAAATTCATTTTAAAAACATTCACAGCACCAAAACAACCTAAATGTTCTTCCTAAATAGAATGAATTAATAAATTAAGGTATATTCACACAATTGAATATTACAGAGCAGTGAAAATGACTAGACGACAACTATATAACAGATGAATCTCAGAAATGTGGCGTTGATCAAAAAAGACAAGAGGGTTGTTAATCAACTTTTTATCCCTGTCCCCAAAATACCCTACAAGAATAATTTAGAGGATGGAAAGTTTATTTGGGCTCATAGTTTCAGAGATTTAGAGCATGATGGGCCAACTCCATAGCTTTGGGCCCAAGGTGAGGCAGAATATGATGACACAGGGCATGGTGGAGGAAAGCTGTTTACCTCATGGCAGCCAGGAAGATGAGAGAGGGGAAGGAGCCTGAGGAAGATGCACCCTTCCAGGGCACACCCCCAGTGACCCACCTTCTCCAGCCATGCCCCACCTGCCTATAGTTACCACCCACTCAGTCCATTCAAACTAGGATGGGCTGTTTAGTTATAGCTCTCACAATCCAATCATTTCACCTCTGAACATTCTTACACTAACACAGGAGCTTTTGGAGGACACCACATATCCAAACCATAATAAGGATATACCACTTGTTTCTATTTAAATAAAGCGCAAAAGCAGGATGTTCAGAATTAGGCTAGTGGTTACCTCTGGAGGCGGGAAGAGCCCTGTGGAAATACAGGAAGGTGAATGAGGTGTTGTCATGTTCTGGGTACCAGTCACACAGCTTTGTGTGATTTGGCCCTGATATATACTTATGATACATACACTTTTCTTTTGGGGTAGTGGTGATTGAACCCAGGGGTGCTCTTTCACTGAGCTGTATCCTCAGCCCTTTTTATTTTGAGATGAGTTCTCACTAAGCTGTCCAACTAGGCTTGAATTTGCCTAAGCCTCCCAAGTCACTGGGATTATAGGTGTGTGACATGGTACCTGGAGGATACATGCACTTTTCTGTTACTTATATACACTTTAGTAGAACTTACAAAACCCCCCAAAAAAATTTACAAAGTCAAATAAAATGATGGTTATTACCAATCACTTTTGGACCAAATACTTGGTTTTCTCACTGAGTCCATTTATTATCCTCCTCATCCAAGATGCTAGTAATTTGGGTGAATTTTAGTTTAAAAAGTTGGATGTACTTTAATTCTCACCATTTAAATTCTCTCCTAAATTTTCCTGTATTTGAATTAGATATAACTTTCACTCCTTGTTTCTTAACAGTCCAGGTAGTTAAAAAGTAAAACGTTATCATTTTGTTGTTGAAACAGAAGATAGGGATTCAAGTACCTGGAGGTGAAGTTCTCCCTGTTCATGGGATGGATGACTTCCAGCAGAAGATGATTAGGATTCTGGTTACTTCTCAGACTGGGGCCAGATCAATGACCTTTAGAAACCAGCCAGCCCAGTGGACTCACTTTGCAGGACCTAAATTGAGATGAAGAGAGCCTAAGTGAATTGTTCTCTGCCTCAGTGTGGTCAGGACTACTACTGGGCTTTCTCATAGTCACTCTGGAAAGCTCTTGCCTTCTCAGGGTATACTGAGAAAACATTCCCCCCACCTCCTAGACATTGTAGATGTGTGTGTGTGTGTGTGTGTGTGTGTGTGTGTGTGTGTGTTGATGGGAATTGAATCCGGGACTTTGCCCATGCTAGGCAGGTACTGTAACACTGAGCTATATCCCCAGGTCAACCCTCTCCTCATAGCCCTATTTATTTTGTTTTTGAGACAGGGTCTCACCAAGTTTCCCAGGCTGGCCTTGAATTTGTGATTCTCCTGCCTCAGACTTTGGAGTAGATGGGATTACAGGCATGAGCCACTGCACCCTGCATACACATTTGTTTTGGTTAGCTTACGGTAATTAGATTTTTTTTTTGGTACTGGAGATTGAATCCAGGGAGCACTTTACCATTGAGCTACACCCTCAGTCCTTTGTATTTTGAGACAACATCTCTTTAAGTTTCTTCAGGCCTTGCTAAGTTGCTGAGGTTGGCCTCAAATTTGTGGTACTCCTGCCTCAGCCTTCTGAGTAGGAGGGATTATAGGCATGTGCCATGGTGACTATCCAGTAATCAGAAATTTTTGCTGAAGTTAGGTGTAATGATATAAAATAAGTTTAAGATTAGATCAAATGATTTAGTGAATGCTTTTAATCTTAAGTGATACACCTTTTATGCAAAGTAACCATGAAAAACAGGAAGGTAAAATAACCATGGGGAATAGAAATGCAAACATTTAACTCATTTGTGCATTTGTGTGTGTTGTGTATGTCTGTTGATCCCAGTGATTTTGTTTTTTATTTTTATGATGTGAGGATCCAACCTATATCATTGAGCATGACAGGCTCTACCATTGAGCCACACCAGCCCTTATTTAATTTATTAATTATTGCTGTGTTTGGGATCAAACCCAGTGCCTTGTATATTCTAGGCACATCCCCATGATTTTACATAGTTAAATATAATCACCTAACTTTATTCTGTAGGTTGCAATCCTTCCCCACACAATCCTGCAGGTTGTAATGTTGGGAATTGAACCCAGGGCCTTATGTATACTAGGCAAGCACTTTATCACTGAGCTGCATCCCCAGTCTCTTGCAATTCTTGTTGATAGTAGCCCTTAACTTTTTTTATAAACCTATGGTGTGGTAATGCTCAAAAAGTTGATAGGCAGGTGTTGGGGAAGATGGAATTTAAATGTGAAAAATTTTGTATCATACAATTCAGTAGTCTTTCATTTTAGACAAAACTATCTGGGTTTGTCATAAAAATAACCATAGTATACCCAGTCCTATATTTCACACTTCTTTGCAGTGAAATTAAACATGTTATCTAATGATTCCCTTGTGAGATAGTGCATTATTGGTGCAGTTATTTAGAAGGTCCTTATCTATATGAATGATGTTGGCTTTAGAATGGAACGCTATACAATACTGACCAGTTTAAATACTGAGTAGAAAAACTGAGAGGATTATGTATTTATAATTTCATTTGTGAAATGATATTAAAGGATCAGTATTTGATTACATTACTGAATACTTGCAGGGGGAAAAGCAATTACTAAAGATGTTAAATAAGTCCACAGTCAATATTCTTTGAGGTTCTAAAATCAGTGGAGAATGAATTATTGGCCGACCAAATCATATTGTCATTGGAGGGACTTAAGTTATTTCTTATCTTGATTTTAATCAAACATTTCTATTTGAATTAGGTTAAAGAGGATATTCCTGAAACAAAGTTGAAATTCACATCACTAGAGACTCCTGAAGATGTTAGCCAGTTTTCATATATTTCCTGTTCATTTCAAGTGCAATCACAAGTGCTTTATGAGCTACAAAAAGGACAAGCACTTATCACCTTTGAAAAAGAAGAAGGTATGTCTAATCTTTTTGTTTTCAAGAAAAAAATAAAAACTTTAATAATTAAAAGTAAAACCATTTTTCCCTGAAATGTAACTCTGTGCTGCCTTTTTGGATGTGTTTTCTTTTTAAAAACTGTTTCTTTTATTCTTTTTAGATATACATGACAGTAGAGTGTATTTTGACATATTATACATACATGTAATAGAACTTATTCTAATTAGGATCTCATTCTTGTAGTTGTACATGATGTGGAGTTTCACTGGTCGTGTATTCATATATGAACATAGCAAAGTTATGTCTGATTCATTCTCCTGTCTTTCCAATTCCCATTCCCTTCCCTTCCCTTCACTCCTCTTTTTGATATGGTTTATCTTAAAAAACAAAATGTGACCATGATGCCTTTGTAGAGCACTGGGATTTTGGAAAGATCTTTCATAGATATTTGGCTATTGTTTACAATGTTTACATATAATATTTTTCTCATCCTTGTAGTGACACTCTGAAGCAGATATCATATCCCCATTTTATAGATGAGAAAATTGACTATAAGACATTAAGTGTGTTTGTTAGCTTTTCATGGCTGTGACAGATATCTGAGAGAAATCCACTTAAAGGAGGAAAGATTTATTTTGGCTTATAGCTTTGGAGGTTTCAGTCCATGGTCACTTGACTCCGTTGTTTCTGGGCCTATAGTGAGGCAGGGTGTCATGGCAGGGGTGCATGGTGGACCAGAGATGCTCACCTCATGATGGCCCGGAAGTAAAGAAAAAGGGGAGGGGCACTGGGAACAAAATATACCCTTTAAAGACACACCCCTAATTACTTGCTTCCTCCCACTAGGCCCTATCTCCTAAACATTCCACCACCTCCTAATAATCCATTCAACTATGAATCCTTAAATGGATTAATCTATTCATGAGGTTAGAGCGTCACCTCTTGAGACCCTACCTCTGAAGGCTGCTGCATGAGGACCAAGCCTTCAACACATGAGCTTTTGAGAGACATTTCAGATCGAAACCATAATAGGATGTAGACATTATATACTTAAAATTTCATATGTACAATAATATTAAAGGATCAGTATTTGCTACTCATTCAGAAATGATGACTCTGGGATTGAAATAAGGGTGATGTGATATCCAGTACCAGCCTCTTTTTCTTCCATGTGCTTCCTTCAAATGATGAAAATAGTGATAATGTTTTAAGGTAGCAGAACTCTACAGTTCTCAAAGTGTTCTCATAGATGTCATCTCATTTTATACGCACACAACTCTAAACAGGGTAGGAAAGGATTATTATTATTTATATTTTATAGGCAAGAACACAAATTCTGAGGATGTATAAGTAAGTGATTTACCTAAGGGCATTTAACCAGTGAATAGAAAGAGCCCGAGAGTGGGAGATTTGGGATAGAATTTGATGTTCACCAAGTCTACCCTCGGGGCCCCTGTTCAGGGCTGAGGGACCTTCTAGAGCACCAGCTTTGCCTCTTCTAGAAGCATGATTTGGTGTGAGTTCTTTGTAAATCTCAGGTTTCGATGACAGGCTTTGTGGTAGCCCCTACATCATGGAGCTGATTTGAGTATCATAGGAGAAGTATTGATAGACTCCTAGCACAGTGTCTGGCACATAATAAATACTTAATAAATGTTAGTTGTCATTACTGCTTCAGATTAGGAATTTTTCAGATAAGGAAATAGAAGCTTAGAGAGAAGGGACTTGCTCAAGGTCTAGACAGATAGTAATTTGCACAGCTGAGAACCAAATCCTGAATGACTGTGGAATTTCTGCTGGACCAACATTTCTTTTGAGCAGGTTGCCCAGCTGGCCTTCATTCTGGTATTTGTGAAGTTATAGGGTGGGACCAGGTGGTTTTCAGGGCCATTCTATGCTTATATTCAGAGACTCTATGATTATAACCCCTATCTCCTAACTCCTGGTCCTACAATGGTAGCCTAAAAATAAATAAATGTTGATAGGAAAGACTTTCCAGAGGGTTGGTGAATGCTCAGATGCAGCACCGCCCCCCTCCCCCACAGTGTGCTTCTGTTTACCCTGCAGCTGAGGAGAGACGGAGGCCAGAAGCCACATTGGCAGCAGGCAGTGGTAGTCAGGATGGAACTGGCAGACATAAATGAGGATTCTGAGCCAGGTTTCTGCACAGCCATTACCTGGAAATGCTGGGATTAGGATTTTCTTCAGATATAGTCACATCACTATTTCCACCCTTGACGTGGCTCTGAGGCCCTGATCTCCTGGGACAGTGCTACATCTAAACACAATGAAACAGGAGTTGGCTTTTGGCTGTTAGAGTCATAGAAGTTGAGACATAAGTGGTCCCTCTCTGCTGTGTCAGATCACCAGATGTTGGAGGTTTGGGGGGGTGGATGGGAAAGAGGATCATCTGAGTATTACTTCATTGATGTTTTGTGTAATTGTCGTCTGTTGCTATTAGCAAAAAAAAAAAAAAAATCATCCAAGTTATAAAGTCATGTTGTGGTACAGTGAGTCTGAATTCCCACACGACAACGCCCTGCCTTCTAGCCCTGTTTCTCTCTCCCTCCAGCTGTGTGTGCTGTGTCGTAAACACAGTGAGGTTTATGAGACAGAGTGAACATCTCTTATCTTCATGACAAATAAGAATAAGCAGTTCTAAATAGCAACAACTGAAGTATTATAAACTCATGTCTCACAATTAAAAAAGAAACACCTACCCACATACATTTCAAATTGGCATGTAGCTGCTCTTTGGATTTTTAATGTTTTTAGCATAATTATATTACTGATATAATTTGTGTGAATAAATTAGACCTGACAGCTTTGTGATTGGTACAGTGGGGTTCTCTGCTTTTCGAAAGAATGATTTCAAGAGCATTTTAGTAAAATGAAATGCCTCATTAAATATGGCAAAAAAAATCCCCAACAAAACAAAATAAAAAAATTCCTACTCTAATATGCAAGTATAGATAGTCTTTATTATGTTATCCTTGTGAAGACAGAGACAAAAACTATGGTGCTTGTAACATGGGAGTGACAAATGATAAAGTTAAATACAGTTAAAATTAATTATAAAAATAACATTGGCATCATTACCCTAGATACATGTATGATTGCACAAATGGTGTGTGACTCTACTTTGTGAACAGCCAGAGATGTGAAAAATTGTGTTCCATTTGTGTACAATAATTCAAAGAGCATTCTGCTGTCATGTATAACTGATTAGAACAAAGAAAAAAGAAAAAAGAAAAAAAATGACATTGGCCTGCAAGAGTTTTCCTAACTTCCTCAACATGGAAGAATTTCTGACCGAGCTCTAATGTACTAGGAGAATTCTCTGGTAATGTTGTCAACAGTGGAAAGAAGGGTGTATGGCTGATGAAAATAATATATGAGTAACATATGAATTTCTAGAATATTGTCATTGGGCATGTCTCTTAAGAGATAAGAAGAGAGATTGATCCCCTAAGATGAATCTGGAACTTGAGAATTTCTGCACTACCATTTTTGCTGATGTATTGTGATATTAATATATTTTGCTTTGGTGACAAGACCATTATCATTTGGAAATCCCAAGAAAAATGTTAAAATTAGATCATTTAGTATTAAAGAAAATTAAAACCTTCATGGTAATTTATTCTTAAACCAGCACAAAAACTCCTGATAAATTGAAAATTAATACTTCCCACATTATTTTCCAGTTGCACAGAATGTGATAAGAATGGGGAAACATCATGTGAAAATAGAGGATGTGAGTGTGGAGGTCACAGCCAATCCAGTTTCACTGAACACAGGAGTCAGATTCCAGGTAACACGGTAGTTAAACCTTTTTGGAATTCTGTTGAACACGGGCACTTTTCTCGTCCATATTTTCAAACATGAAACCATTTCCCAGGTTCATGTAGAAGTTTCTAAAATGAAGATCAGTGTTACTGAAATTCCTGATGAATTGCCTGAAGATCAGATGAGAGACAAACTAGAGCTGAGCTTTTGCAAGTCCCGACACGGAGGTGGAGAGGTGGAAAGTGTGGACTATGATAAGCGATCTGGAAGTGCCATTATCACTTTTGTGAAAGCTGGAGGTATTTGCACACTGAAAAAGTTCAATACGCTTTCGTTTAACTATTTTCTGCCATTTCTGAAAGTATTCCTATTCTACTTCTTTTATTTCTAATTTCAGTTATCATTATCATGATAATTGGGGATTTTCTTAACCTTATGAGAGGGTAGAGTCTAGAAAATAATTTCTTTGAGTACCACTGAGAATGTTAATGTCGCTACAAATAACACTATGAATCTTAAACCATAAGGTCATGTGTACAGTGTACACTGTACACTGACACTGTGTGTATTATCTCTTCTGATCCTCAAACGACTCTGAAGTAGATGATATACTTATTTTACTGATGAGGAAACAGGCCTAGAAAAGATAAGTAATTTTGCTAAGAACACATAGTGGGTGTGTGACAGCAATGTAAACATACATTAATATGAATGTATGTAAATAATATATTTAATGTAAATTATGCGTATAATATAAAATAGATAAAACTCTCTCTTCAACCAGTAACTCAAGAGGCTGAGGTAGGAGGATCACAAGTTTGAAGCCAGCCTCAGCAACTTAGAGATGTCTTAAGCAACTTAGAAAGACCCTGTCTCAAAATGAAAAATAAAAAGAGCTGGGGATGCAGCTCAGTGTAAAGCACCTCTAGGTTCAATCCCTAATACCTAAAAATAAACCAAAACCAAAACCAAAAACCAAAAAACAACTCTATCTTTCATCTCACATATTATTACTGACAAAAGTCTTTTAGGTAGAGGAAATCTATTCCAGGAGAGATGAGCTAGACCTTTGTTCTTTTTTTTGGTAGAATGGATTTTTACTAGCTGGGTGTGGTGTTGTATACCTGTAATCCCAGCAAGGCAGGAAGCTGAGGCAGAAGGATTGCAAGTTTGAGGCCAGCTTGGGCAATTTAGGGAGACCGTATCTCAAAATAAAAAATGAAAGTTTGCAGTGTAGCTCTGTGCTTGCAGTAGACTGCTTATCTAACATGTGTGGGGCCCTGGGTTCAATCCCTAGAATCTCACACACACACACAAAATAAAAAGGAAAAAAATGAACTATTACCAGATCTTATTGGGAAGATTTACATACTTAAGACTGAAAAGAAAAGATTCTACAGTTGCTTTTAAAAATATGTTCTAGAGGGGCTGGGGTTGTGGCTCAGTGGCAGTGCACTTGCCTAGCATGTGTGAGGCACTGGGTTCAATCCTTAGCACCACATACAAAAAATAAGCAAATAAAATAAAGGCATGTTGGCCATCTGCAACTACAAAAAAATAAAAAAAAAAAATATGTTCAAGTGATTCTCAATGTAAAATACTCAAAATACTCTTGCTCTTGTTAGTGAAATACTTGGGCTTCTCCTGGGCTTAAATGTATAATAGAAATCCAACTATATAATTAAAAAACATTGATTAGATTTTTTTCATACCAATGTAATAGGTACTTCTTAAAAAATTGAAATACTGCATTGAGAGCATAGATTTAGTAAAAAAGTGAAGCATTTCCTCAAAATTAGTTGTGGCTAGCCATGTATATTTCTAGACATTTCTCTGGGCCTTTGGATGAAATTTAGGACTTTTTTTGTGTGTGTGGTACTGGGGATTGAACCCAGGGGTGCTCTATCACTGGTACATCCTTTACGTTTTATTTTTAATTTGGAGACATTGTTTCACTAAGTTACCCAGGCTGGCCTTCAACTTGTGATCCTCCTGCCTCAGTCTCCTGAATAGATAGGATTACAGGCAAGTGCCACTGTGCTCAATGGTGGTGTGTTTTGTAGTTAACTAGAGACACAAATGGAAGAGGTCTTAGAAATGGATCGTGACTTGGTAGAAGTTTCAATAGCTAAGGATCCAGGTTTTAATTCTTCAAATTCTTATGTTCAATTTCTCTGCTTGATGTTAGCTGGTCCATCTCTTATATTAAAAATAATCCACAAGAGACTTATCTATGTATTAGAATACAATTTATAGTGGGAGATAATATGAGCTTGGGAATGTGAGCTCAAGCCCTTTTGGGGATACCTTCAAGGAGTTATGTTGGGCTGGAAGGAGATAAAAATAGTTTTGAACGTTATAAAAGGTAACTTTTGAAGGATATAAAGGTATCTGAAGGTGGGTATTCCCGGCACTTCAGAGCGGTGTCTTTACAGAATCATCACACCAATTTATGAGGTGTATACTGTAATTATACCCATTTTGTGGAAAAGAAAATCAAGGCTTCAAGAAGTAAGCAAGAAACCCCAGGCCATATAGCTAATAAGCAGCAGAGTGAGAACTAAAGCAAGTCTATTTGATGTAGGACCTGCACATTTTTAGTTTTTAAAAATGGCAATAAAATACACATAATATAAAATTTATCACTTTACCCATTTTAAGTATATAATTTAGTGGCATCAAGTACATTCACAATGTTGTACAACTGTCACCACTACTCTTAATCCTCAGAACATTCTCATCAGCCCATACTGAAACTCCATCCCCGTTAAACAAGATCTCCCTCTTACAGCCTCTTCTAGCTCCTAGTGACCACAATTCTGCTTTCTTCTCTATGAACATGCCTATTCTGAATAAGTGGAATCATTAGACATTGTTAGTCTTTTCGTGTCTTAGTTCACTTAGTTTAGTGTTTTCAAGGTTCATCTGTATTGTATTATAGTCAGAATTTCATTATTTAAAGCTGCATAATGTTCTGTTATGCCTGTGTGTGTGTGTGTGTGTCTAGCACGTTTTCTCTCCCCATTCACCTGTTGGTGGGCACTTGGGTTGCTTCTACCTTTTGGCTGTTGGGAATAATGATTCTATGAATATTGGTGTGCAATATCTATTCAAGTCCCTGCTTTCAATTTTTTTGTGGATATATAATTGCAAGAGGAATTGCTGGATCATGTGGCAAGTCCGTTTAACATTGTGAGGGATTGCCATACTGTTTTCTCACTGCCTGTACCATTTTACATTCCTGCAAGCAGTGCTCCAGGGTGACGGCTTCACATCCTCACCATGAGGGCCTGTACTCGTAACCAATGTACCCATTGCAAACCCAAGGAATTCCTGTGATCTTTCCTTTTCTTACTTTTAGTTGTTGTGAGAGGAATTTAAAAAAAGGTGGCTGGATATTCTCAAGAATTGTTTCTGTTAAACCTTATCCAGTTTTGACATACTATCTTTCTCTACTTTAGAGAAAAAATGCTGCTAAAAAAAAATCAGACTATCCTTTCTATGCTTTGTGTTGGAGAAAACTGATGAATTTTTGTTATCTGTCTTCACTTTTTCTAGATGATACTCAGTGCCCTCCCTCACCATTTTGTTTAACATCCTTATTTTAGTTTGTTGAATATCCTGTACTGAGATGACCAAGTAATTTATTATACATATGTATAATGTAAAATAAATTTATAACTTACTATGTATTTATGGTATTCTAATCATAGTTTTCTTTTATACCTTTTTTTGGGGGGGGTATCAGGAATTGAACCCAGGGGCAATAAACTGCTGAGTCACATCCCCAGTCCTTTTTAAATTTTTAATTTTGAGGCAGTTGCTTTTTGACTAAGTTGTTTAAGGCCTTGCTGTATTGCTGAGGTTGGCCTCGAACTTTTGATCCTCCTGCCTCAGCCTCTCGAGTCACTGGGATTATAGGCATGTGCCACCATGCCTAGCTCATTTATACTTCTTGTCAAACAGAAACCCTTCAATTTTCTTAGGATGAGTGCAGATGAGTAGTGTATTTATTTTTTATTTTTTTGCAGTACCAGGGATTAAACCCAAGGATTCTTTACTACTTAACTACATACCCAAACTTTTCCTTTTTTTTTCATTTTGAGACTTGCTAAGTTGCTGAGACAGTCTTCAAACTTGCCACCATCTGGTCTCTGCCTCCTGTGGGATCACAGGCATGTGCCACTGTGCCAGCATGACTATAGATTTTATGTAACTCAGTGTCCATCTGAGAACAATCAGCCCTTTGTGCATTGATTGACTGTAGTGGGTAGTTCACGGCAGAAGGTATTATTTAGAATTATGTACTGTGAAGTCTCGTCATTGTAACATTTCTTTGAAATTAATCCCTCAATTCAATTTTCACAGTGATATTATTCTGTATAAAGAAAGTTTTAAGTTTGATTAAAAATGTTTATGATATTAAAAAAATCTTTTTGCTTACTTTTAGTTGTTGATGAGATATTGAAAAGGAAAGAATATCCTCTTTACATAAATCAAAGCTGCCATAGAGTTGTTGTTTCTCCATACATAGAAAGACACTTGAAAAAGTATCAGGTAAAGTTATCTTTTTTTGTTTGTTGGTTTGTTTTTTGAGATGGGAGTCTTGCTAAGTCGCCCAGGCTGACATCCTGAGCAGCTGGGCTTACAGGTCTGCACCACCACACCCAGCTCAAAAAGTCATGTTTTCTTTCATTTTGAAAACTTACTGCACAAACTTACCCCACCAATTAGAGAGAGAGAGAGAGAGAGAGAGAGAGAGAGAGAGAGAGAGAATTGTGTCTGTTACTGTTTGAATTTTATCTGTGAGGGGTTTCAAAATAATTTCTTTTCTTTTCCCTCCCTCCCTCCCTCCCTCCCTCCCTCCCTCCCTCCCTTCCTTCCTTCCTTTCTTTCTTCCTTCCTTTCTTTCTTTCTTTCTTTCTTTCTTTCTTTCTTTCTTCCTTTCTTTACTTTCTTTATCGGGGATTGAACTTAGGGGCACTCAACCACTGAGGCTAGCTTTGAACTTGCAATCCTCATGCCTCAGCCTCCCGAGTGGCTGGGTTTATAGGCATGTGCCAACTTGCCTGGCAAAAATAGTTTCTTTACTTCATTTTTTCTTGCCTCAGAAAGAGTTTGATTTTTAAATAATATTTTAATATAAAATAGTGCCTTATGGGGCTGGGATTGTGGCTCAGTGGTAGAGCGCTTGCCTCACATGCGTGGGGCACCGGGTTCGATCCTCAGCACCACATGAAAATAAATAAAAAATAAAGATACTGAAAAAAAATAGTGCCTTATGTATTTTACATGAAAAATAAACATCTTTTTTTTTTGTTTTTGGTGAGTGGGGATTGAACTCAGGGTCACTGGACCACTGAGCTACATCCCCAGTCCTATTTTGTATTTTATTTAGAGGCAGGGTCTCACTGAGTTGCTTAGTGCCTTGCTTTTGCTGAGGTTGGTTTTGAACTCACGATCCTCTTGCCTCGGTCTATCGAGCTTCTGGGATTACTGGCGTGTTCCATAGTGCCAGGCAACATCTTTATTTTTACATGTGGAACACAGCTGCATTTCTGTCATGCACTTATTATCACTGGGTATTAGAAATCATTCAGCTGTTTTCACTGAAGTCATTTTTATCACAAACCTTCTTCCTGTTCCTTCTAAGATGGCGCCACTACCTACATAGTCCACAAACCTGGTGGCTAGAACTCATACTTAACTCTTCATTTTGCCTCACCTCCACCATTCATTGGGTCACTGAGTCATGTCAATCCATCTCTATGTTTTGACTGGGTCTTGCCTCTCGAACTGCTTTCCTTTCCTTCTTTTTTTTGTTTTGTTTTTTGTTTTTTGTTTTTGGAGGCGGGTGCTGATACTTAACCACTGAGCCATATCCCCAGCCCATTTTGAATTTTTAAAAAAAATTTTGAGACAGGTCTTGCTAAGTTGCTTAGGGCCTTACTAAGTCGTTGAGGCTGGCTTTGAACTTGAAATCCTCCTGCCTCAAGCCTCTGCCCCCAGTCACTGGGATTACAGGCGTGCACCACCAGGCCCAGCTCCTCTATTCTTCATAATGCCACCAGAATCATCTTTCTGAAACGCAGATCTGACTTCGACATTCTCTTTGAAAAATCTTTGTACAGCTTCCTGTTTTCATTGAGATAAAGTCCAAAATACCAAGCACAGCTTTTGGATGAAAGGTTTTGAATTAAAAACTTTTGGAAATTTTGTATTTATATTTTTTTCTTTTTTAGATATTTTCAGGAGTATCTAAGAGGACGGTGCTTCTGACGGGAATGGAGAACATTCAGAGGGAAGAAGAAATTGTGGAGGATTTCGTTAACATTCACTTTCAACGGGAGAAGAATGGAGGTGGAGAAGTAGATGTGGTCAAGTGTTCTCTAGATCAACCTTACATCGCATATTTTGAAGAATAAACTGATGGAGTCATATGAAAATTATAGCTTTCAGTGCAAATCACTGTAAACACTTGGCAAAATGAATATCCTTTCCCTTAAAAAATGAAAATTTTAATTCTTTAGTGTCCATTTATTTTTAGATACAAAATATACTTCCAAGTTTTTGAATTCATCTTTGTTTCAAACTTGGCTGTACATTTATAAATGCGTAAGTGCACTGTGTTAAAAACAGTTTTGTTCATAAGTTATGTGGACGAGTTCCATGTCTGTTGAAATTGACCTTAAGCGATCCAGATGTCCCCCTGCCCATGTTGGCTCATTCTGTTGTGGTCATGTGGGCCAATTCCATTTTGGCCCCATGCCCACCACCATGTAGACTTGATACTTAATATTGTCCAAAGGAAATGCAGTTAGCGTTTAGCAGTTTGGGATTTCTGTAGACTTTACCAAAAATTCAAGGAACTTCAAGAGTGAAGGAATGCAGTTACACTTGGCAGTTTGTAATTTCTGTAGACTTTACTAAAGATTCGAAGGACTTCAGGAGTGATCATGCCCCACTTTGCATAGCAATTCACTCCATAGACCCAAGGTTCTCAGAGCTAAGTGTGGTGTTTTTCTTGAATTTTCCTTCACTCAATGTGCCAACTGTCCCCTGACTCTTTCCAATCCCTCTCCTCTCCAAAGAGAGCTTCTAAAGACTAGCGTTTTCTTTCTTTAACACAGTGAAAAAAAAATTAGTCTGAGAGACTGAAAACCTTGGAACACAAGGAGAATAATGCAAAGCTAAGGGCTCATTACTTCTTCCTCTAGATGATGAGAATGCCTGAAGGCAGCACATGGTTCCTGCCCTCTCTGGGCTTAAGTGTTAGTTGGAAAGAGACCCAGTTTATTAACATTTCACTGTTTTTAGTTTGTGGAAACTTTAAGGATAAAATTAAAAATCCTATTCAGAGAACGTAAAATTCTTTTTTTGGTGAAGAACATTTATTCTGACACGGTATGTTTCATGAAGAACTGAAAGCCAAATTAAGTCATATTTAGAGAAGAAATTAATGCTTTTAGAAGTTTCTAAACCTATCCAATGCTAGTTTTCACCTAAAATTAAAAGGGAAAAAATTTGATTTTTCCTTCTGATATTTTATTTTTTAAGTTTTAAAGTTACTATCAAAAGTACTCATTATTCTCATACTTTTGTTAGGATAAAAGATGGTGTTTAAAAATGTTAAAATTTATAATAAATCATTATATTTACCATTTAAAAACTCATGCTTATTTTTCTTTGGAAATAGATTATTTAAAGCTCTTGAAAATGTTGAGAATGTCTTGGTCTGTTATCTGTTGCTATTATAGATACCTGAGACTTGATAATTTATAAAGAAGAGCTGGATGCAGTGGCACACTCCTGTAATCCAAGCAGCTCAGGAGGCTGAGGAAGGAGGATTGTGAGTTCAAAGCCAGCTTCATCAACAGTGAGGCACTTAGCAACTCAGTGAGACTTTGTTTCTAAATAAAATACAAAATAGGGCTGGTGATATGACTCAGTGTTCTAGTGCCTCTGAGTTCAATACCTGGTACCCCCCAAAATAAATAAATAAATAAACAAAGAATGGAGGTTTAGCCAGGCATGGTGGTGCACATTTGTAATCCCAGTACTCAGGAGACTAAGGTAGGAGGAATACAAGTTTGAGGCTGGCCTCAGCAAGTTAATGAGACCTTGTCTCCAAAAGATAAACATGAGGGCACTGGAGATGTCACTTAGTGGTAGAGCATGCCTGGATTCAATCCCCAGTACAAAGGGGAAGGGGATTCAGTCTTATACAATGTCTAGTACATCTTGGCAGGGGACTCTATCTTCATCTCTTGGAGGCCCCATCTTGAGATATACCTACAGAAACACAGAGTTGGATAAAAGACCAGAGAGACTTGGACCAGTAATTAAATGCTGTGATCCAAAACTGACCCTTGCCATTTTTTTCCATATCTCAGTCAAGAAATAGTTACTTGGCCCCATTCAGATAGAAGGAGACTAGAAAATTCTTGTAACGTTAGGAGAACCAGATTTGGCTGGGCCAGAATAATAACCAGCATAGTCAGCCCTATCCTGTTGCTCACTATTATTTGGTTCACTCTTCTTAACACAAAAAAATATGCTCACTTCATCCCCGAAGGAATAGAACCCAAGATTCCACCCAATGATGGCATCAAACTCAGAATGTGTGAACTCTCAGTGGTATGTGGTAGTTTCTCTATCAGGTCTGAACTTCATCCAGAGACTGCAACACACCTGATATACAGTGGTGGAACTGAGAAAGATAGGTGCAATAAAGTCTCCCACTTGGAAAGGGAAAGAGTGAGAGACACCAAGCCTAAGTAATTCTGAAATCACATTGAGTAGATGTGTGTACCATACCTGTAAGGTGTGGAATTTTAGGTCCTGATTTCATTCCCTGGAAATTCTTCTCTTGTTGATTGTCCTTGTATTTCCTGGACATTCTTCCGTTTCAATATTCCTGGCCGATTCTAGAAAGGGTGTTTGAAATATATTCTTCTGGAGTCTGAAAACTTTCCTCAGTACATTTATTGCAATTGCTGTTTGGGGCTAAAGTTTTTGGTTTTATTTTTTTCCACTGGGGATTGAACTCAAGAGTACTTTACCACTGAGCTATATTCCTTGTCATTTTTATATATTTTGAAATCTTGAGGCAGAGTCTTGCTAAGTTGCTGAGGCTGGCCTCCAACTTGCGATCCTCCTACCTCAGACTCCTAAGCTAGGATTACAGGCATGTGCCACCACACCTATTTCTGGCACTAAGGTTTTTAAGATTGTGACTACTCAATAGCTTCTTCAGACAGTCCTTTACCCATTGAATGGTCTTGGAACTCTTGTTGAAAATTATTTGACCATATTTATTAGTCAGGGTTCTTCAGAGGAACAGAACCAATAGGTATATATAGAAAGAAATTTGTTATGAGGGATTATCTTATAAGAGTAGTGGTACGATCTACTTGCAAGCTGGAGGCCTGGGAAAGCTGGTGCTATAATTCCAGTCTGAGTCTGAAGGCCCAAGAATCAGAACTGGTAATGTTTGAGAGCAGGGGAGGGATGTTCCTGCTCCAAAAGGAAAAATGTATTCACCTGTCTTCTACCTTTTTGTTCTATTTGAACCTTCAACAGATTGGGTGATGCCTACCCACACTGGTGAGGGTAGATCCTTTTTACTCAGTTTTCCAATTCAAATGCCAATCTCTCCTAGAAACACATTCATAGACATACCCAGAAATAACATTTTACTGGACATTCTTTAGCCCAGTCAAATTGACACATTAACTATTATATCATGCAAAAGCTTTCCACCTTATCTCATTAAATTAGATGCTTGGTAGGCATTCAAATGGGTACCTGAATATATGAGTATGGAGATAAACTATAAATTTCATGTAGGTCTATCTCATTCTGTTTTAAAATCTTCATAGCCTGGTGTCTTGTGGAAGGACATACCATCATCTGTATAATAAAGAGCTCCATTCATTGAGTGGATCAATTTTTAAAAGAAATTATTATTACCTGTATAACAAGCAACATACAATTAAAATTTTTATACAACATCTTAGTACCACTTGGTACTTTCACTTCAGGTTCACTACTAAAAATAAATTGCTAAGTCTAAGGATATGTGCATTTTATTTCTTGCATTTTACGTGTTTATAGTGTAGGAGTGAGAAGGTGTTACATTTTCCTAAGCCATCATAAGGGTGACACGTCTATAACAACAACAACAACAACAACAAGGTTGACAAGAGAAAAAGCATAACTGATTTATTTAATCAAAGTTTTATGTGACAGGAACATTCAGAATTGAAGACCCAGAGACCCAGAGAAAAATATTTTCTGCTTATGTTGATGAAGAATGGACAGCTGTGCAGAAATGTGACTGGATCAAAGGTGTTATCTAATGATAACTGGCCCCAAACCAGGGGCCCAGCAAAGCCCTTTCAGATTCTTCTTGGCTTCCCTGTGTAGCATTCCTTCCTCGTGGATATAGGGCAGGACCCCTCTGGAATGAGGGTCTTCAAGGGAGCAGGGAGAAGGGGTAGAGTGACCTTTTTGGGTTCAATGACTTGTTTTTGGGAGGGGGGTTCTAGTTTCCATCATCCACCTGGAAGAAGAGAAATTCTGGTTTCTATGATTGGCTAAGGATACAGAAGGGCCCAGGAAGGTCAAAGAGACTTCGATTTTGAGGGTCTTTCAACCAATGTCCTTCATTTAAAGTACTCAGAATGCCAAAGAGCCATACTTTGGAGTGCTGTGGTCTGAGATCCCCCAATTGTGGTCAAAATCCTTTGAAATGTTCCCGCCACTTGCAACAGCATTGCTGTTCTTTACAGACCCTCTCACGTTGGGAAAAAGGGTATCGCATTGTGATTTCAATGTACGTCTTTGTTAGGAGTGAGACCGAGCATGTTCATATCAGCCATCCACTTGCCTTTTTTGTGTTCTCTTTAATTTGACTTTGAACTTGTTATATATGTCGATTCCCTCTGGTTTAAGAGCCAGACTCAGAAATCCAGCACTGCCTGAGTCCAGTTCTACAGCAAAGTTGATGTTTTCATAGACAGCATTTTTATTGACACTTTACATTTGCATAGGTAAATGCAGCTCCCTATTGGCAGGGACTATGCTTTTCATCCTGTGTATTTGACAGGGCCCCAAATCTGGGAGAAGAGACCACACAGGAAGACTATAGGGGGAATATTGAGGGTTCAGGAAAGGAGCACTCAGGGTCCTTTGAGGGCAGGCCTGACGAATCACCGGGAGAATCCCTAAATTTCTGCCGGGGAATCTCTGCGTCTTTCTTTGCAGCGTGCTTTCAAATGTTGCAAAACCACGGAGGATGCCTGGTCTGGCGCCAGCGGCCCTTCCAAGTCCAGGCTCCCACCTAGAGGCCACCCGCTACAGAACAGCCATGTGGGATGGAAAGGCCGCCCTTTTCTTGTGTTGTCTCCAAGTGAGCGGGAACAAAAAAACGAAACCAAAAGCAGCCTGCTCGGCCCTCTGCGCCTCCCGAGCTCCACTGGGTTTGGGGCTTCCTCCCGGCCGCTGAGGGCGAGTCTCTCCTCCACCATGGCAAGTCATTTTTCTTTGGGTTTTGTGGTGCAGGGCAGTGCCGGTGCGGTCGCCTAGGGCCCCCAGGGGGGCGTGGAACCCCGCAGGCCCGTTTAGGGTGCGAGGCGGGGCGAGGCGACCCGATGGGGGCCCCAGGGCAGCCCTGGGCTACCGAGCCTCGCGAGCCAACCTCAAACCTATCTCTGCACCTGCCCCGGCTGCGATGCTGCGCGTTCCTGAAATTAACATCGGGCTGCGAGAGGAAGGGCCCAGACACGGCTGTCACCTCCTGTGCCCACTGCCCAGCCCTGTGTGTCACCGTTGTTTCGTCGAGGAGTTGCTTCTCAGGCTGTAGGGCTTAAGCTTGTCCTCCCACGATTCGGGGCGGGGCGGGGTGGGAGGACAAAAGTGGACAGATGACCCAGAAATGAAGGCCACAGCTCCTTTTTGAAAAGAGCTAGTTAGGAACGGATTCACCAAGGACACAAGTTAGGGAGGCATCCTGAAGTCTCTCATGGTGCGAATTCGCTTTTGTGGCCTCAGTTCTTTCTCCAGAGACACAAAGGGCTCAGTGTTTTCACCATCTGTGCTGCTATAAGAACCGACAGCAAATTCAAGACTTGGCTGAGCGCACGCACGTTTGTATTTGTGTTTTCCTGTATCAAGCGTTTTAAAGCTGTGGCAGAGCCTTTACTTTCTGGTCTGAAATCCCTGAGTCCTGGAAATGTAAAAGCAATCGTGAGATGCAAATGTGCTTTTGTTTACCTGGTGAGAGTAAAGGTATATTGATTGAAAATAAACAACTGGTTTTGAAAAAAAGAAATATAAATAAATGCAGCGAATGACTTCCAATTGTTTCTCCTTAGTCCCTTACTTAAAAATATAAAGTTTTTCTTTATGCCTTTTTGTATTCTGATGGCCATAAGTCTCTTAAAAGATAACGTTGATACAGGAAAAAAGATCATCACCTTAATATATTTTGACCTCAATGTTGTCCTTGTTTCAAAATCCTTGAAAGGAATTTCTTTTTCCAGGATATTTTTTTCTCCCTAATCTTAGACAGAAGGGATTAGTTATTCTCATTGCTCATAACTGACCTCAGCAGAATTATACATGTTAGCAATACTTTCTTACATGTGAAAGAAAGTTTAAGGAAGAATACTGGCACATCATTGAAATAAATCATAAGTTAAATTTATAAAAATTCTGTAATTGTTAGAAAACAAGATTTTTGTTTTCTCTTCTAAAAATGCCAGCTCAGAAAGTTCCTTTGATTAAATTATGTACAGACATTTGAATAAAGAAATATGGTATTACTATTGATGAGGGCAGAGAGGTAGAGTGTGATCTTTTGAATTTAAAGTAATTGAAAAATTTTCTTTGACGTTGATGAAGAGCAAAAATGAAAAATTTTCTTTGACGTTGATGAAGAGCAAAAAAGAATTAATTCTCTAGCCACTTACACACTGAGGCTGATGGGGGTTGTTAGAGCAGGATGTTGTATCATTACAAATCTCAAGAAATAGGGTTCTCTGAAAATCTAAAGAATCTCTTTGGTCATTTTTTTCTCTCTTGTAAGGGAGAATTGTCTTGGGAAAATAGCATTGTACCACATTGTGCCACCATCTGGTATATTTTTGCTGCTTCGCTGTACAATCTAGATAAATTATTTTCATCTGTAAAAGTATCTCCCCAAACAAATAGCCAATGGAGTTTTACTCATTTTGTTTTCGGCAGACATTCCCTTTGTTCTATGTATGTATCAACACAAGCCACTTTCACTCTGCCCTCCCACCCCTCCACCCTCATTCTTTTGCGGTAAATTTTTCTTTTTCTTGGTATCTTTGTCTCATCAATTCAAATTTGACCTCAGCCTTAAAGATCTGTCTTTTGTGGAGCCTTTTTCGGACTTCTTTAGCCAGAATTAATTAATCTTGCTTCTTAATTCTGGATGGCATTTATTGTAATTTTAGGATTTTATTGTGGATGGCCTATGTCCTTCTAAAATGGTGTGTTGGCCTGCTTCCTCCATAGAACAATTGATCTACTTCTTTTGTGAAGACCAAGCTCTTTTGACAAGATTTATTTATGTGTCTGCCTCCTTCTCTTCCATGTATAGCCCCTCCACCACCACTTTTTATAGTCTTAATCCTAAAGCCTATCCAAGTGCCCCACACATAATGAATTACATTTTTTGTGGGGAAACTGAATTTCAGTGCAAGGGGCAAATTTTATTTCTTTGTATGTATTATTATTTCTGATACCCAGCATATTGCCAGTCATGGAACACATGTTTAATTAATATGGTATTTGCTACCTGATTAACTAATTGACAGAATAGTATATATTCTAAAAAACTTCAGATGCATTCAGGTGTGAATTTTAAAACACAGCTTCATCAGACAGGTACATTTTTTGCTTATTTCATGAGCTGCCAGCTGAATACCAGAGATGCTGAGAGAGTGCATACACTGGGGCAGTCAACACTGGCTTAATAATTTCCTTTTAAATCCTGCTATGATAAATAAGGATCTCACTCACGTAACTTCTGACTCTTTGCCTTTCAAGTTTGAAGGTAATGTAATATTATCTTTTATTCTTTTAATTCTTCTATAGATTATTTTTGTAACTTCCATAAAAGACTTAAAATGTGGATACTATTTATTACATGATTCTCTTCAATGTAAGAGATTTTTCTTTCTTTTTGCTCTACTGCTCTTAGCTCTGCCTTTATTTCTGCATTGACAGAGCTGAATGTTTCCATTTTATTCTGTAACCATTATTTAAATCTTTGATATTTTGAAGACAGCAATCCAGTTGAAAAGTTAAAAACCAATAGTAGTGCATTGTAAATAGTAAATGCTGTTTATAGTGGGGCTTCATTGCATGCTGTGGTTACTTTTTATCTTTTTGGTCCAATATCATGTGTATTTTTACTTTTCTATGTATAGGATAATGTTTCTAGTGGCTGGGTGAAATGGATTTTCCTTTTTCTTTTTGTATGCTATAATTTACTCAAAATCTGGCCGTACTGTAGTTTGCTTATGCTCTTTAGGCTAGGGTTCCTTTAAATGCCAGAAACAGGAGGAGGTGTTTGTTCAGGGTGCCCATGCTGGCTGGTCAGGTTTTCTCTACACTGTTCATTTAGTCTCCTCCTTCCCGCCCCACTCTCCCTCCTATCCTCCTTTTCCCTCCTTTCCCCTTTGCTCTTTCTCTTCTCCTTCTTCTTCAGTAAAATAATCCCCATTTCCCGCCACCTCTGTGCCAGCTGCCTTCATTGTAGTGCATTCTGTGTAGAAAGGTTGGGAGCTGACAACATGGGGAGACGCTGGAGCAGTTTTTCAAACTAATAGCTTTTCGACAACCTCTTGTTTTGGTTCCTTTTTTCACTTCCGAGGTTCTGCTGTGCCTGCTGTCACCATGACATCCATTTGCTTATTCCAAGTTAGCTGCTTCTCTCTGTCTTATTTGTCCATATACTTCCATGTATTTTCAGTCTTTCAGAAATTTGTTGAAATCTCCTACACCGATGACTTCATTGTAACTGAGCTTATTCTTTTACTTAAACTGTTTTCTTACTGCCAGGGAGGCCAGAAATAGTTTGCCCACACCTGTGGAGTCCAATTCTAAGTACAGAGTCCTGTGGACTGAGAGTCCTGAGCTCCTGAGTGGTCTGTTGACCATCACTCAGGCCCATGAGCCATTGTATTCACCCTCTGGACTAGCTGTGTAAGCATTAGGAGGTCCTCACAGGTCCACTTCCCTAAATGTGACTGAGGAGCAAATGAAAGCATTTAATTACATTTACATTTATGTGGATATTTCAAGAAGTTCAAAGAGAGTGAACCCAGCACAGGGGTGCTCTGTGCCCAGCCCTGTGGCTACAATAGCATGTACTCTTTCTAAGGCTGGATTTCATCTCTGATACGTGCTCCAAGGTGGGATTTACTCCAATATAGGGCCCATGTTACTCCTGGGGCTGTTTTTTTAATGGTAATTTCCCCCTGATTCTGATAATAAAAGGGATGTGTTTTTTATTTTTAATTATTTGTGTTTTTTGTGGTGCTGGGGATTGAACCCAGGGCCTTGTGCATGTGAGGCAAGCACTCTACCAACTGAGCTATATCTCCAGCCTGGGATGTGCTTTTTATTGGCTTATGTACTTTGGAATCTACAATCCATAAAACATACAGTCACTCCCAAATTACTGTATTTTGTGGTTACTTGATTTTTACATTTTAATTTCTATTTCTTTTTTCTATTATTTTTAGGCTTTCTTAAAATCAACTATTAACAAATATTTCCCACTTATTAAAAAAAGGGATCATTTTTTACATTTAACTTTCAAATTCAACTATAAATTATGTTGGTAGATGGTGTAAGGCAAAGATACACTCCCTTTTAAAATCTACTAGTTACACTATTGCCTTGAGTTAGATATTGTCTTCTACATTACGTGATGATACTTTCGTTAAGTATATTTTTTAAAATATATTTATAATATAACTGTTTCTCTTATAGGCATCAATTTTGACTTTCAAGATATCCGAATCTTCTGAAAGAACTATTGTAGTTGCTGGTCTTCCTGTTGGCTTTTTAAAAATTATTTTTATTTTTTAATAACTTTTTTCCTCTTGTACCAGGGATTGAATCCAAGGGCGCTTAACTTGAGGCACATGCCCAGCCCTTTTTCTGTTTTTTCTTGAGACAGGGTCTTGCTAAGTTGCTCAGGGCCTCACTAAGTTGTTGAGGCTGGCTTTAAACTCACAATCCTCCTGCAGCCTCCTAAATTGCTGGGATTATAGGTATGGACCACCACACCTGGCTAAAATCTTTTTAATTTAAAAATTTTTTAGTGCATTGTAGTTATACATAATGGGGGGGGGGGCTCAATTTGACATATTCATAAATGCTTTGAGCATAGTTTTCTCCATTTCAATTCCCAGTACTATTGTCCTCTTCCTCTACTTTATTGGTCTTTCTTCTGTGTATTTATTTTTTAATTGGTACATTACAGTTATATATAAATTGGAACCCATTATGATAGTCACGCATGCGCATGGCGTAATTTGGTCAATTCTATTCACCAGTTTTTTCCCTTTGCTTTCCTCCCTCTCTCTCACTTTTTAACTTTATGTGATCCCACACTTCATTAAGTAGAACTTGTATTTTTAAATAGTATCCTACTTTTTCTCTTACAGGCATCAGTTTCGAATGTCAAGAAATCTAAAGCTTCTGAAAGAACCATTGTAGTTGCTGGCCTTCCTGTTGGCCTTTTAAGTGATCAGTTGCTGACCACATTAGTGGAGAGTTACTTCCGAGACATTAAGAATGAGGGAGGAGACATTGAAGATGTGATATACCCAACAAGAACCAAAGGAGTTGCATATGTAATACTCAAAGAAAAAAAAGGTATTTCCAAATCAGTTTTATAATCTTAGAAATACTTATTCAATGAAATTAAGATTAGGTTTTGTTGAAATGATTCAACAAATCAAATAATGAATTTGAAATTTAATAAATTATTTTAAAATGAATTTGGATTAATAAAATTTGAAGTAGCTTTAAAATTATTCTGAATATAAAAGTGGCCAACATTGTATGAGCAAAAATGTTTGAAAATGACTCATGATAAAATTCTTAGTAACTAGCAAAGTTTTGAAAACTTCTTTTTTCCTACTCTTTGAATGTATCTTGGGATAAAAGTATTATAGAAAACTTGCAAAATGCAGAAAAATATAGAAAAAACCCCACTTAAATGATATGTAATCCCATAAACAAGATAACTATTTTGGAATTTTGAGGTGGCTTCAACAACATAATTATACCCTCTGCTGCTCTGTGTTCAAATTATCATATGGATATTCTAACATGGTATCTGCTTTATTTCTTGCCAAGTTGAATTGAGAAGTATGGTTTGGATATGAAATAGGATTGAGCCATTCTGTTCCCTAGCCCCATCCCTGACATAGGGGTTACAGTTGGGTCTGCAGAGGACACTAACTTGCTATGAAAAAGTATACTAGAGAAGAGGGAAAACATGATGGATGGTGCTGTTTTAGATAGAGTGCATAGGAGAGCACTTTTGAAAAGAATATAGAATTTGGTGGTGCTGGGAATGAAACCCAAAGCCTTGCACATGCTAGGTAAGTGCTCTACTGCTGGAGCTATATCCACAGCCCTGATGTCATCTGTTTAGGTGACATTTGAGCAGGGATCTGAATGAAGTAAGGGAATGAATCATGCAGATAAATGGGAAAAACATTCTGGGCTAGATGAGGGACAGGTAAAAATTCCGCAGGGAGAGGCATGCTGGACATTTAGAGGAACAGCAAGGAGGCCTCTGTGGCTGGAGTTTTATGAGATGGGGGCAGACAATAGATGTGGTTAGACTGGGAGCTGGGGCCAGTTTTTGTTAAGTAGCTTATGGGTCAAGGCAGGGTGTCTGGATTTTATTCTGGCAGATGATTGGATTCTGAGCAGAGGATTGACAAAACGGGAATGCCTTTTCTCAGATAGTCAAACTAGCCGCTGTGTGAGGAATAGAAGCTACTAGTCATCACTGCCTTGGAGAAGTGCAGTAGGGCAGCTGATGGGCACTGGTGGGTATTTGGGATTTGCTGGTGGATTAATGTCAATTTTTGAGCTGGGAATATTGGATGGAGTATGTTCGGGAGGGGGATATTATCAAGAGTTGAGTTTGGGTCAATGAAGACCTATTAAAATAATGGAGCAGAGAGAAAATTCTGGAAGCAATACATATAGAGATGGTGTCTAAAGCTATGGGAAGTGTTGAACTGGCCAGAAGGTGGACATAGGTTAGCAAAGAAGTTTGAGGACTGAGGTCTGTGACTTTCCAACATTTAAAGAATGGAAGAAATGGAGAATTAGCAAAGGAGACAGTGAATTAGGAGGAAAACTAGGACAGTGTGGAACTCTGGATTCACAGAGGTTCCACATGTCTAGAATTAACAGTGAGGGATTTACTCCTGGGTTTCTGTTTTCTATTCATGTATGTACGTGCTCATGTGTGTGTGTTTTGGCATTGGGAATTTAACCCAGGGGTGCTTTACCACTGAGCTACTTCCCCAGCTCTTTTTACTTTTTATTTTGAGACAGGATCTTGCTAAGTTGCTTAGGGCCTTGCTGAATTGCTGAGGTTGGCCTCGAACTTGCAATCCTCTTGTCTCAGCCTCCTGAGTTGCTGTGCCTGGCCTCTGGGTGTGTGTGTGTGTGTGTTTTTAATATTTTTAGTTGTAGATGCACAATACCTTTATTTCATTTATTTATTTTTATGTGGTGCTGAGGATTGAACCCAGTGCCTCATACGTGTGAGACAAGTGCTCTACCACTGAACCACAACCCCAGCCCCTATGTGTGTTTTAAAAAATATGGTCAGGAACATATTAAAACATGAAGTGAACTTTAATATATTAAAATACAAGGAAAAAGTTATTTGAATGTTGAATTTAAAGGAAAAATACAGGAAAAACTTAGACTTTCTAAATAATAGAATCAGACTTCTCTAATTTTATGAGTTAAAGTAATTATTAGTGTTATGCCACAAACACTTTTGATGTTAATGTTTCCATCTAGTTGCAGAGAATGTTGTCAGACGAAAGAAACACCATCTAGCAATTCCGAAGACGGTACAGGTTCAACTCACAGTCTCTCATTTTAGTGAAAAGGTAAGGCATGAGCTGAAGGTGTGTTGGGAGTTCTGGGTCCCATTTCTCCTGTGAAGTCTTTCTGGTGAAAGGAGACACAAAGTGCTTTCACCCCATGGATTCAGCTCTCTAACCTGAGTCTTGTCAGTTCTAAAGACCAAACTTGCTTCTTGAAGTTTTGTTTTTATATTTCTCTGTGTCCTACTTAATACTTTTAAAGTGAGCTTTTGTGCTGTCATAGATAACATCAGGTATCTACCTAGAGATTTATTTTGGAGAAAAAATTAAGATGCACACTAAAAAGGAGTTTTGAAAGGGCAGGAAAGGTAGAAATAAGATGAAAAGTTCAAATTCAAAGTGTTGGTTTATAAATTGTATTCTGCAAGAAACCCAGCATTCTCTGCAACCATTTGATGAACTTCAAACTGGAAGGGAAGGGTGGGGATGACACTAGAGGGACTTCTGGAGCGGAACCAGAACAGTTTATACCTATGTATTCTGCATGTGACTTTGTTTCAAAATAGCAGTTTGCTTCTAGAAATGATTTGACTGCCTCTGTTTTAGGGTATGTAACAAGGGCCTGTGAATCCCAAACTGAACAGCCTGGGCTCCACAGATGGGCTGCCTGGGTGTGAGAAGCCAGGAAGTTTGGGTTTGGCCATTAGGGTCTGACTTAGAGCAACTGCTGTGGAGACAAGAGGGTGGCAGAAAATCAATTTGTTTATGTTGTTTGCCTCAGTAGGCAGTGCTAGGCTGTGCTATTTTAATTTCTCTTTTTAATTTTAGGTCTTCAGTTTTGTGAAGGCTACCCTTGATCTTTCTGTTTTTCGGGGTCAAATTATACTGGAAAGTCTGGTAATGGACCTGAAAAAGAAAATCCCAACTTTAAACTTCAGTCCTTTGGGACCTGGTGGAAGAATCTCTGTGGAGGGATCATTTCTGGCTATCAAGAAGCTCAAAGAGTCTTTGCTATCAAAAGCAAGTTCTCTTTTAGAAAAAAACAGAAATTTTACGAGTGAAGGGAAAAGACAGAACAGCCCCAAAAGGCATCTACAGAGAAGTGATAACTTGGTGAAGACACTCAGGCCCTTAGTACCTGAGACTGCTAGAAGCCCAGAAATACTTGTGATGGATACAGATATTTTCCTTTACCTGAAACGGAAGTGTGAGTTTTATGAGATCACACTGAACAAATTCAATATTCTAAGTCAGGAGATGGTGGATGGTGATGTCACCACCATTTGTCTAGCCAGTGCTCAAGCTGGTTCTGGGCCAAACAGTGCACAGCATGTGAAGGAGCTCATTGAGGAATGGGCCCAGGATCTTCATTTTGAGCTTAGGAAAGAGACGTTTATTTTGGAAGGAAAGGGAAATAGAGAGAAGAGAAATATTGAATGGGCATGTGAACAACTACAGTCAAGATACCTTAGGGTTCTGATTAATTTTTATAAAACACACATTGACATTATAGGCTCTTCGTCTGACACTTACTTATTTAAAAAAGAGGTCATGAAATTAATAGGGCAAAAGATTAGTTAATAAAATCTCAGTACAGTCATACTAATAGTGGCCTTCTCTTACTGAGTAGTGACTATACCATGTACCCACTCTATCTAGCTCAATGTATGTTACCACATTTCACCTTTGGTCACCATATTTCTTTGTGAGCATTTTTATTCTCATGTTGTAGGGGAAGAAAGTAGGATTTGGAGAAATTAAAACTCTTGGGAAACAAAGTAAAGATACTGGGTCCATCTACAGCTAAAGATATATATATGTATATAAAACTCTTGTGAATTTATTCAGCTAACAAGGAATGGGACTGGGTCTTAACCTAATCTATCTGATTACAAAGATAATATCTAAATAAAACTTTGGAAAAACTAAACTTTCAAGAAATCTTATTTTCTCTGGAAATCCAAATTATTAGAAAAAGAAGTAGCCTTAACACATGGGAGTTTGGATGATTATTATTATGCCTTTGTTACCAAGTTTGTATTCACTCATATAGAATTAGAATGATATAAAAAACACTTGGGAAACTACTTGGAAAGTATTTCTAATGCAGGTGACCATAACTTGACTGAATTCCATCATTAAAAGATTGCTGGACAGATGAGGCAGTTTTGCTGTTACTTATTTAGTTTATGTGCTTTTATAAAATGTTAGTTCTCCTCTTCGGAATTTTGAATGAAATCTATGATTGCTATTATACATGCTTCTTGTCTTCGATGGGATTACGTGCAGACAAGCTTTGTAAGTTGAAAATGTTGTAAGTCTAAAATGCACTTAATACATGGAACCCACTGAACATCCTTGTGTAGAAACAGCACACTGACAATTTGCCTTCATGATCGCTTGGCCATTTGGGAACTGGTCTTACTGCAGCTGCCCAGCATTAATAGAACGCATAGCGCTGCACATTGCTAGTTGGAAAAGTCAAAATTCAGAATTCAAATTACAGTTTTACTGAGTGCATATTGATTTTGTGCCATCATAAAATAAAAAAGCTGTAGAAAAATTAAATTGTAAGTTGAACAATTGCTAAGTCTACCATCTGTATTCTTAACATCCATGATCATATTCAAATGCTACTACTTTAACAATACAATTATAAAAGAAAAAATAAACAGCCACAATGATTTATTTCAAAGTCTGTAATGTCTTTTAATTTAACTTTGGATTAAATTGATTTTAAGTATCTGGGCCACTGCATAGAACTTTCTAGTTGCTCATCTCAAAGTAAACATGATTATAATTGTTCAAACTGTTTATGTCAGTGGAAAAAGAATAAGAAAAAAATCTCCCTTCGTTTTTCGTAGTCATGTAAATTCCAAATGTGTAAATAATTTCCATTTCCTTAAATAGTGTATTTCTGACACCAAAAGTATAGGTAACAAAAGCAAAAACTGACAGATGGGACTACATCAAATTTAAAAGGGTTTCTTTTTGTGCATCAAAGGACACAATCACCAGAGGAAAAAGAGCTATTTCAGCCAGTTCAGACAGCTATAACAAAAATTGCTGGGTGACTTAAACAACACTTATTTCTCACAGTTTTAGAGACTGAGGGGCTGGGATCTGAGAGCAGAGTGAAGGCACGGTTGGGTTCTGATGAGGACCCTGTTTGTGAAGAGAGGAAACAGTCTCTCTTAGAGGGGCTTCTCCATCATGCTCTACTATCATGTCTTAATTACTTCCTAAAGGCCCTACCTCCAATTATCACATCAGAGATTAGAGTTTCCACATATGAAATGTAGGGGCGCACATTTAGTCCATAGGATTCTATCCCTGGCCCTCTAAAACTCATGCCATTGTCAAGTGCCAAATACATTTATTCTATCCCAACAGCCCCAGGCATGAATGGATTCTGGTATCAGCTCTAATAGTCTGATATCCAAAGATCAGCTCAGTCAGATATTGGTGAGACTTGGGTGCAATTCAGTCTTTGCAAAAATCTTGCCTACGAATAAAGCCAAATAAGTTTTTTGCTTCTGAAATATAATGGTGGGAAGGGGATAAGATAGATAATCCTGTTCCAAAAGGGAAAAATAGGAAAGAAGAAAGAGGTGATGGGTCTTAAGCGAGTTCAAAATCTGGCAAGGTGAACTGCATGAAAATAATCTTTGATTCTGCAGGCTCACTGGGGTCACCATGTGTAAGCCCTCACCAGCTGGCAAACCTGCTACTGACTTGCTCTTGGATTTCCAGCCTCCAGAAGGGTGAACAATAAATTTCTGTTGTTTATAAGCCACCTAGTCTAGTATTTTGTTATAGCAGCCTGAACAGACCAAGTTAGAGGCAGAGAGCAGAGTGATACAACTGTAGCCAAGGATTTGCAAGGTGTTGCTGGGAGCCACTGGGAGTGAGAAAAGGCAAGGGAAAGTATCCCTGACGCCTTCACAAAGAGCATGGCCCTGTGGACACATTGATTTTAAACTTGTAGCCTCCAGAACTGTGAGATAATATATTTCTGCTGTTTTAAGCCATCCATTTGTGGAAATTTGTATGGCAGCCCTAGGAAATAAGTAGACCTGACTTTCTTTCAAAAAACCTGGGAGCCTCAGTCCTTGCAGATGGTTTTGGGTGTGGGTCTCTGTTGTATAGTCCTATATCACCGTTCCTGTTGAGGGCAGAAACTTCTTTTTCTCTTTTGTTCATCCCTAGTTTAGAACAGAGCAGCTGGCATATAGCAGGCATTCCACAAATATTTGTGAAATATATGAACTACTTTTGTAATCTCCATAGAATTTAACACAGAGCTTGGCACTTAATAAGCATTTAATAAACAAGTGTTTA
>CM053402.1:88819684-88835184 GCA_028644305.1 Xerus rutilus | reverse complement strand
GCTCTACCACTGAGCCACAACCCAAGCCCCTTCACATATTTTTCAACCAGAAATATTTGTCTTCAAAGAATATAAATATTGACTGTGATGATGTGCCAGTAGGTTGCTTCTACTTTCATATTAATTATCATGGATTTTAAATGAAAAATAATTTTAACCAAATCCCTTTGTATTGGTGTATCATTTTTAGTAAAATTTATGAAACATTACACATAGCTAAATAAGGAATTTGGCTCTGAGAGGTAACTACTGATGTCTAATTTATGCTCTGTAAGCAAAATACGATACAGCCATTGGCATCACTATAGTTTATGGAAGATTAGAGTACTATAAGAGTATATTTCAGAAAAAGTGCAGCAATGAAAAGCATTTATCTTTCAAATTTTTAACTAGCTAGTAAACTCATGTAAGCTAAGGAGCATCCTTAAATATCATCAAATAAGGGCTGGGGTTGTGGCTCAGTGGTAGAGCGCTTGCCTAGCATACGTGAGGCACTGGGTTCGATTCTCAGCACCACATACAAACAAATAAAATAAAGATCTATCAACAACTAAAAAAAAAAATTTAAAAAAAAAAAATATCATCAAATAAATAAATGCCTGCTGTTCCTCATCTTGCATGAGTTTTCCTCATGACAAGCAGCCCCATTGCAAACCAATGCCTATAGTGACAGAGGCTGGGCTTTTTTTTTTTTTTAAATATTTTTTTAGTTGTAGATGGACACAATATCTTTATTTTATTTATTTATTTTTATGTGGACCTGAGGATCGAATCTAGTGCCTCATGCATGCAAGGCAAACACTCTACCACTAAGCTACAATCCCAGCCTCAGAAGCTGGGCTTTTAACCTCAAGAGATGAAGTCTATGCAAAGTGGAGACCTGGGACTCCTAGGGCACTTGGGATTCTGGAAGACTTTCCTCTCCGTAGTAGAATAGGTACCAGTCCAGACAGATCAGAGATTGTTTTCCTTTGTGTGGATGAAGACATAAAAATTTCCATTAGAAAATGACCACCGTATATGGGTGTTGAATCTAAATTTATATGATTCACATCGTATAAGGACCCCTCATCCAAAAAACAAAAGCTGACTTCAGTGTAGTGAAATTTCTTGGTGTGCTTTACAGAGACAGTGCAAAACATCTTTGTATAAACACTCCCAAGGCACATGATATATTTCACTAAAAATGAAAATAAGCTCAGAAGAAAAGAATGAGATGTAAGTCCAATAAAAATAAACTGGTAAACATGTGGTTAAAACTAAATAAACATTGACTATAAAAGAATTTCACAATAAAAAAATTTATGTTTTTTGGAGGAATGCATAGATGGTGGTTCTTAAAAGCAGTGAAATGAAAGTACTGAAAAACAATTAAGTGGAAAATGAGAGGGGATGATTGGAATTAAAGTGTTCTTAATCATTTTTATCATTCAGGAGATTATCTAAATATCAATTAACTCCAGACTTTGAGTAAAATATGCAAATTAAAAATTTAAAGTTAACACTACAAGAATAGAAATAGAAATGCAATATGGCTACGTGTGGATTTATTTTATTTTGTCTTATAAATTAAAATTTTAAAGCATAACATACTAGCAATATACACAGATCCTAAGTGTGCTCCATGTATTTAAAAACTAAACATATTTATTTACGCCAGAGTAAGACATAGGGCATAACCATTTCCCTAAAAGCCTCCCTTGTGATCTGTCCTCAGTAATTGCACCGTAGGTCATTATTGTCTGGATTTCCACCTCCACAGATCAGTATTACAAGTTTTTGAACTTCAAAACATGGAATTATACTCAACATAATCCTTTGTGCTTGTCTTCCTTTAACCTTTTGTTGGTTATTCATGCCGTTCTGCATACATGTAGTTTGTTATTTGTCAATGCTGAATAGTGTTCCATTGTATGAATATGCCATGATTTATTTCTCTCTTCTACTGTTGAAAGATATCTGAATTATATTCCAATTGTGGCTACTATAGAGCTTGTATAAGCACTTTTTTTATTACTAGGGATTGAACCTGGGGTACTCTACCGCTAAACTATATCCTTGGCCCTTTTTATTTTTAATTTTGAGACAGAGTCTTGCTAAGTTGCTGAGGCTGGCCTCAAACTTGGCATTCTCCTGCCTGAGTCACTGGCATTACAGGTGTGTTCCACCACACCCAGCCTATAAACACGGTTGTTTTTTTTTGGTGTAGATATACCCTTATTGCTTGTGGATGTGTCCTGGGGAGTTGAACTGCTGGATCATAGAGAAGGGTGTGTGTTTAATTTCAATAGATATTTTCAATAGCTTTTCAGGTTAGTTGTACTAATTCCTACTCTTACCAGCAGCATATGAGAGTTCTAGTTATCCATACCCTTATCAATACTTGATAGTCTCAAATTTTAAACATATCTTTGTCATTCAGTTGATTGTGTAGTGTTATTTCAATTGCATTTTCCTGATCACTTATAATGTTGAGAATCCTTTCATTTGCTTATTAACCATTCAGATATTTTCTATTGTAAAGTCCCTGTTCGAGTCTTTCACCCATTTTATTTTATTTTTGTTACTGAAGATTGAACTCAGAAGCACTCTATATACTCAGTTATTTTTTAGTTTATTTTTTTTTTTTCATTTTGAGACAGGATCTTTCTAAGCTGCCAAGGGTCTTGCTAAATTGCCCAGGCTGGCCTTGAACTTGTGATGTTCCTGTCTCAACCTGCTGAGTCTCTGAGATTACAGGCATTCACCCATTTTATTTATTTAATTTTTTGTTATTGGGAGTTGAATCCAGTGATGCTTAACCACTAAGCCACACCCCCACCCAGTTTTTACATATATATATATATATATATATACACACACATACATACACACACACATATACATATTTTTTGGTACTAGGAATTGACCTTAAGGGCACTCGACCACTGAGCCACATCCCCAGCCCTATTTTGTGTTTTATGTAGAGACAAGGTCTCACTAAGTTGCTTAGTGCCTTCCTGTTGCTGAGGCTGCCTTTGAACTCGCGATTCTCCTGTCTCAGGCTCCCAAAGTGCTGAGATTACAGGTGTGTGCCACTGTGCCTGGCTAGTTTTTATATTTTTTATTTAAAGATAGGATCTTGCTGAAGTGCTTAGAGTCTTGCTAAATTGCTGAGGCTGGCTTCAAACTTGGAATCCTCCTGCCTCAGCCTCCCTAGCTGTGGGGATTATAGGCATGCACCACCATGCTTGGCCCCTTTCACCCATTTTAAAAGGCTGTCTTTTTCTTATTGATTTGTGGAAATTCTTTCTGTATTCTGGATATGAGTCATTTGTGGGATATAGATATTGCCAATACCTTCTTCTGCTTTGTGACTAGTCTTTTAACTTTCTTAATGATACCTTTTAATTAACCAAATTATTAAGTTAAATGAAGATAGGGTATTGAGCTTTTCATGTTTAGTATTTTTTGCATTCTATTTGAACAAATTCTTTGCCTGACTTAAGATCAGGAACACATTTTCCTGTGCAATTTTCTAGACAATTTAGTGCTTTGAATTTCACATTTAGTTCTGTTATTCATATGGAATGGGTATTTGTGTATGATGTGAAGCAGAGATTAATACATTTTTCTTCCAACTGATTTAGAACCATTTATTGTAAAAACACCTTTATCACACATTGGGTGACTGTAAGTGTGTGAGTCTGTTTCTGGGCTCAGAATTTTTCTTTTTAAATTTTTTTTAGTTGTAGATGGACACAATATTTTCATTTATTTATTTTTATGTGGTGCTGAGGATCGAACCCTGTGCCTCAGGCATGCAAGGCAAGCGCTCTACCACTGAGCTACAATCCCAGCCCCAGAATTTTTCTATTCGTTTAATTGTGATTTATTTTGGTTTAAATTGCTTTAATTTGCTTGCACCTGAAGTCTTCCACCTTTGGTCCTTTTTTTGAAGATCATCTTGGCTATTTTGTAATCCATTCATTAATTATTTCCAAACCTCATTCCTAATTGCTAGCAGTTGTATTGACTCTATAGATCAACTTGGAGAGAATTGAAATCTTTATATTATCAAATCTTTTCAACCATGAACATGGTAATTTTTATGTAGAGGCCTCATTTTTGTTAGATTTATTGTTAGGCATTTGTTATTTTTTGATGCTAGTATAAATTATACTTCCAAAAAATTTATCTTCATAAAGAAATAAAATTGATTTTTAAATATTGATCTTCTGTTTTATGACTCTGAAAATTCTCTTGTTATTTCTGTTTACTTTGATAGCCTGTGTAAGTAGACTTTAAATTATTCTGTTTGGGATATTATTATGTTTCTTTAGCCTAAAGAGGCATCAGTTACAGGAAGTTTTTAGCTGAATATAGTTTCCTCATTTTCTTTATTTTAAAAAATTTCTCTTTTTCATTTAGACATAGCAGTGTAAAATTGCACATTGTTGAAGACAAAAAAATCTGCAGAACAACCTAAAAGGAAAATATTACTTACAAAGAAAAAATAGGTAGACTGGCAGCATATTTCACATTAACAGAGAGAGAGAAGCCAAAAACAGTGAAGCAATGTATTTGAATCACCAAGAGAAACTATCAACTGAGATTTCTATATCCAGCTAAACTTTCATTTGAGAGAGAGAGAGAGAGTAATAATGGCATTTTTAGATGAAGACTCAGATAATTAAATGCTCCCAAGATTTTACTAAGAACTACTAAATGACACATACCACTAAGGAAGAATGAAGAATGAAATATTAGGGAGAAGAGGAGAGCTAAAAGTACTGATACTGGAGAGGTTTGAACACGTTTTTGAGATTATCACAGACATTCCACCAATGCATTTGAAACTTTATATTTAAAGGAAAAATTTCTGAAAAAAATTGAAAGTTTTAAATAGAATTAAATAAATATTGGATCAGACCAAGATTCCTTAATAACAATGAGTAAAATAAAATCATGTCACATAAATAAGTGCCTAGATGGAGAAATTCTAACAATCCTGAAAGTACAGATTACCTGTATACAAATTACTATAATGAGTAAAACATAATTTTCTATTTCCAAGCTAATTTTATGACAAGTGCATAATTCTAATAAAAACCGAAATGAATGAGAACAACACAAGAAAATTTAGGAAATAAAATATCAGCAAACAAAAATTTGTGATTGCTTGTCATCATATCCAAGTCAAATATATCAAATATGTCATATCTAAGGTGCTTTTACTCCAGAAATGAAAGACAGTAACCACAGACAAAATATGAATATAATTTACAAATCAAGAACTCTTCCTTAAGCTGAAAATGGGTGTCTGTCAAACTCAGAGTCAGCGCCACAGTGGTGAGACATTTGTAAAGAAAACAGGCTCTGCTCTGCTCGGCTCGGCAGACACGTCGTTTAATTGGGGTTTATTTAGGAAGACTGGAGAATGTTCTTTTTTCATATCCTAAAAACTATTTGAAAACTTTTATACTGAGTGATAAAGTGCAGTTCATGTCAGAAAAGATGTGATCTACAAAGAGTTTACTTAGGTGTCAAGCAGTTCATTCAAGTACTTCCAGGTATCCAGTCAAGATATTTGGTTTTGACATTTAGACAAAGACAGACTGCTTATGCTTTAGAACATTCCAACTTAAACTCTTCCTAAATCTGGTTATATATACATTTCTTACAAGAGCTTATCCCTATGTAAATAAAACATGAAGTCATTGGAAAATCTATGACTGAGACGTTGCCATTAAATTATATGATAAGATAGTAATGACTGCTATGTAAACATTATACAGAAACTTCTGTTATTGCATGCTATAAGAAAGAAATAAAACAGGTATAGAAGTCAAAAAACAAAAAGATTGGTATTCATAGACAATATAATTGTCTATGTAGATAATGCGAAACAATTGAAAGAAAATGCAGTAAGTTACTAGACGTAAAACAACTAATGACAGTTTATTCAGAGACAAAAAGGAATTAGAAAATGGAACTAGAATAGAGATCCCATACACAATGGGAACACAAATTATAAGGAACCTACTTATAAAGAGTAAATTTAGTAAAAAATATGTAAAACCTTATTTCTAAAATACATACATACATACATACATACATATTCACTCTGTGCATGGATGAGGTTATCCTAACACCATATGGCAATGATCCCTAAACTAATTTACTAAGACAGAATTCAAAAGCAAATATTAGTAAGTTTTTTATGATGAAACTTGGGATCCTGACAAAAATATTTTGAAGTCCTAGTGCAGATATCAAGTACTTGCACATACCAAGCATTAGTTACTTCAAATATGTTATTAAGTATAGTAATTAAACCATGTACTATTAAGGCAGGATAGATAAACCTTTGGAACAAAATTAAAAGCCCAGAAACATAAGGACATATGAAACTTGGTGCATTTCTTCCATGAATATCTGTTAAGCACTCTCATTTCTTGCTGGTGGGGACTACTTCAGGTTGTCTTCCAGGTTCTTTTTACATGATCCTAGCAATTGTTGGTGGCTTACTGATTATTTGATATGACAAAATTTTCCTGACTTATCTGGTACACTTCTTGCTTCCAGCCTGGAATTAGCCATTTCCTCTAGAAGTTTTGATTATGACTGTGATCTATGTGTTAGGGTTGCTCTTTGCTACTGGGTTGGTCATTGTTTCTAGAACTTTTCAGTCAATAGATTTAAAAAAATTAAATGTATATTACATATACATATACACACATATCTTTAAATATAGAAAAGGGATATATATATGATGTAGTTAAGTATATAACACACATATATACATATAGATTATATTTAAAGATAGAAGTCTTATGAGTTCATACTGATACTTCCTATTTAAATTCAGGAGCATGAGATTTTTTTCTTATATTTGCATATGTTAAGTCTAGGTCTCCTTCAACATCAAAAATTGCAGATGTGGGGCTGGGATTGTAGCTCAGTGGTAGAGCGCTTGCCTCCCATGTGTGAGGCCCTGGGTTCGGTCCTCAGCACCACATACAAAGCAATAAAATAAAGACATTGTGTCCATCTACAACTAAAAAAATATTTAAAAAAAAAGTGCAGATGTTAAGGCCATAAAGGATATGCTGAAATGAGCTCAGGTGAGTATCCCTCCAGTCTAATCCTACTGGGAATTCCACAATAAAGTCAAGCAAACTGTGATAGCAATCAGGGGTGTCTTTGGGTTGTGGTTAGTAGAGAGGTCAAGGTGTGGTTTAGAGTATCTTCAGCAACCTTTCAAAACTATGCAAATAAAGATACAATTGAAATTAAATGGTGTGATTGCTATCAAAACACAGCATGAAGAAATATACCCTATTGACCTCTGCAGTCAGATTGCTACCTCTAAACCTCCTCTATGTGGACATTCTGGAGCTGGTGCTTGTACTGGGAACAAATTATGTTTTGTTTGTACATCACCATTTCTACTGCTTCGGCATAGACATACTAATTACCCTTTAATAAATTATATCTCTCTGGAAATTTCACTTTTTGGAAGTTATCTACCCCCTCAGTAGGCATGTGACTCTGGCTTGACTAATGGGACTCCCCTGAAACTTCAATCTTGACTGAACTAGTGCAGAAAGGGTACAAATGATAGGAGATCATTTGTTCCCATGGTGGCATGTGATGACAGTGCTGATTATTTCCAGTGCCTTGGAGCCTCCTTTTCCAGCTTTTCCTCTATTACTGTCAATTTTGTGTTATGTTACCTAATATCTAATACATTTGTTTTCTGTTGAGAGTTGGTTTGTAACCAAAACTGATTATTGATTCTTTGTAACCAAACTGATTATTGATTCAGAAGTGATCCCTAGAACACACTGACAAATTCAGTCCATTTGAATTGCAATCCTTTTCCCAGCAGTTCTGATCTTCCTTTTCCTGCTCTATTTAAAAGTGCATTTTATAATTTACTTAACAGCGTTTATTGTCCCCCACTAGAATGTACACTCTAAGTGGGCATCGGTTCTTTATTTAAGTCTTTTTCTTTGATTCGTGTTGCCAAATGCTTAGGGCAATTCCTGGAACATAGGAATTGAGGTGCTCAAGAAATATTTGCATATTTAGCCAGTTGCCCTGGCACACGCCTATAATCCCAGTGGTTTGGGAGGCTGAGTCATAAGGATTGCAAGTTCAAAGCCATCCTCAGCAAAAAGTTAGGTGCTTAAACAACTCAGTGAGACCCTGTCTCTAAATTAAATACAAAATAGGTCTGGGGATGTAGCTCAGTGGTTGAATGCCCCTGAGTTCAATCCCTGCTAAACATTCCCTCTGCCAAAGAAAGAAAATAAATATTTGCACATTTAATTGAAAAAGTTTTAAGCCACTGTCTTTTGAATCTCTTGATTGTATGGGACAATAATTAGTGCTCAGTTCATTGTAAAACCTTGGCATGTTTTTGCTGCAGATGGTTTTGGATGTCATCACTTTGTGGGTTGGGAGGAAATGTAATTACATGGAGGACAGCAACCAGCTGCTCTCTACCTCCAAGGAAATGAACAAAACTCTGGCTCAGATGGCTAAAGTTGTACATGATCTTCCAGGTCTTGATATGTAATCAAAGCCCATTTTACTCTCTAAAGAAGAATTTGAAAATATCAATGATTTAATAGGGTAAAAGCAGATTTGACTAAAAGATGAAAAATAATGCATTCTTTTTATGAAAAACATAAAATTCAAAAGTTTGTACTTTTTCAAATGAATGACATACTAGCCAACTGAGACTGAATGCTGTAAGCAGGAGTAGGATCTCAGGTTGGTAAGAATGTACAGGAGAGATGGCTAGTAAGCAATTTGTGGCATCATTATAGAAACTTAGTCCAGCATGTGCTTATTACCAGACTGTTACCATTGCTAGAGGAAGGTAAATTGAAAAACTAATCTTAGGCAGTGAAGTGGTATTAATATTTATGAAGCAAGTATTATGTTCCACATGAGTTTTACATATGCCTTTCATTTTTTTTCACATTATCTTAGAAAGAAACTCATGCATTAATGCTCACATTTTATAAATAGAACAACTGAAATGAGAAGTTAGTTAAATTATGATCCCATAACAAGAAAGTGGCAGACCCAGAATTTGACTTAGGTCAACTGACTCTAAATCTCCCATTCTTTCCACTATATCACCTCTAACACAAGAAATTAGACATTAAATCAGAAAGTCTAGGCAATGAGCTATTTTTGCTGGGAAAAGGTGGTAGATAGCTACCACTCTCTTTTTAAACTCTAAATCTTTCTACTACAACAGTAATTTGTTGTTGGTGGTAGTATAGAGAATTGAACCTAGGAGACTTCTACCTCTGAGCTACATTCTCTCTACTTTTTAAAAAAAATTTCAAACAGTCTTCCTAAGTTGCTCAGCTAGCTTTGAACTTGTGATCCTTCTGCCTCAGCCTCTGAGTAGCTGAGATTATCAGCATCTGCCATGGTGCCTGGATAACAGTAATTTTTAAAAAAGGCATAAAGACTTGAAGACAAGATAATGGGACAGAAAATGGACAACAAAAATTTAGGAAATTGATAAAGAGATGAGAAAGTAGTAACTGACCAACCAGACTCAGGATGACTGAATCTGAAGCTGGCAGTGGAGAAAGTCAAATAACAAATTGATTTCCCTGTGGAATCCTCACGGCTCAATTAAAGCAGATAACTCTGTAAGAGCAAGGAAAGCCATCTGATTTTGAGGCAGTTGGGTTCCCAGGCCTTGTCTCAGTTCCACAGAACTGCGTGATGGTACAATCCTCCCTTATCCTGGAAGACTAAAGGCAGATTTTCTGAAGAGGCTAATGTAGAAAGTTACTGGGGGATCCTAAGCATAGCTGAAGACAGGGGACTACACCTCAAGCAGAGAGATCATGAGTTCAAATTTTTATGTTCAGTTCTGAAATCACTGGATACTTTCCCCTCACACCTTACAGGTGTGTATGGTTGCCCAGATCTTAGCCAAATACTCTGCAGGAGTATTTGGATAAGATTTTATAGTGAATCTGAATATCCCACAGCTTTCTAAGAGGAAAGACCTTATGACATTAGCACCACAGCAAATAGCCTTCCTGTTGCTCGCAACCAAATCCCATGGCAAACCAGCTCCACCTTTGCACTCAGAGTTTCTAATCAACTTTTAAAACAACTTACATTTTTTTCCCCAAATTGTGGTTAAAAAACACATAACAAAAATTTCCCATCTTAAATATTTTAAGTGTACAGTTCAGTGACAATAAGTATTTGAGAGTATTCACATTGCTGTGTAACAGATCTCCAGAGTTTTTCATTTTGTAAAACCAAAATGCTACACCTGTTGTACAATCACTTCCTTCCACTGCAACTTGCATTCTGTTTCTGTGAATATGACTACTTTACATTCCTTGTGTAAGTTGAACCCTGTAGACTTTCTGTTCTGTGACTGGCTTATTTCGCTTAGCTCCATGTTCTCATGCTGCATGTAGTAGCGTATGACAGAATTTCCTTCTCTTTAAAGACTGAATAATATTCCATCTTTTAATCAACTTGTAGCTCTTAAATATGAGGAGACAATCCACAATAAGTAGGCATCAGAGGAATGTCTTCTGCACAAAAAATAGAGAGAGAGAAGAGAGACCTTGAAACTATTCAGGGAAACATAACTTTAGAAAGTCTTATTAAATTCAGAGAATTAACAAAAACATCAGGGAATAGAAAATATACCATATAGGAACCAAGTATAAGATAATTACAATAAAAAGGATCAGTAAAAACAAAACCAAAAATAAAAGAAAGATAATTCTTGGTCAAATTCAAAGAATATGGGAATGTAAAGCTGAGGAAATTTCTAAGAAAGTGGAGGAAAAAAAATATGAAAAGTTAGAGGAAAAAACATAAGAAAATGAAAGCAACAGGCTAGGAAATCCAAAATAATAGGAGTTCTACAAAGAGAGAAAAAAGAAAATAGGAGAAAATCATCAACAAAATGATATACCAAAAACTTAGGCAGAACTGAAGAACATGAACTTGTTAGTTGAAGGGTCCATCTTCTTTCCTGCACAATGGTATTCCATCATGTAATCTCAGGACCAGGGACAATCAGAGCACTCTGTCTTCATAGAGAAGGGAATTTAAAAGAGAATTAGAAATTAAAGTGACATCAGTATCATAACAGCAATACTGGAAACAAAGATAATGGAGACATGTCTTTAAAACTATAAAGAAGGGAGATTCAAGATGGTGGATCAGAGGAAGCCTGCATTTCCAGTTGCTCTGTGGCTTAAGATTCAATCAGCAGGAAAACTACTTTTCAGTGAGGTGGGTGAAAGAGGGAATTCACTGAAATTTAATGTTAAACAGAGTATCATAGAAACTCAGAAATTTGGGTGCATTGAACTATAGTGGCACCTCCCCTCCTTCACAGAAAATCTTAATTAAGTTTTTCCAGAATCTGTACCATAATTGATTTTAGGACTATCAGCAAAAGAGTCTCTACAAAAGAGTTCAATGTAGTTAAATTTCCTATTTCCTGTGGCTCTATCTTACTTGGCCACTGGCCTGAAAGAGATCAGCACTCCAGGTGCCCCTTTACTAGTTTTTTCACAAACATTTATGGACTATCTAGTATACTAAGAATATAGTATTTACAGAAGTGCGTTTGCAAATGCAAAGTGTGGTAGGAAAGACAGATCCTTTAATAAGGCCTCTGGCCTTGGGCCTGAGCTTCACAGAGATGTTTACATTTCAGAGATAAAAGGAGATGTTACTAATTGGGCTCCATGGTAACAGCTGGCAGGGGGAGGAAAGAAAGGGGAGAAGAAGTTCTCTCCTTCTCAGGTGCTGTCCTTGAAGGGTTAACTTGCCTAGAGAAGTGAAAAAATAAAGCTGTTTTTGTGTGAACTTCTGCAGACTGTGAACTTCTGAGCCCCTCCCCTTACACACTGGGTATAAAGTTCTGAAACTGCCTGAACTTGGGGTTGAGGATTAATTGCTTACGGCAAAAGCCTTACCCTCTGAACCAACTTCAGACAAATAAAACTGCTTCCTGTTCTCTTTGGTGTCTACCTCATCTGTCTGTATTACAGAACAAGGAAAAGTACATTGGAAAAGAAAAAGCAAGAAAGAGTCCATTAACATCAAGCCAGATGTGGTAGTGCCAGATAACCATGGAGGAGAGGAATAATACAAACAGAGAGAAACACAAGGGACAAATTTGCCACTAAAAAACCTGTAGGTCAGAAAAGTAGCCAGAACTTAGCTGATCTAGAGACTACACAGTGAACTGGTATTTGAAAAGTGTATTTCTCAACTGGCAGGCAGAGAGCTGAGGCAGTATTAGGGGACAGACAGATGAGGATGGTGGAAACATGAGGTTAAGAGAATAATTCTATAAAATGGGCCCAATGTGCTGAACTCCACATGCTTTCTTTGCCAAAAAATAATCTGCCTACAGCCTTGCCTGGCCTAAGTGGACAGGATGTATCACATTCCTTAGCAAACCACCTGTTATTTGCAAGGAAATGCAGGCAGGGAACAATGTTGATAAGAGGAACCCAAGTTACTTTGAAGGGAGACCCTTTCCAAATATTAGATCCTGGAAGATAAGGATAGTTTCTCTTAACCATAAAATCTGTAAGAATTTATGGTTCAGAATCCAATCAGTCAGCATGGGCCAAGGTGACCTAGATTTGCCATGGCAAACTTGAAAGTTTGATGTCATCCTGCTGTCAGTCAAAAGTCAAGAGGTGGACCTGGGTGGGGCTCTCTTTTCTCTGAGATCCCTAATAAAATTAGTGTGTGGGAGAGGCACATTGTTCTCCTCTCTGGTGGGACCCACTCTTTTCCTTGAGAGTGTTCCCTTTTTCTTCTAGCCTTTCAATAAACTCTTTCCTGGCATTCTGAGGGACATGTCTGAAATCTTTCTGACTTGATCACAAGAATCAGGGTTTGAAATGGGGGAGTGTCTTCATGTTGCCTCAGTTTTATGGAAGGCCTCAGCCCTGTGACAGCAGGAGCCATCTTGAGGAGGCCATGCTGCAGCTTGCTGCTCTGGGAGCCCAAGAGATCATAACAAATGTTTCCATACCATCCTGGCAAAACCCTACTGTGTAGTCTAGGGCATACTTGGCAGAATGTGAGTGAAACAGGCACAAGAAAGATTGTACCCAAGGGGATTCCAGTCAGAAATACAGAGGGGAATGCAACTTGCTTTCTCTTTGATTCCAGAAGCACAGATGACCATCTGGAGAGGGTCACAACACTGAGCAGGTAGGTATGAATATACTCAGGGACTAAGCCTAGAAAAGCCATATTTGTGGGCTGCAGAATGTCTGAGACCTGTGGAGGGATGGCTCCCTTGCTGTGAGAGAATTCTTGGAAAAGTCCTGAGATACAGATTCCCAGGCATCTGCCTGGCCCTAGGGCTATGTTGAGTTAATCTTTCCAGAGAAGGTACCCCTAACAAATTCTCTAAGGCTTGATTAGATTTAAGTGCCTGCCTCTGGAACTCCCCTCTTAGAACTGTGTAGCAGCCACACCATGGGAGTGCATTGATCTGGTCTGTCCAGATAATACTTCAATCAACAGCATTTCCCATTCCATCCTACTTTATACTTATGAGAAGGAAAACTGAGTTATTTCAACTGGTTTCATTTTTAGGCCACTCCAGTTGTTAGCTCGGTGAGGAACACCAAAAAAAAAGAGGTTAACAAACCCTCTTCTCTTTTTCTCTCTTCCCCTGCTTCCTTTTCTCTCTCAGTACAGAGCCCAAGAAGAAATGTAAAGAAAGACAGTCAGGCATAGGCAGTAACTATACACCCTTGACTGCTTGGACCACCTCAGTGGAGATAAATTTTTCATTTTTTATTAAGAATATATTTTTCCTATTTTTGGTGTTCTTGCTGTGCTAATTAGTTTGTGGATATATATTATCTTTTGAGGATTAGGGTTTTTTGTTTATTTATTTTGTTAATGTTAGTTTCTCCTCTCTTTTTTTCTCCTAACAGTCACATTTTCATTCTTTCTCCCTTTGTTTTTTCTATTTTCCTCTTTCTAAATTAACTATCACTTGCTACATCTCTCTCTGTTCACATTTTGAATATTCTAAACTTTATTTTACTTTCCTATTACATTTTATTTTCTCTTAATAAACTCTATTTTTACTATATTTTAAAACTATTTGGTTTATGTAACTCTCCCATCATCCATGTTGTTTCAGATATTAGTATTGTTGATGGAATAGTTGATTCTTGCTGTTTACTATAATGCCAGGTCTAGTTTGTGGCTATTTATTTATATTTGCTGTTGGTAATTGCTGACCTTACCATTCCTGCTTTTGTGGTAATTAGTGTTGTGGATGTCATATTAAGCACTGGGTATATATTTTAATGCTGCATATTGTGTGCTTCATTTGTTGCTATTATTTGTTTCCCCCCTTTCTGTGAGGTGCTAGGAATCTATAGCTACAAGTTTACAAGGTAGTGATTCTGCTGCTGAACTCAACCTAGCTAAGAGACAGCATAATTTACTACACACACAACTTAATCACACTCAAACTTCAGTGATACTTCCATACAAAGAATAGAACAGACCCTTCCCCTACCAAACCAATAATCAGTACCCAAGTAGAAATGGCTAGTGGAAGTACACAGATCTCAGTCATGTATATCCACTCCTACAGCAAAACCAGAGAGAATTAACAAAGACTGTGGATATTACACCTACAAGAGGGTCTCCATCTAGATCACTCTAGGACATTTTGGCAAATGAAAGCCATACCCTAAAAAAGGCCCACACATGAGTGGAAGAGAAATTCATATCTTGGTCTGGATCTATGACCAAGAATTGCTGAGCTCAGACTAATTTATCTAGGCAAATTCGTGGGGTGAATCACCAGCCTCACAACAGGATGGGTTTTATAAGCTTTAATATGAGACAATATAACAAAGCAAGCAACAGTTATACTTTGCAATATTGAATCTTGTATATAATGAATCAATAATATAGAAAAACAGGAAGAGAGAGCAGCTCCAGTCCAATAAGCACTCATCAATCAACATCGGATAACACAACACAGGTTTGCAAGTACACTCAAAGCATCATCATTACCTCCAGCAGCCAGCCTTGGGTAAAATAAACAAACACATAGGTAAGAGCATTCCTCCTCAAAGCACCATCATCACCTTCAGAGTCTTTCTCCTCAAAGCACCATTCAAGATCCTTCTTCTTTACTCACAACAGCATCAACACCTTCAACACCTATCCTCTGGTAAAATCATCAAAATCATCAAAATCATCAAAATCAGCAAAATCAGCAACAACGAGGGTAGGGTAAGCATCACAGGTGTGAATCCTTCTTTTCCACTTAAAGCGTCATCATCACCTTCAACACCCAGCCTTGGGTAAAATCAGCAACACCAAGAGTGGGGTAAAACAGCACAGGTGAGAATCTGCCTTCCACCTCGCAAGTCAGTTTCCTTCTTCTTCTCATCAGGTTCCTTCTTCTTACTCAAAACATCAGATTCTTTCTT
>CM053402.1:88729374-88819584 GCA_028644305.1 Xerus rutilus | reverse complement strand
ATCCAGATGGGTCTCTTCTTCTTCTTCTGGCTTCTCTCTCCTTTGGAGGGCTTAAAAAGACACAGCAACCCCTCCCAACATGCAGTCCAGCATTATGCAGCTGGCCTTAGACTCTAAAATCTCTGTGAGGTGGGAACTGGCTAGGTTCCAGAACTCACAGGATCAAAGGCTGAAAGTTTTGAGGCACCAAGAGCTCATTAGTCAGATGGCCCCGAACAATAACCTTGAGGGTGCTTCCTCAAAGTTTTTCCAAATTCCTCACCAACGAGCTCCCCTGTCCTAAGTCACACTCAAGGATGGGCCCATATTATTAACTATCTATACAATTCATCACAACAGATGCATAAAATACAACACAGGAATATAAAAAATATGAAAAATAAGGTAACATGATGCCTCCTAAAGTTCATAACTCACTGGCAACTGACCCTAAAGATATTGAAGTGGGTGAAATATAAGGTAAAGGATCCAAAAGAATGATTATAACAATAATCAATAAATTCCAAGAGAGCATAGAAAAGCAACTGAATGAATCAGGGAAGTTAGTATAGGATATGAATGAAAAATTTAATAAGTAGATAAAGATATTGGAAAAAAATCCAAACAGAAATCTTGGAAATTAAAGACACAATAAATCAAGTAAAATGTATAGTTGAAAGTCTCTCTAATAGAGTAGACCATGTTGAAGACAGAATCTCAGAGCTGGAAGACAAATTGGCTGGCCTTGAAGATTCAAACAATATTAAAGAAAAGAGAAGTAACAATAACCAGAATATACAAGAACTCTGGGACAACCTTAAGAGACAAAATTTGAGATTCATTGGAATTGAAGAGGGTTGTGAGATGCAAGCTAATGGCATGGATAACATCTTCAGGGAAATAATAATAGAAAAATTTCCATACCTCAAGAATGAGATGGACATTCAGATACAGAAGTCATTCAGAATCCCAAGTATATAAGATCAAAAAAGAACCTCTCCATGACACATTATGATTAAAATGCCTAACATACAGAACAATAATAAAATTTTAAAAGCTTTATGAGTAAAATATCAGGTCACATTTAGAAGTAAGCCAATTAGAATTACTAACTTTTCAGAACAAATTCCAAAATCTAGGAGGACATGGAGTGATGTATTACAATCCCTTAGAGAAAATAACTATCAATCAAGATGCTATATCCAGCAAGTTAGTCTTCAGAATCAAAGGAGAAATAAAATACTTCCAAGATAAGCCAATAAAAAGAATCCATGACTACTAAGCTAGCACTACAGAAAACACTTAAATACTTCACAAAGAAGAAATTAAAACCAAACCTCAGAGCTCACAAATGGGCAAATATCATTTTAAGAGTAGCTAAGCAAATGAGAAATAGGATGAGATTTAGTATTAGAAATAAATAAAAAATGACTAGAATTAGTAAACATCTCTCTATAATAACACTGAAAGGCCTTAACTCTCCAATTAAATGACATAGGTTGGCAGAATGGATTAAAAAGCAAGGCCCAACTGTATGTTACTTGCAAGAGGTTCACATTAGAGTCAAACAGTCACAGGATAAAAATGAAAGTATGGAAACTGATATATGCAAATGGAGCCTGAAAATGAATAGGAGTAGCTACTCTCATCTCCAACAAAGCCAATTTCAAGACAAAATTAATCAGAAGAAACAAATAGGGTTAGTTCATACTGGTAAAGGCAACAATCCAAAAAGAAGCTATAATAATAGTAAATATTATGCCCCAAATGTTGGTATACCTAATTACATAAAATAGGCACTAGTCATATTAAAGACTGAGATATACCCTAATAAAATACTACTCGGTGATTTCAACATACCTCTCTCACCAACAGATAAGTTATCCAGATTTAAACTCAGTAAAAAATTTTTGGACCTAAAAACATTATAAATCAAACGCACTTAATAGACATCTATAGAATATTTCATCCAATAGCAGCTGAATACACTTTCTTCTCAGTAGCTCATGGATCCTTCTCCAAAATAGAACACAGTTTAGGCCACAAAACAACTTTTAGTAAATACAAAATAATTGAGATAATTCATCTTATCTAATTGTAAAGAAACAAAACTACAAATCAACACCAAAAAAACCCCTATAGAAGCTATACAAACACATGATTATTGAACAATACACTGTTGAATGATGAATTAGCAATACAACAAATCAAGTAGAAGTTAAAAAATTCTTAGAACCGAAAGAGAATAGTGATACAATATACTGGAACTTCTGGGACTGTAGTAGGTAGTTCTAAGAGGAAACTTTATAGCTATGAGTGCCTACATAAGGAAATAAGAAAGATCCCAATAAATAACCTAATGATGCATCTCAAGGCCCTTGAAAAAGAAGAAAAAGCCAATTTCAAAACTAGAGGAGGGAATGAAACAATTAAGATCAGAACTGACATCAATGAAATTGAGAAAAAAAATACAAAAGCTCAACAAAACAAACAGTTGTTTCTTTGAAAAGATAAACAAAATTGATAAGCCCTTATCCAAACTAATCAAAAGAAAGAGAGAAGACCCAAATTAATAAAGTTAGAAATTACAAAAAGCAAACACCATAAACATCACAGAAATTCAGAGGATCATTAGGAACTATTTTGAAGACTTATACTTCAATAAATTGGAAAATCTAGAAGAAATGGGCAAATTTTTAGACATATATGATCTACTAAAGTGGAACCAGGAGGACGTGGAAAATCTAACAATGAGATAGCGGTGATAAAAAGCCTTCCAAAAATAGAAGCCCAGGACAGGATTGGATGATTACGTGAATTTTACCAGATCTTTACAGAAGAACTAATGCCAATGCACCTCAAATTATTGTATGAAATAGAAAAGAATGGAACACTTCCAATTTATTCTATGAAGCTAGTATAATCCTCATACCCAAACCAGATAAGGACACTTCAAAAAAAGAAAACTACAAACCAATATCCCTAATAAACTTAGATGCAAAAATTCTTAATAAAACATTAGCAAAGCATATTTAACATCACATTAAGAAGATTTTTACATCATGACTAAGTTGGTTTTATCCCAGGGATGAAAAGATGGCTTACCATATGTGAATCGAAAATGCAATTCACTGCATAAATATAATTAAGAACAAAAATAACATAGTTATCTCAATAAATGCAGAGAAAACCTTTGACAAAATTCAGCACCATTCATGATAAAACTACTGAAGAAACTAGAGATACAGTAATCTACCTCAACATCTGTATATAACAAACTCAAAGCCAATATTAGGGTGACTGGGGAAAAACTGATTTTCCTTTAAAACCTGAACCAAGACAAGGATATTCACTCTTACCACTTCTATTCAATAGTGCACTAGAAATTCTACTCAGAGCAATTAGACAAGAAAAGAAAATAAAAGGGATAAAAATAGGAAAGAAAGATGTCAAATTATCACTGTTTGCAGATGATATAACATACTTCGAAGATTCAAAAAATTCTACCAGAAGACTGTTAGAGCTAATAAATGCATTCAGCAAAGTAATAGGTTACAAAATCAGCATACAAAAGTTAATAACTTTCTTATAAGCCAATAATGAATCTGATGAGAAAGAAATTAGAAAAACAATCCCAATCATAATAGCCTCAAAACAAACAATTCCACAAAAAACCTAGGAAAAATCTAATGCAGGAGGTGAAAGACCTCTACAATGAAAACCATAGAACGTTGAAGAAGGAAATTGAAGAAGACACAGAAGATGGAAAAACCTCCCATGTTCATGGGTAGGCAGAATTAAAATTGTTAAAATGGCCAAACTACCAAAAGCGTTATACAGATTCAATACAATTCCTATCAAAATGCATTAGACATTTTCCACAGAACTAGAAAAAAAGAAGTACTAAGAATTAATTTGGAAAAATAAAAGACTAATAGCCAAAACAATTCTAAGCCAAAAAAGCAATGCTGAAGGCATTGTAATACTTGATTTCATATTTTCTATAGGGCTATTGTAACAAAACTACATGGCAGTGGCTTAAAAACAGACACATATACCAATGTTGCAGAATAGGAGACACAGAAACAAACTCACACAGATGCAGTCATTTGATACCTGACAAAGGTGCAAAATACACACACTGGAGAAAATACAGCCTTTTAAGCAAATGGTGCTGGGAAAAGTGTTTAGCCATATATTGAAGAAAGACACTAGATCCTGATTCTCACCCTGCACAAAAGTTAACTCAAAACAAATCAAAGACTAGGAATTAGATCAGAAACTATGGAACTTCTAGAAGAAAAGGTAGAGTCAACAATCTAACATCCAAGCAGAGGAAATGACTTTCTTGATGAAACCCCCAAGTTCAGGAAATAATGCAAGAGATAACACATTGGTTGGCATCAAATTAAAATTTCTGCACAGAAAAGGAAACAATTAGGAATGTGAAGAGAGAACCTACAGAATGGAAGAAAATCTTTGATCATTATTCTTCTGAGAAAGGATTAATATACAGAATATTTAAGAACTCAAAAAACAGCAGCAACAACAACAAAACCCCATGAATAACCCAATTAATAAATGGGACATAAGTTAAACAGATACTTCTCAAAAGTACAAAGACTAACAGATACGTGAAAAAATGTTCAATATCAGTAGCAGTTAGGAAAATGCAATTCAAACATGGAGATTTCATCTCACTCCAGTTAGAATAAAAGTCATTAAGAATACAAACAAGCCGTGTGCGGTGGCTCAAGCCTGGAATCCCAGCACTTAGGGAGCTGAGACAGGAGAATCATGAATTCAAAGCCAGCCTCAGCAATGGCGAGGCGCTAAGCAACTCAGTGAGACCCTGTCTCTACATAAAACACAAAGTAGGGCTGGGGATGTGGCTCAGTGGTCGAGTGCCCCTGAGTTCATCCTCAGTGCCCCCCAAAAAGAAGAATACAAACAATAATACATGCTGGAGAGGATATGGAGAAATGGAACACTTTTACACAGTTGATGGAATTAGAAATTAGTACAACCACTGTGGAAATTAGTATGGAGCTTTCTCAAAGGACTTGGAACTACCATATGGCCCAGCTATGTCACTCCTCAGTATTTATTCTAAAGAATTAGAGTCAGCATACTATAGTGATACATACATACCTATGTTTAAGGCAGCACAGTTCACAATAGCCAAACTATGGAACCAACCTAGGTGTGTATCAGTAATGGATGAATGGATAAAGAAAATGTGGCTTCACTTCTTTTCTTTTCTTCCTTCCTTCATTCCTTTCTTGTATTAGGGATTAAACTTAGAGATGCTCTACACCAGTCCTTTTATTTCTGATTTTAAGACAAGATCTTGCCAAGTTGCTCAGACTGGCCTCAAACTGGTGATCCTCCTGTCTCAATCTCCTGTTGCTTGGATTATAGCCATGTGCCATTGTACCTATGTTGTCATTGTTTGAAAATGAGCTTTTAATTGTAGAATGGTTAAAGATTTACAAAAAAATTGTGAAGACTCTCCAGAGATCCCACTATGTCATCCCCAGTTTGCTGTCTTGTTAATATCTTATATTGGGCCACATTTGTCACGATTTATGAACAAACATTAACTGAAGTCCACACTTTATTTAGATCTACTTATTTTTTAATCTAATGTCCTTTTCCTTTTCCAGGATTGCATACAGGAGACCACATTACATTTAGATATCACTGTAATATCTCTTTAGTGTCCTTTTGGCTATGATGGTTTTCCAAATTGTCTTCATTTTTGATTACCATGGCAACTGTGAAGAATTTTGGTCAGGCATTTTGTAGAAGTCCCCTCACTTGAGATTTGTCTGATGTTTTTCTTCCAGTTACATTGCTGTTTGTCTGGTGAGGAAGATTGCAGAGGTAAAGTGCTATTTTCATCGCATCATAACAAGAGTACACATTGCCAACATGACTTATCACTGTTGATGTTGACCTTGACCACGTGGATGAGGTAATGTTTATCTGGTTTCTCTATTGTAAAGTTATTTACCTGATCCCTTTTCTTACTGTACTTTTTGAAAGGAAGTCACTATGAGCCATTCACACTTATGGGTGGGAGTTATGGGCCACCTTCCTGAGCATATGGAGCATCTACATAAATTATTTGGAATCCTTTTGCATGGTAGATTTGTCCTTTGGCTCCTATTTATTTATTTAATTATTTATATCAACACTGACTCATGGATATTTATTTTACACTTTGGGTTATAATACATTATTACTATAGTTATTTTGCTGTGCTTCCTTTCTGAAACACTTGTTTCAGAGGTGCTGTCACCAAAGATCCAGAATATTCTAATTGTCTTTCTTCTAATCCAGATCCTAAAACACATAAAATTGATGTAGTGAAAATAATTATTTCCTACTTGTACACAAGTCACAGACTTTTATTCAAATAAATGCAATCAGCATTCTCTGCTAGCAGTGAAAATCAGTCCACGGAAGGCCTGGTGTGTGTGGAGCTTATGATCTGCTCACTTACTGTAACGTTTCCCTGAATTAGCTCTATTGAGACAAATTTATGCTGTAGTTAACTGAGCTGCTCTGGAACCTGAAGGATTGAAATGCTTTTACTGTATTGTCATTAGACTCAGATTCCTGTCAGGTAGTATATGCAAGAAAATATATATTATTTGACTTTAAATGGCTTTCCAGCAAATAATTACATTTAGAGTAGATACAGTTTTCTAAACAGGCTTATAAGAAGAAAACAATCCTTAAAAGATTTAAGAACTAAATCCTGAATACTTCTTTTAAAAATATATTTGTTGTTGGCATTTTTCAACTATTTTTTCCTCCTGAATTCCTCTTGATATAGATTTATATCTTCAATTGTATAAACTACTACTAAGTTCAAAAACAAAGTCTTGTAAGCATTTACTTTGGAAAAGTTAATCAGAACATGTAGGAGAGCATCAGTGATAGAAGTATTTGTCTTATTCCTAATATTAATTTGAATGATTCTTATGTTTCAAGTACAATGTTTTGTAGAGGTTGCTGGTAGAAGCCATTTATCAGATCTAAGCAATTTCCTTTTATTCTTTGCTTTATAAGATTTCTTACATTGAAAATCAATATTAAATTTATCAAATACTTCTAAAGTCTCTCTCATATTTTATTCTCCCTTAATGTCTTAATATGTCATTTGTATGAGTAGATTTCCTAAAGTTGACCATTATTGGCAAAAATGCTAACTTAGCTCATATGACATGAAAACTATTCATACCTTAAGGAGTTCATAATGCTTTCTTGTGAAAACATCTTGGGCTAGTACCTTTACTTTGAGATAAATTTTACTGTCTTTTTTTTTTTTAATTGTTTCTATGTTTAGGGATCCACCTAGGTTTAGTAAGTTTAGTTGAATCAGTTTTGTTACTTTATATTTCTCTAGGCCATCATCTCTTTTATCCAAATTTTCACATTACTCGTATAAAGTTATACTGAATTATCTTAAAATTAGAAATAATTTTTTATGTATTTATTACTTTTATTTATACTATCCTAACATTATTTGTGTTTTCTTTTTCTTTAATCAGACTTACTAAAAGTTGTCAACTTTATTGGAAAATAATCAATTATTAATATACTTTATTGCTTTATTTTTAGTAACAAAATAACTCAAAAGAACCACTTAAGAATTTTAATTCTTGTGGGAAAAAATTGTCTTGAAATATTTTGGTGATTGAAGAGGAGGACTAAACAGGACCCCCTTCTCTCACATACTGTACCAAAACAAAATTTAGATTGTTTAAGTTTTCCTGTTCTTTTTTTCAATAGAAAAGAAATTCTATTCTATGGTGGCATTCACTGATTTTCCAAATATCTCAGATAAATCCTTAGAGAATGTTAGTAGTATTTTGTCTTTAACAAACTGACTTGGATAGAACTGGAATGATCCTCTGCATAAAAAAAATAATTGCTGTTTCAGTTATTATTGTAGACCTTTCCATAATGCATAATGTTATAAAGTGATAAGGAGGCTGCATAATGGACAGAGGAGAAGCCCCTTTGGCAAATCAACTTATATAACAATAGACAAATGAGTTTGCACTAAAATTATGCATCTATTTTGTGCATATACCTAAAATGCCATAGAAGACTGGCTTCTTAGTAATATTTTAAAACAGCTGTACTGGTTCTATTCTGCCTCTGGGATCCTTTAATAACTATCCTTGCAGGCAAAGTGTAATAAAGGGAAAGAAAATTAAAACACTTGCATTTTAAATAAGTTTTAACGTCATTTTTTTGTCTTCTTGTTTTTTATTCTTAGTCATGCATCTTTTGCAATCATTAAAACAGGAATTGATTAGAACAAGAACTCTGTGGTCCACACAACACATCTTAAGTCCACACGTTTGTCTGGAAGTTGGAAATTTATCTTTCCAAGCCAGGCTAACACCTAATTGTCTCCACATTGTGAGAAGTGCAAAGGCTGTCATGACAATGGGGCAGAAAGTTTAGTCAATTCAGTTTAGATAGCACCTCATAACACTCTGAAGTTTTTCTTCACTGCTCAGGCTTGTAAAATTTATTATGAACCTTTAATCCCTCCTTCTGCTTCCCTTAGATTTTCAAAGTGAATGTAAAGAAAAACAAACACAGTCTATAAAAGCATTTCCTCTGTGGCAGCACAGACCTCATTGCACGTGCAGTGACTTCCAGTTGTCAGTGCCTTTAAAAATCTGTTCCAAGAGTGTTAGGCTTTTCACACACTTTTATAGACTTTGTTTTTATGTAAAAGAGATGTCAACACAAAGTCACATTTGAAGAGATTATTTTCCTCATTTGACTTTTCTTTCTAAATATTATTTTTAATATTAACATAATATAGTATTACAATGAAAACACCAGTTTTACTAAAAAGATAGTATATTTACATGGAAAAAATTAAAAACATTACAGAAAGAAATAAACTAAAAAATAAAATTTTCTTGTTCTTCATCCTTACCTTTGCTCTGAGATACTTTTTCTTTCTTTAAGTGTAAGAAACATAAATATGGACTAAAAATGCTATTGATGTTTAAGAAGATAGGTCTTTCTTTACAAAGCAAAGTATCTGGTCACCAGTAACTGGATTCTAACAGGAAAATAGTTGAAAAAAGCAGAAAAAAAATAAAACAAAAAATTAGGAAGATTCTTATAATGTCTGCTTATGGGGTATCATTTTTAAGGGTATAAAATAATGACATTTCTCCTTTGATCCTAGAAAAGAATTAACAGTGCCAATAAAGAAAATGGAGTTAATCCAAATGAGGAAGATATTTCTTTTGGATGATACTGGGCCATATAAATTGTCATCCAAACAGGGGAAAAAGCCATAAACCAGAACAATGTAAGATAAACTGTGACATGTGGTCATATTAGATAGTACAATCACTCTATTCAATTATGTAATGAATCAATTACATAATGTGTGTTATTTTTATCTTGTAGTTTCATATATTAGGCCTTGTTTCATATTTTAACTCTCAGTTACTTATTACCACCACCACCACCACCACGACCACTACCACCATCAAAACAACAAAAAAACTACACCAGATTTGTTGGAGGCACGATCAGAGGGAAAAATGATGACTATTGAAAGAAATACCCCAGTGAAATCTTTCTTTGAGATGGAAATATTCTTTTTATTTGGGATTTCTTCACTTGCATTGCAAGGTTTGAAATGGTTCTGCACTTGCTCTTATACAAAGGTGTATGAGACAGAGACTCCACTGGCTACAAGTCCTATTGGGATAGGGGCAAATGTTTGAGCCAGTGAATCACACTATGGAGCTGTGTGAGAATAACCACACACAGACTTACATAATCTCTGGAGAAAGCAACAAGCTCTGTGAGGGTCAGAGTGGAGAACAGAGTGTGATGTTAGAGAAAGTAGAGTTTGATCTGGTTTTGAGAGATGAATAAACTCTATTATGAAGCAGATGACTACAAGGATTATGGAGACATATGCATTTAAAAGTCCCATAACTGAAATGCTGGGTGATAGATACTATTAAAGTTGGCTGTGTGACTGGTTACATTCTTTCTAAAGAGGTATTTAGTTGTGGGTGATCTCTTTCTATATCATGTGTTAGTAAAAGAATTGCTATGAATGATACAAATGGTATGTAAGTGATTTTGTTGTCATAATGACTATAATATAATTTAATAAGATATAAAGATTTTACTTAAAGTGTATGTTTAAGAGTACATATATAATTATATGCACTATACATTTTGACCCACAGTTAGATTTTTTCCCCTTATTAAAATTTATTTTTAAATGATCTTTTAAACCTGCTTTTTAGATCTCCATAGAGGCATCATATTTGGACATGAGGTAAGGTCTTTGAGTTGCCTCAAATTCATAAACTTGTGTCCAGAGATTATAGTTTCCTCACTAAACCATGAAACACATGTGCTCAAGTAATTAAGTGTACTTACAGGTTAAAACATGCTTGAAAGTCCTTACAAACTTATTTGTAAGTACTTTCCCAGAGAAGGATTTACCTAAGGAAGACTGTGCTGGATCTCAGGGCCACAGTGATTTGTGATGACTATCTTATGTCGATGTAGAGATTTGATCCTTTGTTTGTATTTTGTTTTCTGTGCTGAGAATATATTGTTGAACTTGTAGCTTGTGGATCCTGTGAATTAGAAAATGATAATAATAAAAGAGTCTTAATTATTTTCCTGATTAGAATTTCTCATCATTCCTTGATGTTACAATAACTAAGTCTAGGGTATATTCCCATAATAATTTGATTTTGATTAGTCCTCAGTAATCAAGGCCCAATTTGACTGAAAAATATGGCAAACCTATTTTCTTGGTAGATGTTGTGACTCTGTTCCATTTCAGCAAGTGACTTTGGTTACTTCAGAGTGGGCTTATTTCATCTGACTAATTTTTCTACCTCCACTGTCTGTAATGACTTTTTCTTACAAGTCTCCCAAGTTTTTTCCTTCTTTGATCCTTTCCTTAGGGGAAAGGAAGAGATGTAGTATAGTATCACCCAGTGGGAATTGGCATTTGGGAAACCAGTGTGGAGGGAAAAAGTAAAGCTGATGTTCTGTTACTACTATTGTTAGCAATGAAACTCTTTATCTCTGACCTGGGGATTTCATGTTTTCTGCAAGTTCAATAAATCTGGCTCCTTACAGCTCTTGACACCTCCCTTCTGGTGTCAAGCTTCTCTGTGGTCTACTTTCCTTACCCACCAATTAAATATGGGTGGTCCCCAAAGTTCTGTCTCTAGCTTACTGATTTTCTCTTCCTTCTTTTTCCTGAGTGATCTTATTTAGTTTTGTGTATGCTGTTCTACATATTGGAAGATGAACCTAAATCTGTACTTCTAGTCTCAACCTCTCCTTTGAGTTCTGGACTCATATATCCAATTCTGGTATTCAGGGAACCTCAAACTTAACATGTCTCAAACTAATGACTTATATTACCCAACTCATGCCTTTGCCTCCCCTAGGGTCTCTACTTCAGTTAGTGGTACAGTTATTCACCTATGCACTTCAGCTAAGGTATGATTTTTGACTCCTATTCCCCTACTACCCTGCATTTTAATAACTAGTATTACTGATTTTCTTTCATAAATTATATTCATTTCCACATTGTTGACCATTGCTTCTCTATGTCTTGGGCCAGAACAAGAGTGTATCAATCACAGTTCTCTAAGAAATAGGACCAATAGGAAATTAATTAATTGAAAGAAATTGGCTTGCATGATTATGGAGATTGGTAAGTATAAAATCTACACAGTGGGCCAGTGGGGTGGGAGACCCAAGGAGAACCTTCCAGTGGAAGGATGTCAGGTAGAAAGAATCAATATAGCAGGTAAAATATGAGTCCAAAGTCAGTCATCTCGGGGAATTTCGTCTTCCTCAGGAAAGGATTGGCCTTTTGGTTCTATTCCAGCCTTTGACTGAATAAATGAGGCCCAATCACATTATGAAGGGTAAAAATCTGCTTTACTCAAATCAATCCATTTAAATGTTAATGTCATCTAAAAACACATTCATAGGCACCAGAGTCCCTGCCAATCAGCAGGAGCACAGGCCAAGGCCCAGGACCACTTTCAGGGGCCTCCAGGGAAGCCCAGCCAAGGTCAGGCCCAAGATTGCTACCCACCAATCTGCTGACCCACAGGGGAATCCAGATCCAGGTGAAGGACTGCCTCCAGAATCCCCGGGGGCTGAGGCCCTGGACTGCCCCCAGTTCAACTGCAGAGCTCCTGCTGATCCCCAGGAGCCCAGGCCCAGGGATAGACCCACTTCCTGGAATCCCTGAGGGAGTGCAGGCCAAGATCAGGCCTAGGACTGCACCTACAGGTCTGTGTAAGAGCCAAGGCCCAGAACTGCCCCTGCACATAGTGGGGATCCAGCTGTTGCTCCCTTCCTGTATTAATCTTGTACACTGCAGCCATCTCCATAGTTCTTCCCATGTAGTAGCCTCTACCTTGGGGCAAGAGACAAGGCTTGGAGGCAGTGGCCCGCCAAAGTGCTGCATCTCTGATAAATCAGCCCAAAGCCATTATAAGTCCCACCCTTTTAGCTCCATCTCTGAATGTGTTTGCATCCATCTTGGGCCACTCCCACTGCCATCTTGAGTTACCTCCAGTACCGCTGCCACCAACTTTAGTGGCAGTAGTGTCCATCTGGGGACACCTGCTGGAGACTGGAAGTGAACTTCAACGTGAGATACAGATCTGTAGTGTCACTATAAGATTATAGGATAGAAACTGTAATACCTCAGATTGGCATTGCAAGAAAGGAAGATACATAATCACTATGAAAAAACAAGGGAAGAAAGTGTCCCAAATAAACCAAGATACAACAATAATAGAATCCATTGACAGCACAGTTGAGGAAATATCAGAAAAAGAATTCAGAATGTATGTAATTAAAATGATCTGCAAATTAAAGAATGACTTAAGCGAGCAAACACAGGCAAAAATTGATCACTCTAACAAAGAAATGAGAGCAAATAAAGGCAACCATTGATCACTCCAACAAAGATATAAGAAAACAAATAAAGGCAACCATTGATCACACCAACAAAGGGATAAAGGAGCAAATACAGGTAGCAAAAGATTAAGAAAGAGCTAGAGATTGTGAAAAACAAAACAATCAGAAATTCTTGAATTGAAGGAAACAATAAACCAAATAAAAAACTTGATAGAAAGCATCACTAGCAGACTAGATCACCTGGAAGACAGAACCTTGGATAATGAAGACAAAATATACAATCTTTAAAATAAAGTTGACCACACAGTGAAGATGGTAAGAAACTATGAATAGAACATACAATAATTATGGGATAACATCAAAAGACCAAATCTAAGATTTATTGGGATAGAAGAAGGCACAGAATTTCAAACCAAAAGAATGCACATTCTCTTTAATGAAATAATTTCATAAAATCTCTCAAACATGAAAAATGAATTGGAAAATCAAATACAAGAGGCTTATAGGACACCGAATGTACAAAATTACAACAGATTTACACCAAAGCACATTATAATGAAAATGCCCAGCATACAGAATAAGGATAGAATTTTAAAGGCTGTAAGAGAAAGGAATCAGATTACATATAGGGAGAGACCAATTCGTATCTCAGCAGATTTTTCAACCCAGACTCTAAAAGCTAGGAGATCATGGAATAACATATTCCAAGCTCTGAAAGAAAATGGATGCCAACCAAGAAACTTATATCCAGCAAAACTGAGCTTCAGATTTGATGACAAAATAAAAACCTTCCATGGTAAACAAAAGTTAAAAGAATTTACAGCAAAAAAGCCTGTACTCCACAGCATTCTCGGCAAAATATTCCATGAGGAGGAAATGATAACCAACAATGACAATTTACAAAGAGAGGAACTACACTAAAGGAAAGGCCAAACAAAGGAGAAATCAACTCAAGGTAAAAACCAAAAATAAACCAGAATGACTGGGATTACAAATCATATTTCAATAATAACCCTGAATGTGAATGGCCTAAACTCATCAATTAAAAGACATAGACTGACAGACTGGATTAAAAAAAAAAAAGACCCAACGATATGCTGCCTTCAAGAGACTTCTCTCACAGGAAAAGACATCCAGAGACTGAAAGTGAAAGGGTAGGGAATAATACATCACTCACATGAATTGTGTAAACAAGAAGGAGTTTCCATCCTCATATCAGATAAAGTGGATTTCAAACCAAAGTTAGTGAAAAGGGATAAAGAAGGACATTTCATACTTCTCAAGGAAATCACACATCAACAAGACATAACAATCATAAATATCTATGTCCCAAACCATGAGGCATCTACGTATATCAAACAAACCCTTCTCAACTACAAGAATCAACTAGACCATAACACAATAGTATTTGGTGACTTTAACACAGCTCTCTCACCACTGGATAGATCTTCCAAACAAAAACTAAACAAAGAAACCATAGAACTCAGTAAAACAATCAATAATTTAGACTTAAAAGACATATATAGAGTATTCCATCCATCAATGAATGAATACACTTTTTCTCACCTGCACATGGATCTTTATCCAAAATAGATCACATAGTATATCAAAAAGCAAGTCATAGCAAATTAAAAAAAAAAATAGAGATACTACCCCGCATCCTGTCTGACCATAATGGAATAAAATTAGAAATCAAAGACAGATTAAAAATAGAAACTACTCCAACACCGGGAGACTAAACATAGAAATTACTCCAACACCTGGAGACTAAGTAATATGCTATTGAAAGATGCATTGATAACAGAGGACATCAGGGAAAATTATAAAAAAACCTCATATACGTAAATGAAAACTCTGATACAACATGTCAAAATCTCTGGGACACCATGAAGGCAGTGCTAAGAGAAAAGTTTATTGCATTAAGCTCATTCAATAGAAGAAGAAAAAGTCAACAAATAAATGACCTGACACTACATCTCAAAGGCCCAGAAAAAGAGGAACAAACAAACATCAATAGAAGTAGAAGACAGGAAATAATTAAAATCAGAGCTGAAATCAACGAACTTGAAACAAAAGAAATAATTCAAAAACTTGACAAAACAAAAAACTGGCTCTTTGAAAAAATAAACAAAATTGACAAACCCTTCGCCACCCTAACAAAAAGGAGAGAGAAAACCCAAATGGCAAAAATTTGTGATGAAAAAGAAAGTATCATGGAAGACATTACTGAAATACAGAAGATAATTAGAAACTGTTTTGAAAATCTATACTCCAGTGAAATAGAAAACCCTGAGAACACAAAGTTTTGGAGGCATATGAACTACCCAACTGAACCAGGAGCTCATACACAACTTAAACAGATCAATTTCAAGCAAGGAAATAGACGATGCTATCAAAAGCTGAACAACCAAGAAAAGCCCAGTACTAGATGGATTCTCAGCCGAGTTCTACAAGACCTACAAAGAAGAATTAATATCAGTACTCTTCAAATTATTTCATGAAGTAGAAAGGGAGAGAACCCTTCCAAACTCATTCTATGAGGCGAGCATCATCCTGATACCAAAACCAGACAGAGACACATCAAAGAAAGAAAATTTCAGACCAATATCCCTGATGAACATAGATGCAAAAATTCTCAATAAAATTTTGGCAAATTGCATACAAAAACACATTAAAAAAATAGTGCACCATGATCAAGTGGGGTTCATTCCAGGGATGCAAGATTGGTTCAACATATGGAAATCACTTAACATAATCCATCACATCAATAGACTTAAAGATAAGAGTCATATGCTTTTTCAATCAATGCAGAGAAAGCATTTGACAAAATATAGCACCCTTTTATGTTCAAAACACTAGAAAAACTAGGGATAGTAGGAACATACTTCAACTTTGTAAAAGCTATCTATGCTAAACCCAAGGCCAACATCATCCTAAATGGAGAAAAATTGCAAGCATTCCATCTAAAAGTAGAAATAAGACACCACACCTCTTTCACCACTACTATTTAACATAGTCCTTGGGACACTAGCCAGAGCAATTAGACAGATGAAAGAAATTAAAGGGGTATGAATCGGAAAAGAAGAACTCCAACTATCATTATTTGCCGACGACATGATTCCATACTTAGAGGATCCAAAAAATTCCACCAGAAAACTTCTAGAATTAATAAATGAATTAATCAAAGTAGCAGGATATAAAATCAACACCCATAAATCAATTGGATTTCTATACATCAGTGATAAACCCTCTGAAAGAGAAATTAGGAAAACTACCCCATTCACAATAGCCTCAAAAAAATAAAATACTTGAGAATCAATTTAATGAAAGAGGTGAAAGATCTCTACAAAGAAAACTACAGGACACTAAAGAAAGAAATTGAAGAAGACCTTAGAAGATGGAAAAATCTCTCATGCTCCTGGATAGGCAGAAACAATATTGTCAAAGTGGCCATACTACCCAAAGTGCTGTATAGATTCAATGTGATTCCAATTAAAATCCTAATGTTATTGCTTATAGAAATAGAAAAGGCAATCATGAAATTCATTTGGAAGAATAAGAGACCCAGAATAGCCAAAGCAATCCTTAGCAAGAAGAGTGAAGTAGGAGGCATTACAATACCAGACCTTAAATTATATTATAAAGCTGTAGTAACAAATACAGCATGATACTGGCACCAAAATAGACATGTAGACCAATGCTATAGAATAGAAGACACCGAGATGAACCCACTTAAATACAGTTACCTTATATTAGACAAAGGAGCCAAACATGTACACTGAAGAAAAGATAGCCTGTTCAACAAATGGTGCTGGGAAAACTGGAAATCCATATGCAGCAAAATGAAACTAAACCCCTGTCTCTGACCATGTACAGAATTCAACCCAAAGTAGATCAAGGACCTAGGAATTAGACCAGAGACCCTATGCCTAATAGAAGAAAAATAGGCCCAAATCTTCATCATGTCAGATTAGGACCTTACTTCCTTAATAAGACTCCTATAACATAAGAAGTAAAATCAAGAAGCAATAAATGGGATGGATTTAAACTAAAAAGCTACTTCTCAGCAAAAAAAAACAACCAATGACGTGAACATAGAGCTACATTCTGGGAACAAATTTTTGCCACACACACATCTGATAGAGCACTGATCTCTAGAACATATATAGAACTCAAAAAACATAACACCAAAAAAACAAACAACCCAATCAATAAGTGAGCTAAGGAGCTGAATATATACACTTCTCACAACAAGATATAAAATTTATCAACAGACTTATGAAAAAATGTTCAACATCTCTAGCAATTAGAGAAATGCAAATCAAAACTACTCTAAGATTTCATCTCACCCTGGTCAGAATGGCAGTCATCAAGAATACAAACAACAATAAGTGTTGGCGAGGTTGTGGGGAAAAAGGCATGCTCATACATTGCTGGTGGAACTGCAAATTGGTACAACCAATATGGAAAACAGTATGGAGATTCCTTAGAAAACTTGGAATGGAACCACCATGTGAGCCTGCTATCCCACTCCTCGGTCTATACCCAGAAGACTTAAAAACAGCAAACTACAGTGCTGCAGCCACTTCAATGTTTACAGCAGCTCAATCAATTCACAATAGCTAAACTGTGGAACCAACCAAGATGCCCTTCGATAGATGACTGGATAAAGAAACTGTGGTATACATACACAATGGAATATTACTCAGTATTAAAAGAGAATCAAATTATGGCATTTGCAGGTAAATGGATGGAGCTGGAGAATATCATGCTAAACGAAGTAAGTTAATGTCAAAAAACCAAATGCTGAATGTTCTCTCTAATAAGTAGATGCTGATCCATAATGGGGGAGGGGACACAGGAAGAATGGAGGCATTTTGGTCAAAGGGAAGGGAGGAAGAGGAGACATGGGGGCAGGAAAGGGGATGGAAAGAGATGGACATCATAGCCCTAGCTTTATATATGACAGCATATATGATGTGATTCTACATCATGTACAACCAGAGAAATGAAAAGTTGTTCTCCATCCGTGTACAATGAATCAAAATGCATCCTGCTATCATGTATACCTAAGTAGAATAAATAAATTTAAAAAAATTAAAAAAATAAAAACACACTCATAGAAAAACTCAGAAAAATGTAACTAACTCTCTAGATTCTGTGGCCTAGGAAAGTAAGTTGGTGTATAAAACTAATCATCAGAAATATTTTCCTAAGTTATCTCTCTATCTTCATTTTTGTTCCATTTAAATTTGCCCTCCAAAGTCTTCTATCTGACAGACAAATCAGACTTCATGACTGTCCTACTTAAAGCCTTCCATGGCTCCACATTATCTCCAGAATGAAGTCTACACTCTTAAGCATGGCTACTTCTCCAGAGACACATGACCAATAGGATCTAGGACACTTGTCTATTCCACGTCCCATGTGGATGACAAGGAAAAGACTCTCTGACTGGTAAAAGACTGACCAAAAGAAGTAAGGTGATGAAAAAAACACAAAACACAGAAAATAGTTTTAAAACACGGAGGTAGGACGGGCCCACAGCCAGATGATCTGGCAGATGGCAAAAGGCAAATGGACAAAAGGCAAAATGCCCCCCGCGTGTGCTTTATTTTTATTGGACATCAAAGACCTTCCATTGAACCTTCTTTCCCAAGGTAGGAAGAAGGTGGAGTCTTGCAGTCAGTAGGTTGATGGACATCTTAGCAGGTCACATTCATCTCAGAAGGGCTGCAGCTACGGCAGGTCAGCCCGATCTCTAGTACTGTGTGGGACTCTTGCATGGTGGTCCACACACAGCCCACAGTAAGGAAGGATAGGTCCACACACAGCCTACAGATCTCTACAGATCTGGGACAAGGATGATATCTTGAGGATCTAGGATATCACCTTTACCCATCTCTCCACCTGAATTTCCTGCCACCTCTTGCCTAACATGTTAGGCAACACTGTGATATACTGTGTTATAACTCCTTGGACACACTACATTGAGACCTCTACTCTTTGTCTAATTGGAATTCTCTCTTTCTCCCTTCGTATTTGACTAATTCCTACAACTGACTCATTAAGTCAACGTAAATTCTGGGAAGATTCCTGGTTTTCTGTGATTTCCCAGGCTTTAAGGTTGTGCTTCTCTTTTGTACATAATATGCCGTTCATATTTCTATGGGTTTACCACATTATATTAAAAATAACTGCTTATTGGTCTTAAAACTAAGACTGTAAAGCAAATCTATTCTATGTGAAAAGAGTCTTTGTTTTATTTGTCTTTATAACTTCAATGTCTGAATACTGTCAGGCATAGTATTGCTTGGTAAATGTTTGCTGCTCAATTGACTAGATTTTAAGTCCACAAAACTCCAGGTTAGAGTGAGATGGGGGAAATAGGGTTAAAGGAAGACAACATGGGGATTTTCTTTGGTGAAAAAACAAAACTTTAGAACTACCTCAAAACCCAGAAAACCAATTTAAATCCACCACGAAGTTTCAGATTCTTTTGGGAAAGTGACTTTAAACAATGTCTAAGTAAATCAAAACTTCATATTGAGCATTCAGAATGCCTTCAGGGGCTGGGGATATAAAAATTGGTAGAGTGCCTGCCTTGCATACACAAGGCCCTGGGTTCAATTCCCAGCACCACAAAAAAAAAAAAAAAAAAAAAAAGGAATGCCTTCAGGATCAGAGGCTGGCTGTGCCTTTCTTCATCATTATCAACAGTCCTTGAGTTCTCTGTTAGATGTCTATAGAGGGCTTGTGTTTTAGTGAAAGGATAAATCTGAAGACCCAGGGCAGAGACAAGTGATTGCTGTCACACCAACAGGAAAGATCAGCTGGCTCTTAAAAAAAGTATAATCAATCATTATTATTGTTCTTTTTGAAAGATTTTGAGTTCTGAGAACACTATAATTAGTATTTTTATGGCTCATACTTAATACACAAGCATTTTCCCTGCAAGGAAGTATTTAGTCCATCTACTACATTGTAGCACCTTGAAACCATGGTAACCATGATTTCTGATCATTTGTAAGGAATTTAATTTGGCTTAAACACTTAGAAGCATTATTTTGCCAGTTATTTCTGGAAATGGTTTAAAAAATATTTCAATACTTATGTTTCCATTGCCATTCCCTGCTCCCCAAATTCTTGTCCTTTTCTTCGGAAACATTATCTTTTATATTTTAAGATTCCAGAGGTAAAAAAATGCTGTACAGTCATAAGGCTATCAGTATTCTCCTGGACCATTTACTTAGTCTTTGAAATCAGGCTCAAAGAATACAAACTAGGACAGAGACTGGTATTATCTTTAAAGAAAGATTTCCTATAAGTTAACACCACAAAGGTTGTTAGAGGTTCATTTTTCTATAAGTTAGCACCATGAGGAGGCGTAAGTATTTTTAAATCCTAAAAGGTCAACTAAGATAGGAAGACATCTATTGATGCTTTTACATGTGTGTCAGGTCAGAGAGTAAGATGATATCACTACTTTTTAAAGCTACTAACTATAGGAGGAAAGTACATCTAATATCTAACATACACCCTTTTTATTCAATCTCACTGTAGTTTTCCAAGTACATTAGCTAAACCATTGACAGATTACTGAGATTGGTGTCACAAAATAAGAGGCTGAGTTTCAGTCCTAAAAGCTCAATGACTAATGTTCTTCACAAGCTTCTTACAATCGGAATTTAGAAGCTTCCATTTAGAATGACTCAAGATAAATCCCCCACATTTGTCAAAACTTACGGCTATATATGGAAATTTTTATTCCATTCAACTTGAGAAAGACAGTTTTGTTTTCTCTCAAAGTCAGTGGGGGAGTACTGAAACTTCTTGTTGATAAAATATTTATAAAGCAGTATTTTCAAAGTTATAATCATGATGTAAACACATTTATAAAAAATTAAATGAGGCCAAGTGGGAGTGTAGTTAAGTATCTTCTTAGAAATCTTGGCAGGTTATAATGGAGATTAAGATTCTAGGTCATTTTAAAACAAAATTCAGTGATTTATTTTCTGTCAACCATTTTATAACTGTAATTGTAGAGTCATGCGAATAACACAAATATTAAAATTATTTTTGCAATTATTTGTTTGGCTTGCCAGTACCTATACAGATTCTTTTTCTCTGCTCAGATCACACACTTGACTAAATATATATGGAGTCCATTAGTGGTAGATAGAGTTTTATACATAAATTGGAAGAAATTTTAAAATATTCATTTCTGTATAGAAATATGGGCAAATAGTCCAATTTTCTCAGTAATACTGTGCGGCTGTGATGGAGTTTTGTAATGTACAGTAAAGGAGTATTAAGTATGCAGACAGTGTGAGGAATCTTGGTTAGGCATCTCTTCCATGATCTCCAGGGGACTTGGGCCCACCAAGCAAATTCTACTTAGAATTAAGATTTTTTCTTTCTTTGGTTTCCAGAACATTTTTTACACTGTAATAGAATTTATAGGTCTTAGAAAAAAGTTTGCTGGTGCAAATTGTTTAAAAAATTCACTTTGATTTTTGAAGCAAAATTTTATGATTAGCTTTTAATAGTGCTTTTAAAAATGCTTGTCCACTTCTGAGGGCTGGCTTCTCTCACTGTGCCTAGGATGCTTGCTGTCTGGCCTGGCTACTCCTGATGAATCAGACTGCACTCAGCTGGCCCCAGTGGAAGAGGGGCCTGATGCTCTGGGCAATGTTAGAGAGTAGAACATATACCTGTACTGCATCACCCAGATCAGCTGATGGGAAGTCTTCTGGGCTGGGAAGAGGGCAAAGATGACAAAGAACCCAGTTTTCTGAGGAATTGTGGATGCTGGGCTGCCCCCACTCCCTTATGACTCCTCAGTCATCAACATGGGCTTTGTTCTGCCTGGAACACTGAGAATGATTTGTGTCCTTTCTTTGGCTGGAGGAATAACCTTCCTTTTCCACTGGATTTGAGAACTTGCAAGGAGACACTAAAATCATTTTGTGCTTTCATCCTGTTCTGTAAGTTTGTATCTGTCTGAATGTATACTGCATCAAGTAGAAAAGAACCTGCTGTTGACTTGATCTTAGAACTAGAAAATTAGTCTTAAGTCAGGCCCATATCCTCTGATGTTATTGTGATCTCATCCCATATAATAGCTAATTTCTCAGTCTCCTTCATAAAGGGTCAGCTCTCTTTATCCTGATTTCTATGTATATATGACATCAGAAGTGAGTTAAGTGATTACAGATCAGACGGGAAAATATAGCTCTATTTCTTTAATGTAATTTGCTTCCTTTTTAAACCACTGTTCTCACTGGGCAATAGAAAATAATCACGTTATGTCCATGGATTTTAGTCAACTACATTTTAAATGTCTTTTGTGTAAATACACATCACCGTTCACAGTTGTCTCTCTGAATCTTCTCTCCTCCTCACACATAGTGCTGCTTCTATTTCATTGAATACCATGTTCCATCACCTGACCTGGAAGGCAGAGAAGAGTTTGTTTATGTGGTTGATTATGTGGCAACGTCTAGGCTAGTTCTCCTCTCATCTCAGGTCTTGCTCCAATGCTAATGTAGTTCAGTTTTTGATGCCTATATTGTGTTACATAAGATGATCTTTGGTGGACAGCTGGAGCTCTTTACAGGGTACTCCAGGGGATCCTGTTGAGGGACCACTGCTTCCCCTCCCCTCCTTTCCACTTTCTGATAGTGTGGGTCCATTTATTCTTCTAGCTAGCTTCTTTTGGGGCTACCAAGATGGTTCTTCTCTCTAGGTATTTTCAGGTGCCTATTCTAATTTTATAGGATTCCTAGAAATCCCCACACTGCCAGACTTGGCTGCCTAAGAAATCAGAGGCAATGCTTGCTTCACTGTGCCTAATCTTGCTCCTTTTCCTTTTCTATGCTGACACTTTTCCCATACCCACCAGGCATTCTACTGGATCTGCTGCCAATCAAGAATTGGTAAGCAACTCCCTCTATTAAAAATCACACTCACTCTTCTGGAGGATTCTCTCAGGCACCCATTTTTTCCTTAGGATAACAGAAGAAAGTGACATGGAAGGTGTCTCAAATATGATTCTTACTCTTTTTCTTCAATGTACTTTCCCAATATGTTTTATACTGATTTATATTTTGTCCTCTGGAGGGGGGTTGTGGGAGGAGAAAGCAAATCTTCATGCTCTTTCACTGTTTTTAATTTACAATCTGGGTAGGTGTTCATTGAATAGTTTGTAATATTGAGGTTTTTGTGTGTGTGTGTGTTTGTGTTTGTGTGTGTGTTGGGCATTGTGAAATATGCAACAGTCTTTCCTGTCTCTTATCTAGGATGAATATCATAGGCCATGTGTATCTGTCTTCTGCTTTCCAAGAATGGAAATTGTACTTATTTGCAATTACAAAAAGTATAACATACTTGAATGTGTATGTAACTGCTTTAAAATACTGCCCTACAAAATAATTTTATTCTTATCTCAGAAAGAAGAGGATAAAAAACATCCTCAGTCTTCAATTTCTGCAAAAACAGTCCTTAATGAACTGTATCCACATATTGAGAGTCAGAAGTTGGGTTCCTTTTAGTGGTGAGATATGAGAGACCAGCAGAGTTGAAATCATAAGATTATAATGATATACCCACTTGGGAAGTCTGACAAAGAAAATTGCAATGTTAGGAGGTCTAGTGAGAAACCAAGGCATTCAGGTAGAAGGTAGACAGGAAGCCACAGAGGAGCTGGAGTTCACAGACCAAAGAAGAGGGTGAAACTGAGGCAGAGTCTGGTATCAAAAGGGCCTGGTAAAGCCAAGTGTCCAGGGGTTAAGCCAAACTCATAAGTCTCTTAGGCGGAAACAAAAGAAAACATTGACTGAAAGTATGGGGACTCAAAATTCCTCTGAGGCCAAGGGGTCAGAATCCAGACAAGAAATTTAGTAATAGTTATAGGGCATGTGAAATAACAAAAAACCCTAAGCTCAAACTTACAACTCTAAGATCAAACATTAAAAAAAAAAATTCTGAGATGGAGACCAGATGCCATCTTAGTGTGGTGAAGATAAATATATTTATGTAGTCAAAACAAATAATATGGATGAAGTATTCCGAAGCTGAAATCTCTAGAGAATTTTATACACACATGTGCGCGTGCATACACACATGCACGCACAGATGCATGGAGAGAGAGAGGACTGTAAGATTACAAAACAAAATGTTCACAGAACATGTTTTAGAAGTAAGAGGAAAATACGGATGATTCCATTTTCTTTTTCCTTTTGCTTGCATATACTTTCTGAATTGTTTACATGAATATGTGTTATATTTTAATAATAATATAAAAACTTTCTTTAAAAATAAACTACCAAATGAACTTCAGTATATGTGCAGACAGTTTGAGAATTTGGTATTTTGTTCAATGACTGGGTGACTGCTTCTGCATAGATGGGACACAGATGTAAAACTCAATTATTACAGGGTACAACAAATTCTCTTGGAATTTAAATTTCCATATTCAATCTGTTTTCCTTTTATCTTATTGTAGAAATTTCTTGATTGACTGGTAGAATAGTCACTTTCTTCCAAATTAGTCACTCAGGGTGGGTCTAACCAGGACAAAGTGAGAAAAGAGTTGAAAATTATTGAACCCAGGTGATTAATTGGAAGGATTCAAAATGAATAAATTAAGATTGGATCCCATTCCATGCATCCTGCTTATTGAGACTATAATGAAATTATAGAATAAAAAGAACATTGGGTTTTATTTTTTAGTTCATTTTGCAAATGAGAAAAGCCTTGGGAAAATTTTTTTTTTTATCTTAAAGTGAAAATATTTTACCATTACCCCAAAAGGTATTAGATAATATATATATATTTTTAAAAAACACTGTACCAATAAAATTTTATAAAATTGCAAAGTATTTCTGATCTCAAATGTTTCCATCAACCTCAGTGATATCAGGACAGCCAAATATATCAATAATGAAAAGATATATCCTTTTCTCAAAGTTTTTATTCATACTTAGAATTTGTGTTATAAGCAAAGAAGTATTTGGCTATTTAAACTGGCTATTTAAATTATACATGTGTACATATATATCATAATTTTCTGATTGAACTAGAAAGTTAGTTTTAAAGGCAGATATGACTTTAACCCATTCTTGTCTATGTGCATTGCCTGAATTTTGGAAGGCCATGGTTGTATTAAGACAGGAAGGGGCTGATTTGGCCATGCACTTGGGTGTTAGATAATTCACATGCTGTGTCCTTATTGCAAGACCAATTATGTTTAGCAAGAGATAGTAAATCGGCCATTGTCAATTCAGTAGGTTCACATTACCCTTATCCATCCTTGGGTAGGTAAAGATCACAAAGAAACTCTTAAGGAATATAATGATGTTAAATGGACCCTAAATGTGATATTCTATACTTAAGCACCATTTGAGATTGTAGTATGACTTTCATCAGGACTCTGCTAATTAGAACTCCCTCCCATTCTTTGCTAGGGTGAAATAACGTACCTCATTTAATATTGTCATTAACAACCTATGAGCCCAGTGATTATACCCATTCACAAAATAGTCTCAGTGACTCTTGACCTCTGGGTAGATGGTAGATGGTTGTGTTTCTTGATTTAGCTCTTTGGGACCAAATAATATAGACTGAATGGAGTTTGATTGTCAGGAGGACAGGTCTGGGCCAGTCAAGCCAAAGCAGTAGCTTTCATTTAGTGTTTTCCTATTCCTTGTCTTCACTTACCAGATATGTCTCCTGGGGACACAAGCCCAGGTCTACAGATGTTTCATTTTTTTCCTAGTTGGTCCTATGAACTGTCCTTTCTTGCATACTCCCAAGAGCTTTTTAACTTCCAGGTGGTAGCCGTGACCCTGCCCCAGACACTGAGCCCAGGCATTCTCTGCCCTATGTGGTCTTACTTGCCCTGTATCATGGTCACACCCTGTTGATGCTGGTGCATTGTCTGGGCCATGGTCTCTGTGCCTGGCACAGAACTTGAGGCCTTGGGATGGCTTCTTTAAACTTCCATCCCAAGTTTGGGATACCTTTTCCTTTTCTTTTTCTTTATAGAGAGTTAAGCTTCTAAGGCCCAGGTTCAGACTACGTGGAATCTCACCATAGCTCTGGACTATTTTGTATGCTCTTTTGTTTTGTGTTCTAAGCAACTGGTGGAACCTAAACAAATTTGTCTTTGTAGGACAGTCCTCCAGATGGCCTTGGGCTGACCCAGTAGTTCTCCCTGTTTTCTTACTTGAGATTTCAAGAATAACTATAATGCGTTGGAAATACAATATCCTGAGACAGGGAGCAAATGCCTGAAATAGCTTGGGCCTTGTTCTTATCTCTTAACCGCTTGAGTTAGGGAGGAACTGCCTAGGACATCCTAGTATTTGCTCCTTTCTCCTCTGAAAGCAGGGTGTCCTTCAAAGCTGTAAGCACTGAGTCATGTCATCTCTGAAGTACATGACCCAAGGTGAGCTGCCTTTCAGGGTCCCTCAGCTGTGTTGCAAATAGGGTATGCATAGCTGAGATGCCACCTGTCTTTGGCAGCTCTTTTGAGTCTTAGGGAACTTGTTCTTAATGGATCTTAGGCTTCTTTTGTCCTTTGTTGTCAATCTGTAATAATAAATCTACTTCATATACTGCATCCTGTATAAGTGTGTTCTGTCTCATTGGTTCAGACATATTGGTAGCCAGTGCAACAATGAGCCAGTTTCACCATCCTCATGCCATTCTTATGCCTCACTGTGTTGGTTCCCTTAGGACCAACCATTGGGCTCCTTAGCCTCTGAACACAGAGCTAGGAAGAGAGGCCCACAGCAGGCTCCCGTGAGCGCTTGTGGACTGGCTCCAGCACATCAATGTCCATGAGTATCTCACACTTTGCATTTTGTTCCTGATTACAATAAGAAAGCAACTTAAAATTCAGTGGAGTCAACAGGGCAGAGGCATACCTTGCTTAATGCAATAGAAATAGCCCTGAAAGTTGCACCTGAATAGAATATTTATTAATCATAAGGGAGATCATTATTTTAGAGAAAACTGTAGTGAAGAGCTTAGTAAAGCAAAAATTCATTTGTTTTCCCAAAATAAACCACGCTTTTGATTTATCTAATTTACAAATTTGCATTTTATGTTTCAATTTCTTTAAAGTAACATATGCCTATAAAATAAACAAAAAAAGAAACTTTTGGGGGGAGGCTGGAACTGGAGCAGAGATCTCTCACTATTCTTTCATATTTTAAGTTGCGTCCTTCCTTTCAGACAAAGTGACTGGTCTCATTAGTAGCTTTTGCCTGGTCCCTAGGATTCACCTGTAAGGACCTTTCTTCCCAAAAAGAATCAGCATTTTGTAGAACTCCTATTATTCATGTGTTTTCTTTGTTTCTTTGAACAGACACATAAGGAGGCAGGAAAGCTGAATTTAGGTTCTGGTTCTATCCCTAGATGCATGATTTAAACAAACCAGTCAGCCTCTCTGGGTCTCTCTCTTTTCTAATCAGTAAAATGAAAGAAGGTTTATAATTTTTGCTAAATTTGCATTTGGTAGTGCAATTTTAAAGAACAAAATTTTTTTTTAGTGTCCACTTTTGAAAACTCCACCAAATCGTGAATTTCTCTATTTATTTTCAAATAGTAACTATTAAGGACACATTTGTTGTGCTTGTATAAAGGCAAAAAATGTCTCAGAACTTTTGGGAAACTTCTGTGCTTAATACAGCTAAATGATTCATGTCTAGTAGTGACAAAACTGCATTCTTGAGTAATGGTGGAATGTATTTTCTCAGGTGATAGTTTAAATTCAGATCTACTGGGGCTTAATTAAAGAATGCTGTCTGTAGTCATGAACAATTCTATAGAATAATAAAATAAAATAAAATAAAATAGAAGAAATAGAAATGCTCAGAAAGCAATGCCAGTCTTTGGCATTTGAGGCATAATCTGGTTCAGTTCATTCGGGTTCTTAAATCTGAAGGAAATTCAGGGCTCTGTTGGGCGGAACAGAGGTAAACCCCAGTGGCCATGGCCTGTTGCACAGAGCTGGGGAAGTTTATTTTGTGTCTGGACAATCGGGCGAGTTCCTGAAACCAATTTTCTGCTGGAGATGGTGTGTATCCTTCTGGTAACAAGCTGCCTGAGCTGTGAGCTGTCACATTTCAATGCAGAAGCCTTTTGTTTGGCAACGAGGTAATTTCAGCTCTTATTCTATCAGGAATCTATTTAGAAATTCAGCACAAATGCTTTTGGAGTATACTGGGCTCTTCAGAGGAGCCAAGGTCCAAGGCAAATCATAGTGTGTGTTTTTACTTTCTCTTCTGCCTCTCCTCCACATGTCAAATTTTGATGCTGGAAAGAATCCGAGGGAAGCCTTGAAAGGTGGTTCCCAGACCACAATGTGGGCAGGGTGCAAGGAGAACACACAGCATCCATGCCTCACCTCACTAGAGAGCAGCTGAATCTGGGTGTATTGGTTGTTGAGGTTTTGTTGGCACCTACTGGATTTATCAGCTTCCTTAGCTTTAAACATCTAAGACACTAAAACTGGATATGTTGTGCTCAGATTCAAATTGTTCACAGGCCCATAAGGGCAGATCATTCAACCCTGTTTACTTTTATGTTAAATTTTATGGTGAATTACATGTTAGATCTTACTATTAGAATGATATTCAAACACATTTTCCTAACATCATTCGATGCTTCCCTATTGCTTGTGCAAGGCAAAAGACAAGTGAAAAAAATGACAGCATTTTTAGATGGCTTAGTGTATGTTTTCTAATAGAGCCTTTGTAAAATGTAAGCCACACAGAATGATGTTGATGTCCTTCCTTTCCATGCCATTCCTGTTCACTTTTCTTCATGTACCAAACTACAGCTTTCCCTTTACATTTCTTTATATTTGCTCTGCTCACCTAACCTTTTACTAACCCTTTTGAATTCAGCGGAGCATGTAATTATTGCACCATATAGAAATAGTTGGGGGAAACAAATGGCATAGTGCAAAAGGTGTAATTTATGGAGGCAAGTCATCCAGAAAAACATGGAAGGAATGTTCAATTTATTTCAAACCTTTTAATACCACCACCCTTTCTTCTTTTGGTTGTGTACATTAAATTCTTTGTGTGACACATAAAAAATTATTAAACACATGCCTATATAAAAATCCAGCAGAAGTTGCTGTAAAAATTAAAATGCTCCAATTTAAATGATAATAGAAAACCAGAATTTAAGGCACTTACTTCCTTAGTTCAAATATATGACTTTACCTAGAGTCTAGACATTTTCATTTGTCAGCAGCTCAAATTACTTTTTTCTTTCTTCAATCATGGAAAGATGAAAAGGTGAAATCTCAGACTTATAAGAGCACAAAGTAGGGTGTGTGTTTGTGTGAGGTGGTATAAAGGAAATATTACTGACATTTTAGTGCTAATTTTGTCTGAAAACCCGATGCAGAATATTTGACTGTGATCATGTAAAATTATGCACTCAAGCATAATTATCACATGTATATTTGTGCATATACACATATGCAAATCTTGTAAATTTAAGAATAGTGTATTCACATATTTAATCTTGAAAATTTCAAAATAAGCAGAAGCACCCAGGCATGATGGCATATACTTCCAGCTACTTGGAAGGCTGACAAAGGAGGATCTCTTGACCCCAGGAGTTCAAGACCAGCTTGGGCAACATAGCAAGACTATCGGGCAACATAGCAAGACTATCTCAAAACAAACCGACCAAACAGATAGCAGAAGTAGAGTATGGTAATATGGGAAACATTGTTTCCAAGGGTTTACTTGAATATTTAGGTTACTTGGCTTCTTAACCATGGGTATCCACATCTTTTAACTCAGACACTCTCAACATTGGATTCAACAGAATCAACTAGAGATCTTTAGAAAAAATTCCAGTGCTCAAGCTCCATTTCCAGAGAACCTGATTTAATGGTTCTGGGAGTAGGGATGGGCATTGGTAATTTTTCAAAACTTGTTTGGTCAATCTAATGTGCAGCTAGAGTTGACAGCCACTTCTTTAGCCACGTGTTGACAAGAAATCACAGGAGGTATCTAGCAACAACCACTTGTTGATCCTGAGTTTGCTGACATCTTTCCTGTGTTATTGTGATTGTTGCTGGAGCCCAGAGATTCTGAACTCTATGACAGCAGAGGTAGTGAAAATGTCTCAGGAGGGTCTAAAAGTTAGGTGACGTGCACAAGATACAAATCTAAGTGGAGTCAGGATGTGAATCCTCATCTTATTCAGTGACATGGTTAAGAATGAGGGCTCTGGGGTCATACTGCTGGCCAGATGTGCTGGCTTCTTCATTAACTACCTGGTTGAGTGATGATGGATGTATTATTTATTTGTCAGTCTGGGTAAAGACTTGTAACCCCTCAGTTCCAGAGTCAGTTATGTTTGGGTGCAAAATAACCATAGTTTCAGTCTTAATTAACCTCTCTTGGCGTGTGTTTCAGACAGACCTGACTTCAAATCTTGGCTCCATGACATATTAGCCATGTGGCTTTGTGCCCATTATTTGCCATCTACCAATTACAATTCTTTTGCGTTATGTGATAGTGTGTTTATACCTACCTTGTGGAACTGTAGTGAAGATTATATGAATTGATGTATGCAGAACACTTTGTGCCATGTTTGGCATATATTAGTACCTAATGCACCACAGTATGGGGTATATAAATCAGGCAGTTAAGTATATGAGGGAGAGAGCTGTACATCTTGAATTTTGAGTGTCTAAATATTTAAATGCTAACATGTGGAAAATATTTTAAAAAGCTTAAAAGTATATACTGTACTTGATTAGATTGGTTTCCTTGACTTGATTGGTTAGGCAGAAGTCCCTTGAATGGTCAAGAACCATCTTGATGAAGCCTTTGAATTTACAGCTGAGAAACTGTCAACTTGTTAAATCAAAATAAATCTTATAAGATATTAGCTCATCTAAGCAAAGGAACATCGTTTTCAAGAAATGATTCCTCTTTCTGAGCTACTTTAAAGTCATTTATCAACAGCCATTCTAAAAAATACGGCAAAAATTCTCATGGAACACACGTGCACATCTTTTGTTGACTGACTTCTTCTGCTCCAGCCTTTGGAATCCACACTGTGAGCAACAGGCTGGAGTGTGAAGCATGTTAAGACCAAGGGAGTGTAGAAGTGTGTGTTTGTGTGTGTGTGTATGTATGTGTGTGTGTGTGCGCATAGGGTCAGTTTTAGTCATCTTTTTCACTGCTGTGACTAAAAGACATGATAAGAACAATTAGAGGAGGAAAAGTTTATTTGGGGGCTCACAGTTTCAGAGCTCTCCATCCATAGACAGCTAGCTCCATACTTCAGGGCTGGAGGTGAGGCTGAACATCATTGGCAGAAAAGTGTGGCAGAGGAAAGTGACTCACATGAGATCAGAAAGCAGAGACAGGTTTTACTAACCAGATACCAAATATATACCCCAGTGACCCACTTTCTCTAGCCACATCAATTGCCACTCAGTTAATCCCATCAGGGGATCAATTCACTCTGATTGGGTTAAGGGTCTCATAACCCAATCATTTATCTTCTAAACCCTCTTTCATTGTCTCACACATACGTTTTGGGGGGACACCTCACATACAAATCATAACAAGGTTCCTGTGTGTGGCTGTCCTCCAAAATTAATTATAGCTTGTTTCTTAACTACCCACTATTTTGGAATTTATGTGTTATTTTTTTATACCACTAATGTGGATAATCTGAGATTGACCCCACACAGAATCTTTCATGTTATTTTTCCTTTGCTCAGTGACATCTGATATTCAGAACTGTGCTTCATTCAAGATTCTCTTTATTTTTTTTGTCTTGTTCATACCAGTTTATATCTTCCCAGGGTTTATATCGAACAATTCAACCTTGTCAAATAAAAATCATGCCTTTCCAATATTGCACTTAATTTTGTGCACTGTTACTTCTAACCCATGTGATTGATATCCCTTACACATTTTGACAACAATGGCATTCCTTTTTGTTTTCCCACTGGGTAGCAATACCACCTTGTAACCTTGTTCTCTCCCCTTTCTTTTTGTTAGTTAAAAATGAAAGAATTATTTTGATTTACAAGCAGCAGCTGAGCTTGGCTCTCACCTTCAAGATATCCTTGCACAATGAAGAAAGTAAATGCTATTTTATTCTATAAACATTGTATTTGAGATTTTTCTTCACATGTCTTTTGAATCATCTTCTTGGCCTAAAGCTTCTTGTTCCCCCTAGGTTTGGAAAAATTCCAAACTTAGCCACATTTTGCATGGCTAGTATCACTTCGCATAGCATGCAAAGAAAGAATTGGAGGACGCTGATTCTTTGAAATTCTCTCTTGAAATCAAGTTTCTTGCCCCCAGCAGTGTATACGTAGGGGAAGTTAGGCTGCTTGCTTTTCCTATAGCTCTATCAAAGTAATAACTTATGCTGCCTGATCAAACAGTTGGCAGGGCTTAGATGACATGCCAACCTTTCAGAATTTTGCATTAATAATCTTTGCATGAAATAAAAGCTTCAGATTACATTCAGGTTAAGTAATTCAATCCTAGGTACAAAAATAGAAAATTGGGAATGTTTGCCACATGGATGAGTTTGGTTTTGCAGTTAGTTAATTCTTTACTATTATATCTGGCTTCCTATCTATTACCTATAGCTATATTTCTAGAGTCATCTTTTTGAAATATAGTTTTTACACAATAAAAAGAATCAAAAGAATCAATTGTAAGTGTAGACTTCATTGAGTCTTGACAAACACACACACACACACTCTTAGGTAACAATTACCCTGAGCAAGGTATAGAACATTTCTGTCACTCCCAACCTTTCCTTGTGCCCCTTCCAAGGTGATAAGAATGAACATCCATCAGGGACTGTCATTCTTAGAAGATAACACATCATCAAATCTAGTTGTAACTGTGTGACTACCCTTTAACAAAAGCAACATTCACTGCAATGACTTTATTATAAGTAGCGACATGCAGACGTGAAAGAGCTTCTGCAATGACTGGCAGCTTAAAGGGGAGGGGTGGGGAAAAGCAGGTGGAAGTGTGTGGGTGGTGGGCAGCAATTTATTACAACTGCGATCAACTCTGGGTGCTCCAACTGGTTTCAGGGGGACCTGGTTTCTCGTGGCTTTTGCAAAAGGGATAAATTACAGTTGACATCTGCCATGAAGGACAGCAGGATGACCCAGAAGGAAAATTGATGTGATAGAGGTCAGACAGCCTTGTTGAAATATCATTCAACAAATGCAGGTTCAGTTTGCAAACTCCAAAGAGGCAAATGGTGTTCTAGATATGTGTTCAATAATAAGAAGTAGATAGAGTGTACCAAATGCTGGTCAAGGTACTGACCTTTCATTCCTTCAGACAGCTCTGCTGGGCAAGGCAGAGGTAGGAGTTCATGCTGGTTGACGTAGTGTGTGAGAAGATGAGACAAAGACAAGGAAGATGTTGATCCCAATTAAACAGGTTTCATTTTGATGAGATATGTCGGAGTTCTTTTCCCACCTCCCTGTGGGCGTTTGATATTGTTCAGACAGCTCAATTATAGGATTTTGATGTCTTTAGTGGCTCAATCAATCATCTGTAGTAAGGTTTGGGTTGTTTTCAAGCTGTAACGTGCTGATGAGGGTGGCAGTTGGCTCTTTTATCATAAGAATGCTGGGACTGCTGCAGGAGAAACAAACTATTTCTGATTTAAATGGTCTGCACACAATTAGATCTGAAAGGAAGAGTTTGGAAGACAGAAGAAGATGGAAGTTTTGCCCATATGCCAGGTCGTATTTATTTTTATGATTCAACTTATGCATCATTATTTAAATCAAAGTGCATACAACTTGGTTCTGGAGACATCTAACAAGCGAGGATTTCTCTGGTGGGTTGATTCAGAGTGATTACAACAGAACCACAGGAGGAAATAGTAGTGTGCAGTTGTTACTGTGGTTGGACTTCACTTCCAAGTCTGATTAATTTTCTGAAGCAGAGGATTTTGGTGACACCAGGACATTGGGCAAAGTCTCCAGCAGTAGTGGTACATGGGTGTTCTCTGCCCTCTTGCCATGGCAGAATGTCAACTATTTAGCTGATCCTCCAGTCTCTCCAGAGGATGTCTTTATTTCCAATCCTATTTCACTATAATTCAATCCATTGATTTTTATTGTGAAGTTCTTCCTACTTCTTTAGAAACAGAGGGAGATGCATATTTTACTATGTGCTAAAATATCTTTTATCCTTTCCACTCCAGAAAGCTGTTTATTAGTTTACATAAAATAAAATAAATAATCCTTAAATATGCACACACTTTTTGAGCTACCCACTCATGTTTTTTTTTGTTTGTTTATTTGTTTCTGTTTTGTTTTGTTTTGTTTTGGGGTGTGTGTGGTTTTGTTAATTTGCAGCAAGCCAGTGTGTCTGATGATTATATGCCTCCTATGATGAGGTCTAGTTATTGTGCTTTAATTGTTTGCTAATTTTCCTAAGAGTAGTGTCCTCATTTCTTTGGACACAAAGTAAGAAAATCTTGAATTTACCAGGATCAGAATCAGTACTATTAAGAAAATTTTAGTTGTGATTTTTTTCCAATTAAAATATATTCTGGTTAAGACAAAGAAAGTATATTTAACCTTCTCTGATTCTCCAAATCACCTTTTAAATACAATCCCTCTTTTCCCCTCAACTATTGTAGAAGCTGATTTTCTTCTCTCTTAATTTTCTCTGTTTTCATTCCTTAAATATGGCTGGATAAAATTGACTTTAACTTTTCATCTTACAGCTATTAAAGACCTTGACCTCTTGGTCCTAATAAAAGAGTTATGAACCATGCCCTGCTGCAGTGACTCCACTCCCCCTTCCCTCCCTTCACCCTGTAATTCCCTTGGTGGGTGATAAAATACAGGATTGAAATGGACACATTTGGTCTCTGTTAAAGCTATTTATGGCAAATTCTCTGGTGCAAGCATTATACTTAGGGCAACCAGATGCTCCTCTTTTGGCCCATCTCGTAACATATTCTCTTAGTATTCCAAAAACTCCTTTGGGGCCAGCAAATTATCCCCCCTTGCAAATGCAGTTATATACCCTAGCTCCATCCAGGAGAAGCAGCACATATAGAAAGGAAAAGTAACACAAAATGGGAAAGCCACTTTTAATTAAAAAAAAGCATTTAATAAAATGCTATTTGATTTCTCTTTGCCCATATTCTTAGTTTCCTATAGTGCGGTACTTTAGAGATGGGCTGGCAGTTGTCTGGAGGTTATGAACATTTTTACTCTGCTGCTTCTGAAATGTTATAGGAATGATCCATGTAAAGGCCCAGGAAAACAGACATCCACGTCTTTGAGTTTATTCAGAGGCCCACTATTCTCAGTTTTTCAGATATATTGTTGCACTTTTCTCCATTAATGAATTCTGTTTATTTTTCTTTTTTGGTACCAGAGATTGAATTTAGGGGTGCCTTACCACTGAGCTACACTGCCCCTCCAGCCCTTTTTATTTTTTATTTTGAGACAGAGTCTTGCCAAGTTGCATAGGACCTCACTAAGTTGTTGAAACTGGCCTTAAACTAGTGATCCTCCTGCCTCAGCCTCCTGAATTGCTTGGGTTACAGGCGTGCACCCCTGTGCCTGGTTTAGTGCAATTTTAAGTTTGCAGTAAAATCAAGTGGAAGGAACAGAGATTTCTCATATACTTTCTACCTCCACACATTCATAATCTCCCCATCATTACTCCCTTCTCCAGACTGGTCTATTTGTTACAACTGATGAAGCTGCACTGATACATCGTTGTCTCCTGAAGGCCACCGTTTGCATTAGGTTCACTCTTGGCGTTGTATTTTTTATGAGTTTGGACAATATATGTTGATGTGTATTCAACATGACAGTATGATCAGTGTATTGTATTTGATCTTTGGAAGATCTAGAAGATCTACTGTAGGTTATGGTTTGTCAGCTGGATGCTTGGTGTTGTGTTTCCTCCTCAAAGTTTCACTAACTCCTTGCCCACTCCTAATGCTTCCAGAGATCTATTGGTTTTTGAGAATTAGAAGTTTAACAATACTGTTAACTCTGCAGTTTGCTTTATTTATTAAAGTGAAGATGAGTGTTTCCATGTTAAGCTCTCAGGGTGTGAAGGAAATCATTTTTGTTACTCCTCCTGCAAGGGCAAGAGGGGTGTGGCTCCCCATGACCTTGCACTTGGCCTTGCCCACTGCCATTTTTGCAGTTTCACAAGCAGGTTGCCAGCTCTAAAACACAACAACCTCAAACAGATGGTCAGATTTCATGAAGGCAAGGTGCATTTCTTCTATTGTTACCAGAAAATAATTTCCTTTTGGGAGTGATAGGGAAATGAGTACTAAGAATTATGTGGCAACTTTCTTCTTATAAGTTGTGAAAGGTTTAAGCTGTGGAAGTGGATTTTTTTTCTTCCTCTTCTTTCTTTTTTCTTTTTTGTGCTGAGCATTGGACCCAGGGCCTTGCAAGTTGTGGAAGCAGATTTAAAAGAGAACATCTGTTTCTGTTTCTCCAGGGGCGAAGTCAGTGTGCAAATTGGACAATGTCCTATCCTAAAGCCACTTGGAGTCTGTCTAGCACAATGTCTGGCACAAACTAGGCATTCACATATTTGCTAAATTAAAATTTCTGTACTAAAACCATCTATGATCCATAAAAATGAAAAAAGCAGTTTTAAATATTAAGTTCCAGTAGAGGTTGTGGTAGAAAGAAGACACAATGATTAATGTCTATGTGCATGCATACATTAAGAATGTTTATCTACAGTTTTTGGGGATTTAACATTTATTCCTTTTATGCTGCAATTGGAAGACATTCACTTTTTATGTATCTTGATCTTTGATTGTTTCCATTGCTTACTTTGGAATTGGCTCCCATGTTTCCTGTGTGAAAACATGCCATACTTAAAAATTGTTTTGGAAGCCCTGATGTAATCTTTTGGAATTCAATTTTCTGAAGCCTGCTTTTGGAAAAAACTCACTTGGCAAAAGTTCTCCTTGGAAAATAAGATTGTTTATGTACAGTGGAGGCATAATTCAAACAAGGTTGTTACATTATTCAAATTAAATTCAGAGAAACAGGGAACAATCTGAATCTCTGATATGATAGAAAAATAAATACCAAGTTTGTTGAGATCTTACTTTCAGAAAATAAGATTTGATTTAAATAAATTTTACTTAATTCAACTCACTAAACAGTTACTTTGTACCAGACACTGCTAAATGCTGGAAATACAAAGATGATTTAGAAATAGTTTCCAAGCCGGGCGCGGTGGCTCAAGCCTGTAATCCCAGCACTTAGGGAGGCTGAGACAGGAGAATCGCGAGTTCAAAGCCAGCCTCAGCAATGGCGAGGCGCTAAGCAACTCAGTGAGACCCTGTCTCTACATAAAAAACACAAAATGGGACTGAGGATGTGGCTCAGTGGTTGAATGCCACTGAGATCAATCCCCAGTACCAAAAAAAAAAAAAAAATAAAAAAAATAAAAAAAAATAGAAATAGTTTCCAGGAGTTTATCGACTGGTAGGGATGATAGATGATCTTAATAGAATTCCCCTCGTGAGAGAAGAACTTTGCTTTATTCATCATTGCATCTGTAGTGTCTAGAATAATTTTTGGCACATAATTAGTGCTCAATCAATAGCTTTTGACTATAAAGGTTATCATATTATGTTGGAGGAAGATTCTGAATTATCATGTAGTTGCATGGTAAGTGGCCACTGCTAGGGAAATTGGGTAAGATCCTATCCAATTGTTTGACCTGTAGCAGATTATCAGTGTCCAAATTCTAGATTACACCTTGGTATGCGTGGGTTGATCAGGTGTAAAACTTTACATCTCTTAGTGTTGTCTCCGGACTGTCTTTCTGCATAAGACAGAAAGAAAATGTAAAGAAAGTATAAATTGATTTCTTTAAGAGAGCTAAGTCTCTGGGGATTCTGCAAGGAATGAGCTCTCAGTTTTCTGACCCATGAACAGGAGGAAGTGTCCCTCTCATGAAGCTGGCTTATATAGTACACATGGTCTAGAAAATAAATCAACAGCACTCTAACATGGGCTGTAGATGATCAAGGTGATCTCATAACTGCATTATCCAGAGCAGGTGGATTTCTTGGCCAGGAGTGAACACAAATAGAATCACAGTAGCTGGTTTCCAATCTTACGTGACCAGACCTGAAAGGTGCTCAATAAATCAACTGAGTCAGCTAAAAGTGAGGAATCATAAAAAAGGATGCCTAATAACTTACACGTTTTTATTTAAACATACTTTGAAGCATATGCACATATATTCATTCTTCAATATCAAGATGTAGGTTCAGGGCATTGTTCTGCTGATTGTAATATCTTTATTTCTTTCTTACATAGTTATTTCCTTAGTACATATTCTGTAATGAATCTTCTGTGACTGTGTCTTTAAATTGAGAACTTTAAGGTTCAGATCAAGAATCTGAATTGAGAATTTAAAGATAGTAAGGAGCATTCTGAGCATAGATTCTTTTTGTGCTTCTATGACTTTTTCAGTTTCATGAGTATAAATCTCCTAATACTTTGCCAATTTGTTTAAATGACTTGCCTCTATTGAATTGTTTTGAAATAATACATTCTTTTTATGTTGGTATTTCATGATGTTCTCTACTATTTTATTGAGTTATAGTTTTCAATAACAAGTATAATGGTCATAAATATGTTCCAGAAAAAAAATACAGCTAATTTTTTTTAATTTAGTTTTTTTTCTTTCCCATTTTTATGGTTCATTATAGCACAGTTGATGCTTGACAAGAATACAAGTTCATGGCTGGGAGGAGAAATGTAGATACGCACTGCAGACTAGCCAATTAGCTGTGAGTGGGGAGAAGGTTTTGAAGCTTTTGCTCAGGCTTTGCCTAGGGAGACCTGCAAAGCTGGTGCTAGTAATGATCTGCATTGTGTAACAATGAGAAATAACATGGACGGTTTTCATGGGCAAGAATGTGCAGCTCATACTTGCAATATTGAAGTTATTTCAAGTGGATGTAAAAGGCAGCTCTTCCTTAAGCTGACTTGACAACTCAAGAGGGAGTTTTAAAAAAAATTTTGTGCTGAAAGAAACAGAATGTTATAAAGAATCATTGATTTGGAGTCAGAAAACCTGTATCCAAGCTTCAGTTCTTCCACCCACTGTCTGGGGAGCTTGGGCTTCATTTGAACCATCTATACGTGCCTGTCTGAGTATCTGAAAGTTGTACCCTGAATAAATAACTGTATTCAGCCAACAGGGCCCCAAACTATTGCTGTTATAAGATGGGAATCTGAAGAAAAGCATCAGTTTTGTAGGAACTTTACTGCATCAATCAGAGGTCTCAATTAGAAATAATAGATATTGACTCTGGATGATTAAGAAGAAAATGTTTGTCAAAGTCCTATGGAAATAACTTATAGAATCTTTGGGAGGGCTGCAGTGCTGAGGCAGAGGTGAAGTGGCCAGAATCAACTTTCCAAAATATGCATCAGAACTGGTCTTCAGTGGCCACGATGCAAACATTCACACTATTCTGTCCCAGAAAATCACTTTATGCCAACCAGTGCTGACATTACTACCCCTGTGCCCAGCACCCACAGCCTTGTCACTGCTTTATGCTGAGAGAGAGAGAGAGAGAAAGAGAGAGAGAGAGAGAGAGAGAGAGAGAGAGAGAGAGAGAGAGAGAGAGAGAAAGAACAAAAACACAAAAGACAGTGAGAGAGAAAGAAGAAAAGAACGACTGACTCCCCATCCTTTCCTGCTTGAGTCCTTGAATCCTGAATTCAGTTCAGTGTAGCAGTGTAGATGGGTCTCTTTTTGCCAATACCTTGGCTACAAGCTGAAACCTAGTTATAAATAATGCCAAGAGAGCAAGTACTTGGCATTTTGAGCATCCATAGCATGGTTTCAGATACAAATGCACGGAACACAGGAAGGGGTTTAAATTCTGAGCAGGCAATATGAGTATCAAATGTCCACCTGGGCACAAAGCCTTGCTGAGGTTGTCAGGAAGTGCAGGAATGCTGGAAAAATGGGTGCCCAAGTGAAGAAAAAGTGTCAAGAAAAGAGTCAAGAAGATGTGTGTCCTCACTTTAGAAAGAGCCAATCCACAAAAACCTCCAAGCTGGAGGGAATTCTCTCTTTGCCCTTTTACACTTGTTCTCAAGGTAAGGAGTAAAATGGAGATGAGTGTCCAGGCCTTAATTTAGCACTTTTTAAGGGTGATGAATGAGCACTTCTATGTGCCTGCTGAATTGGAAATAGGAATAAGATGTATTCCTAATGGAATAATGGAACAGTGCTACAATGCTTTAATTTCCCAATTCTAGTAGGATTTAGGCAGCTGTGATTAACCTGACAAATCAAGGAGAGGACGGTTTGAAGGGATCCAAACAGCTGAGCCAATCTGGCACCCCTTCCTTTTGCATCCTGAGGGCCTCGTCAGACAATGGCTTGGCTCCACTCTTGGTATAGATTCTCTGTCAGGCTTCCAAGACTAGGTTCCCGTGATGCTGCATGCTGAATTAAGGGCCAAGATTCTTTGGCCGTGGTCCTTCTCATGTGCCCAGGGAGGCTGTCTCTAGTCCTATTTTGGAACAGGTTGCAGTAGGGAAGAGCTCATACAGAGATAATCAGCCAGCAGTTATCACACCCAAGGTGGCCTTTGGATTATGAGCCATTTATATATTTAGCAAATATTTGTTGAACACCCACAGTGCTCAAGAGGCAGGGCTAGGTACCATGTTGGTTAGAGAGAAAGAGAAACCCACAGCCTTGGATACAGGAAGATTAAAGGAAAGGACTAACATATGGAACGGAATGCTGGTGGGAAGGGACTCTTTTACATGTTAGTGGAAAAGGAAAATGTTTCTGTTTTCATCTAGTACTGCCTTAGGCTGTGAAATCTTCCTCCTTGGGGAGCTGGTTATGTCTCTCATGAGCTGAGGAGTCCTGGACATGGTTGATACTGGTTAGCCTGGGTAGAAGAGGTTCCCCGGCTTTCTGGAACCAGCTCCAACCCAATCCCAGATCTGGTATGAGTGCCAGATCTATGTGGGCAACCTGGTTAGGAGTCTTTTTTTTTGGCCAGTTTAAGGTTAAAATAATAGTTTATGTTTCAACTTTGCCAGGCTGACTCCTTTGTGGCTTCTTTTGCCTTCTTCTCAGGACATGGAGGAGTGAGCTCAGATGGGCAAGAGAATTCTAATGAAGTCCCTGTTTGAGATTCTCCCCTAAAAAGGAGAACTCTTTTCCCTGAGTGCTGCCAACTCTTTCGTTGTAGAACAAGAAAGTCTATCCCTATTCTGGAAAACAAAAGCTTTGAGTCTGCTGAGACTAGTCTTAGGCACAGGAACTGGGAAGAGGAACTGAGGCTTTCTTCTACAGTGAAACTTCTTGACCAACATTTTTGCAGGCTTTGATACATATCCAGGCCCGGCATGAACAGAGTATGAGTTTGTGGCATTGTGTGTGATGAAACCCATAGCTTCTCACGTAAGACAATGTTCCCAAGTGCCAGCTGACCCTCTAGTGCTAATCTGTCAAGTATAGTTCTGAGTGTGTATGTGCTAGGAAGTCTAAGACAGATTCTATAACAGATCAGTAACTGTTACCATCTCTGCACTTGCCCAAGTTTCATACAGGTAAGTGGAAGAGCCTGGGTCCATGCTAGAACATGTGCCTTTCATCATTGAAATGGGTTTGAGGGGGCAGTTTTCTCTTGAGAATAGAGGAAATATAATGATTGGACAGTGAATCTTCATTACCTTGGGTCAGGAATTCTATTCCATTAAGACCCAGCTTCATCACCTCTATACACACATCAGCTGCCTCGTGCAGTTGGAGAAGAAATGGATGTTAGTGGAATAAGATCTGGTATGGCACCTCCCTTCTTTCTTCCTCTGGTCAGTCTCATCTTTTTCTCAAAATTCCTTGAAATCTGAGTGATATCTCATTTGATTTGTAGCCCTGTAGTAGCCAGTGCAGTGACTGGGCATGCAAAATTTTAAGGGGAATGACTGAAAGACTATTCTTGGGGACTTGCCTATTAGCAGAGGGTGAATCCTTGGGTTGCTTTAAGTATATTTGATGAGAAAACCTACTTGTGGATGCGTTCACAAATCTCTAGCACTTAGGTCATCACAGATATTATTGATATTTCATACTAATAATTTGGTGGGATTTACAGCTCTTAGAAAAGGAGCAAAGAGTTCTTACTTGCTCTCTTTGTGATGAGGTCTGGTGATCTATCTCATGCCTAGGTCAGACTCCTGGAGTTGTCCTGATGTCCTTTATTGTAGTGAGAGCTGTGATCTGTGACAGGATGCAATGTTTCAAACATAGCAGTGGTCTGTAGTTGGTAAATGAACTTTCCCCTTCATCTTTCTTAATGAATGCCAGTATTAAGGGGAGAGAGGTAGTTATATATCTGCTTAGAGACTATTACCATTCTTAACAACTAGAGGTGGTCATTTTCATAGTGCCAGCCACTGAGGTTTAAACTGAGGGTTTTATGGCATGTGTTTGAGTTTCTGATATAAGTACTCTTCTTCCTTATTTTGTTACTCTTTCTGTCTGTAATAGTGACATAAGTCTGGACTACAGCATCAATCTTGTTATAACAAAGAAATAAGCAAGAAGACTAAATCCAACATTTAAATGATGGCAGAACAGAGTTTGGGTCATTGATAGTAGCCCTGGAGTGTTTCAGTTTGGATTTCTTATTATGTGAAAAATAAACAGTTAGGTTAGAGCTTCTGTAAGTGAAGTTTTGTTTTTGCTTTTTTTTTTTTTAAATTAGAGATGAGTGTAATCCTTGCTGATCTAGGTGGCATCTTGAGACCTTGAAATTAGAAAAATGTTGAAGACTGAAGTAGAAGCTAACAATACTTATTGCTCAATGTGTGGAAATAACAACCTGCCAAAGTAGTCAATTTAAGAGATCTATTGTAATCATGCTTTTATAATGAAAGAATAACATGTTTCCCAGTAATTTCACCAGGAAAGCTTTAATCTAAAGCACAAATAGCATGCTATTAGTTTGTGAGAATTATACATGAGATAAAGCTGCTCCATAGCTGACTGAAGAATTCCTAATCTGGAGAGAAATGAGTTTGAATCTACCATTGTTTAGGAAAAGATGGATTTTAGTTTTAAACTCCAATACCAGTTATGTCAAAAGTATATACTGATGAGCAATGATATTTATCCAGCTCCCTTCTACTGTGGGCCTGGGACCAGCAGTCTTGGCCTCACCTGGGAATTTGATTCTGGTGCTGGCTGAACGTTGAATCACCACTTTCAATTAATTTCCAAACTGTAGACTAATTTCCACGGTAGGTTAGCCAAAACTACCCCTCTCACCCCTCCTTCAGTTCTAGGGTCATCCACATCTTTCTGATTTGTGACTTGGTCTCCTAGTGATCATCTCCTGAGGGACTATCTCATGGTAGTAAATTAAGAAGTTGGCATTCTATTTTTCAGATCAATCTGTCATGTAATATTTAGCTTCTTCCTCCCAGAAGCCTAGGTGAACCATTGATAGCACATTTCTGAATTTGAGTTAATCTCTTTCACCAAGGGGAGCCTTAGTCTGAAGGAATAGTCCTCTCTTTATTCATCTTTACTACACTGAGAACATTTCAAATTCTAATAAAGTTTATTTTCTTAATTTAAAAGGATTGACCAGAGCAAAAAAAGTTGGATTGGCCATCCACAATCCAAAATGTAAACCATCCTGCATTAGCTAATTGGCTACTTACTATAAGTAGATAAGAAGGAAAAAGTAGCAAATAGATCTTTCTTCTAGCCAGGATGATTTGCTGGCTTACACATTTTGCAAAAGGGTAGTGCTACAACTGAATTCAATATATATATTTTTAAAAAGGTAAATAACATGTGGGGAGCTTTGTTTATCTATTTATACTAAAAGCTATCAAAATTAATGACCTATTTGTTCCCTAATAAAAAAGTCCTTAAAATGAAAGGTACCCATCTCTAAATTAAGTCCGGTTTGATTTATTCTGGCAGGGAATGTCTTAAATCTTCCCTGCTTCATGACTGCATTATAATTCTTTGTCCCAGAAGATGGACGCAGGAACAGGCAAAAGAAGAATTAGTTGTTGGTGCGGATTCTGTTAAAGAAGAATTAATGCCTGAGAGGGATATGTGTTTAGGAGTTGGTGAATCTTTTGTTTCAGATATTTGAATTTTAGCAATAAAATTAATTTCTGATTTTATTGCGTAAGTTATTTTTTGGTGTATATTTATGCTGGTGTGGTGAGGTGTGTGGGAATAATGAGGCTTAGCTAAAAATAAAAGTGCTAATTGAACTTATACAGAAACCTTACTGTAGCACAATCTGGCAAAGTGATGTATTATATAGGTTTGCCTGGATCTCTTTAAATGTGACATGAGGACAAATACATTGGCAAACTTTCAAACCATAAAAAGTTAAATTCAAAAGATAAAACAGGGGTTTCTGGGGTTGAGAGGGGAGAGGGAATGGGGAGATGCACGTCAGAGGATACAAAATAGCAGATGTGTAGGGGGCGGGAGTCTAGAGAGCTAAAGTCCAAAATGAGAACAGCAATTAATAATATGGCACAGCACTAGGGACGTTTCACATGCACACACACACACACACACACACACACACACACACGCACATACACACACACACACAGAAACCAGGAGAGGATGGACATGTTACTGTTTCTGGACAGTAGTAAACTTTCATTGTCTAAATGCACATGAAAACATGTCATATACAAATATATATATATATGAATACAATTTTAGAAACTTCAATCTTACCTTTTTCCTGGAGTCTGGAATGGTATTATTTTATTGAGAATTCAAAGAGTATATCAAAGACCATAGTAGCATTTGTCAAAAATGATGAACTGACCTTCCGGTGGCAGGTACAAGTAGGGCCAAGGTACCCATTCCATTCCTGTCATTAGATGTTTTAGCTGTCAACCCTGAATAAGCACAAAGCTGAATTATGTATGGCCAGGAAAGCCAGGCTAGGAAGTGAGGGAGGGGGACTTCTGCAGTTTTCTCTGGGGCACAGCAGAGTAGGACACAACATTTTGATTTTGTGCTGGGAATCCTAATAGTGAAAAATGGTGTTTTGGGGAAGTGAGGAGAGAAAAACATGCTGAGAAAGAAAGGGAGTAGAGTTAAACCAAAGATTTAATTAAAAAAATACAAGGATGGAGTATAGGGAGACTGGAATGTTTAGGGTATCAATATAATCCCAAATGGGCGTCTCCAGTTCATTTTACCCATCTGTGGGACCAGATGTGCAACCTACATACAGTCCTATTCTCAACTGTCTTCAGCACTGCACCTCCCATTTTATAGAGATCTTCTGTTGGTGGTGATATATAAAATCTAATAATCAAACTATCCAGCTACAGAAGGGTTTGTAGTACTGGAGCCAGTTCTAGGCAGGTTGACTTTGAAGCACAGGTATAAAGTGCTTCTGGTCTACCTTCCTTTGACCTCTAGAAACTAAATACACAGAGGACAAAAGCCTAGGGCAGTGATTTACTCCACCTTTGTAGACTTGTGCATAGAGTGAAGATGAACATTAATTGGTTTTCTGACCAAGCCAGCTGCACTTGAAATCAACCCCGCCACTGCTCTTTGAGCTATCCTGAACTCTGCTGATATTTCTTTCTCCAATGTCTCCCATAATTTAAGAATCAAAACAGTCTAACCTCTTAGACAGCATTCAATGAAAATATCACAGCTCCCTTTTTTAAAAAAATCTTATATAGAACAAGATCAGCTTTCTGAGTGAAAAATGCAGATTCATGATACTAATGATATTATCTAGTAGTTTTCAAACTACAACTTTCAGGGCCTCTCAGGAACTGCAACAGGGAATGTTAGCTCCCAAAATTGGGGCAAAAGGGGGCTTTTGCTTTGGAGTCTCTTTGCCTTTAATCTGCTTTATAATTCAGTCTCCAATATAATTTAGTTTGATGACAGCGTTCTTATGCTAAACATAAAATGTGAAACTCTTGATGCTGTGAATATTTGCTTTACTGAAGGATTCTTGTGCATGTAAAGTGATTCAAGTGAAGACCCCCACAGTTTTGGAACCACTACTTTTCTAGAGGTTTGAATACTTTTGTGGAGTTTGTCTTTGTTGGCTCGATATCTCCTTTCATCCTTCTTATCCCATTATTTTTTCCCTCACGGGCTCTGCTCCAGAGAGATCACAAAAGCTGGATGCAATGGTGCACACTGGTAATCCCAGCTACTTGGGAGGCCAAGGCAGGAGGATTACAAGTTCGAGACCAGTCTTAGCAACTTAGTGAGACCCTTATCAACTTAGCAAGACCCTGTTTCAAAATCAAAATAAAAAGGATTGGGAGTATAGCTTAGTGGTGATTACCTCTTGCTTCAAACTCCAGTATCAAAAAATTAAAAAAAAAAATTCCCACAATTTTGCCAACTTGGGTCCTGTTCTCTAAGGTAAGTTCATGCGTTTGGATTCCCACGTGTGCATACACATCCACTTTCTTTAGAGGTGGCCTGTGGGCTCCATACTCTCTAGCTAGATGGAGGGTGGGAGGATTGTCTCATTCCTCAAGTTAGAGGTCCTTAAGCTTTAACTCCTACTGGGATGCACACATACTCACCCTTATACACATATGCATGGACACACATAAACAATAAGCGCTAGCTCCTTTGGATCTTCAAAATATCTTTTCTCCACTGTTTTCATCTCTCTTCAGCTCTTTCAATTTGTTTTTAGGGTGTTAGGCTGATGGCTATTATTGCTGTGTACAGATTTCCGCAAGAGATTTACAAATTTCTTCTTCCTACCAGTCTAGCATAAAGACTGGTAAATCCTTACCTCAACAGCCGATATCATAACAGCACTTTCAAACTTTTGTGTTGTTTCCTACTCTTCTTTTGACCCATCTCTAGGCCTTTCCTAGGAAGTGACCACTTTTCTTTGGACTCCTGCTACTCTTGGCACAGTGGGCAGTGGTGGGGGTCTGTGCGTGCTGCCTTTACTTGTGCTCTCCAGAGTGGCCATTCTTCACTTCTGAATTCCATGCCCAAAAGCACAACTTCTGCTCTCTAGAAATTTGTCTTTGGTTGTGATTTTATGGAAGTGCCTCCAGATTCTGGTGTTTGAGTCAACTATCTGGAGAGCTTTAGAAACAGATGAAGAGCTCATTTCTAAACTCTAGGAATTCCGATTCAACTGTGGGATGGGGTCCTGGTATTGATGTTCTAGGACAGTTCCTTAGATGATTCCAACATGCATCCAAAACTGACGGTCACTGCCTGTGTGGTCAGCAGGGCTCTTGGGGGATGGCCACCTAGGTCATGTCAACGGAAGCTTCCCAGTGCTTCTAGAACTGCATAAGGATTTCTCAAAGTGTTTTCCCTTTTCTGGTGGTATCAGCATCATTTGGGTACTTGCTAGAAATACATTCCTAGAACTACGGAATGAGAAACTCTGGGAGTAGGGCACAGGGAATTGTTTTAACAAACCCTGCACATGATTCTGACACAATCCTTGTAGCTATAGAGAGCATTAACCATCTTCATGTTGATTCTTCTCACGTTTTGACCTGTTAAACTAATTGAACCAAGGTAGTGTCAATAAATAACTAAAAAATGAAAATTCTATTCATTTGGTTTCTTTGCCTAAGTAACAACAAGCCACCAATTTGATTCTTCTATGTTTCTCTTTTCTTATAGAACTGAATTTCTTGGGGTTGGGGAGGTCATCAGGCAGGCAAAATCTTTATTTAGGCAGTCTCCCAAATGCTGAATTTTGTTGACTTCATTTCCAAGTGGGTAAGAAGAGAAACATTGTACTTCAAAATGAACAAAGATGGGAAAAATTCTTCAAGGGAATTCATCTTCCAAATGACAAAGGACAACTTGAAATTTGTGTTAGATTTCTCTAGAAATAAGGATGGCTAATGAATAAATCGGCTTGGTAGTGATTGTGAATGTGTTCAAAATAAGGAAGTTTTTACTTTACTTGACAAGGAAATAAAGACAGAGAATAGATTAGTCAATGGGCTGCTGATGTGGCCTCACATCCATTGTGGCAGGTGCACCATGCTCAAATATACATGATAATAGTTTAAATGTAAATAGGGTTAATGAATTTTAATATTCCTCTGGATCTTGTATTCATACTTCCATTTGCATAGTGACTTATTTCTCAAGTCCCTTTGTAAATATTGTAATGAAATAAACATAAGAGGCCAGCACAAAGGAGTGCATACAATTAACTCAGCAGACAGCCCTCCATGAAGGCAAATTGGAATCATATCACAGGATCACAGACATCAGGGAAGGATGAGTCACATAAGTAAGCCAGCTGATCTTACTTTTCTAGTGGGGAATTATTTTGTTTAGGAGGTTTTCCAAAAAGTAGCTTGCTTTAGCTTTTTGTGTTTCAAGTGATGATGTTTCTGAACTTGCCTTCAAAAAATATTTGCTGTGCTTCCGTCTGAAGCGACTATGGTCCCAGAGATGCTTTGTAAGGGTTGTAGAAGGGAGGCACCTACCCAAACCATCTTGTCAGAGAGGGAGGGTGGCTACATGCTGGCTACACTCAGTCAGGCTCTAAATTAATCTGGGAAGCACTGCAGAACACAAAAGACTCCGGTCCCTCAGTATAGCATTCGCTTTTTCTATTGCCAATTTTTTTTTGGGGGGGAGGAGTCACTCTCTCCCCCTCCTGGCAAAGATAAGCCCCATTAGTCTCACACATTTGCTGTTTAAGAGTGATGTTTAAGGTGGTTACTGATGGATACATCTTTCAGTCTTTTCTTTATAACCAAACTAATATATGAGTAACCACTCTTAAAAGGACTGAGCTTTCTGCTCTTCATTGCATTGTACCCTTTCATGCCTCTGTATCTGTGCCTATGCTACTGTGCGATAGCAGCACGAATGTTAGGATCACAGTGCAGAGCCCAGATGCTGGAATCAGGACACCCATGCTCAAAGTCCCCATGAAACAGGAGCAATAATTATAGCTCCCCTACAGATTGAGTGTGTTCCAGGAGCTAGTGTGTGTAGAATGCTTGGAAGAATGCCTGGCATCACCAGGTGCTTATAAGCTTTAGCTCTCACTAGTTCCTCTGCTGGATATGTACTTTTTCTTCCTCCATAAAATTCTTTCCTGTGGGTCAAATATTACTTCCCCACTGCCCCAGCTTGCAAACTCAAAGCAGAATTAACTGGTGATTTATCTTAGGTTTTTCTGACATGTTTAACATATTTCTATCATTGCGTGATATTAAATTTAGTCCACAAATATTTCTCCAGCTCCCAGGCCTTACACCCTCAAGGACTGGGTCGTATTTTATTCATCTATTTATCATCCTTCTGCACCTAAAACAAGCTCCAGACCCAGAAGATGCTTCATATTTATTTATTGGATTAAATATAAACACTATATAAGATTTCAGTTTTTTGATAAGCGTGGCTGAACACTATTGTGTACTCAGTATTGCTTTGGATGTGCATGTGGACACAAAGAATGCTTATTTTTTTTCCTGTTGACTGCAGAACAGGAATCATTTGGGAATATAATTGTGCTGTCATTAAATGGGCAAGGCCAGAGGGAGGGAGCAGGAGGAGCTAGAATGATATTTTCCATTTTGCAACACAAGTCTACCTTTGTGATACCTTTAGTAGCCTGCTAGTTTTTGAATAGTCTGCGTATTTGGGGCAATTCCCAAATGATGAGTCTCAGTGTCCCTTGCAGTATGACATAAGCCTGGGACGCTGGGCTTCCAAAAAAGCACACCCATGTGGAGCTTTGGTTTGAATGAGCATGAGGACAAGTGTTGACTTCCCTTTCCTGATTTATAGGACTGTGGACGCAGTTGACTCTCAGAGGAAGTAAGAAGTCGCATTTATACTACAAATGGTAGCAGCTACAGTAAAGTCAGGTCCTGTCAAGAATACTTGCTTCAGTGTTCTCATTAGCTAATTTGTGGCAACATTTGAACCATTTTCTTGGAAACTGAGCCTCTAATCTTCCTATGTATGATTTTGTAAATTACACAATATCCTTTAATGCATCTCATTTTTGCTTAACATAGCCAAAGGAAATTCTGTTGTTTTCCCACTGAAACTGACCAATAGAGTTGTGAAGAACCAATTTCTCCAGATTTCAGGGGGTTATGATAATGACAATCATGTGCTTTTTTGAGTTGTAGACTTAAATCTGAGTAAGAACTCGTTGGTGTCCTCCAGCTGTCAGGCAGCAATGACAGACTACTGCAGGAATGTTCAAATCGTCGAATCCAGTGATTTTAAGTGCAATGTTTATGAAAATTCAGTTTTCTTACATATAAGAGGTTGGGTTGTACATATAATCTGAAAGGTGCCTTCAAGTCCACCAGGTAACACTTTTTTTTTTCTCCTGCCGCTGGAGATTATGGGGCAGTGTGTGTTGGTGCCTTAATTTGATGTCTGCCTCCATCCTTGAAAGCAAATTGGTTACAATCAGCAGAGGGAGCTCGAATCAGGAAGCTAGAAGACTGAAATGAAATGAAGCCTGTGTTTCAAGGGAGGAAATTATCCAGCATAAAAGAAGGTCAGGAAGAGTTCAGTTAGGCCTTTCTAATAGGGGGAAAAAGATTGGGAGAAAGTAAAGAGGTTGGAAAATTGTTACAAGAGTAATAATAACAGATTAAAAAATAAGGGAGAATTAAAAGATATGATTAACAGCTGTCACCACTTCAGTTGACAAAGCTGGTTAATTGCCCATGTAATCCAAGTATATAATTTCCCACCTAGTATCCTTCACTCATGAGAATCATAAATGAATTGCATATGTTATTTTGGTTAGGCTGCTGAGGACAAGAGCCCAAGCAAAGGATTTTGACTTAGAAAGACAATAACAAAAACTAGCCTTGTGTATACATACAAAAGGGCTTTCCTGTTTATAGATTGAGGGCTTTGGGTTGGGATTACAATCTGTCTCTTCATTATACAGATGCGAAGTGGAAGCTCAGAGAGTTAAATCAACTGGCCCCAAAGACAGGCTTTCTGGCATGCTAGGTGTTGTGACATAACCATCATGAAGTTCATTATTAGACTTTTTGCTTTATAAGAACTGACCATTACACAAAAGTCCGAGTCTAAAAGCATCCTGCTCCTCTCTACATTTCCAATTTCACTTTTCCCCTTTATCTACTCAATTCTTAACCACTCACAGGCCAGTGGTCTTCACGCGTATTCCGATCAGTGTTGGACAAAGGTAAAGCCTAGACAGATTGCTGGGATCTGTTTCTTTATCTCCTGTCCCCCACCTCCCTTCATTCCTTAATATCTGTCTGACAGATGTCCAATGCAAAGAACAGCAGGGCGAGTGCAAAAGGCCTTTTTACTTCTTTAAAACTTGAGCACTCTTGGCTATTTCTTCAAACTATTCTAGTCCTGCAAATTCTGGGCAGAGGAAAACTTCCCTTCCCTTGCATTTCTGGTAAACAGACTTTTCCCCCAATCTACATTGAGCTATTTTTTCCTCTTTATATATCTCTGGATTTTTAAAAATTTAATATGATTTAGCTGGGAAATAGTTAGATTCTGGTGTTTGGCTGAGTCTTAGAGCCAGCACGAAAAGTCTAATAATTCCCTTCAGCAGTTCTTATACCATTGCAGTCCATAGGACTAAGATTTCATTTCATTACTTTCTAGGCTCTAGAGCTCCTATGCTATAATCCTACCACTGTTACTTTCCACCCATGTCTTTTTTGTGGTTTTCTTAGATTATTTTGGTGATCCTTCTAAAATCTTAAGGGACTAAGAAGAGTTATTTAAAAAAAAAAAAGACATTTTCCTTGGTCATTGCTCCAGCTTTTTCCTGGCTTAGACTCTGATATCAGCTGTGGAAACCAAAGCTTATTTATTGATGTAATAAATGATTGTTGTAGTTACATTTTTGTTTTCTATTTGGATTTCTTTTAGGATCACTTAAAAAGAAGTGGAGTATTTTTTCTTGGGTGTTATAGCAATAAAAAGGTCTTAGAGAAACTTAAGACATCATTATTTACAAAAATATTTACTTATGGAAATGTCTGCTGTGAATGTGTGTAGTATAAAAGGGATGCTTGTTTTAATGTCTAATATTAAATGGACCACCCAACTTCAGTGATTCCTCAAAGACACAACCTGTACAAGGAGAAGCAGATTGGATTTAGAATCACTCAGCCTTGTTTAGTTGATCTTCTGTACTTGTACCATCCGCTTTTAAAAAGCGAACCTTTTGATAATTGCACAATGTTATTGTTTCCTGAATGATAAATCTTTCCTGTTTAAGCCATCAAAGATCCTTTGATGGCTCTTAAAAGCCTTTCTAAAAGTATTTATATATCCCAGTGTCAGCTTTGCATCCTAATAGTCAATAACAATTGATCTTTGTCCTTCAAGAATTGACATTTGCAGTGTGCAGTGATTTCTCTTGGATCTCAAGGTCCATGATAATACTTACCGCAATTTTGAAAGGCGTGAATTGGGGCTGGGTAAAGAATGGGACATGACAGCTCAATGCTTGTTTCACAGTGAGCTTAAATAGCTGCCCAACCCCTCTATATTAATTTTGTTTAAAAGCTTTGTTGTTTTCTGCTACTTTTCACCCATATAAACATTAAGCCTTTGAATGAAAGTGTAAAATTTTAACGATGTGAAGACCTGCCCAGGAAGTGTTATTTTTTTTATGAAAAAATGATTGGGAAAAGAACCAGGTGGTCTCAAAAATTCTCTATTAAAAAGTTGAGAGTTTATGAATATCTGGGAACATTTACTTGTGTGTATCAAATGGCTGTTTTATATGCATTATGAAGAAATCTAGGAATGGTACAAAATCAGAACCAAGAAGTATTACTTCCCTGCAGAGATCTCTGTGATTTACATGTAGTAGCTCTCAGCCTCATGTTAAATTATTTATTTGTGTTGATGAACTTGTTCATTTGTTTATATTGTTGATCGTAGATATTATAAAACTCAAGATATTATTAATAGTATTTTCTTTGAAACATTAACCTCATATCACACTATGCTTTATTATTATTATTACACTATACTAAATTTATAAATAAATTTTGGTTTGTGTGTGTGAATAGAAAGAGTATTCACTTTATTTGGAAGGATGAATAAGCTTCAAATATTTCCATAAATTTACAATTCACCTTTGAGAAATCTTTAGAATCATACATATGACTAGGTTACAATAAACATGATATGCTTCACAGATCTGTTGGCTGAACAGTTGAACCCCCCTGTGGGGAACCCCTCTGAAGACAGCTGTTCATCAGGTCTGGCAGCAAGAGAATGGGAAATGTCACATGCACCCTGGTCTCTGGTCTACAGAGTGACTTCCAGGGCATCATGCTGGCCTGCCTTGATTCCAGGGCTGGTGTGAACCTAAAATCCAAGCGGGAAATGGGATTAAACATTTTGATACTACAAAGTGCTGATTCACTTGGTCTAGTGAAAAATCTATCCTGCAAATAATTTCTTCTATAACATAGATGTGGAAAATCCCTACTGTGAAATTCTGTCCTCAGAACACTGACTTCACAGGATAACAACTCATCAAGGGCAAGGGTTGTGGTCAGCTTAGCACATTGGTGGCTTGATCTTATATGAACTCAATATATAGGTGTTTTAGACTACATATGAACACACAAATCCTTACATAACTTACTAAAGAATTTTAAAGCAATTTACATTTTAAACATGTGTACACTTGTCCTTAAAAGAGTTCTTGCTAGGATACACAGCTATATTCATATAGTTATTATGATAAAGTAAAAAGGCCAACATAAATGCACAGGAGACAAGAATTTAAGAAAACACCAAAATGCTGAAGTGAGTAGGTCAAGATGACAGCATTATGGGTGAGTTTTTCTTTTGATTCTTTAATTTTTTTTTACAATTTCTTTAGACATTTAGTAGTAGAAAAATAATTTATTAGAATTGAAATACACTTCTTTATCTGACCATAATGGAAGACAAATATCAGATCAATTCTCTTGCCAAGAACAGATATAAATATATGAATAGCTGTTTGAAGTCCTTAGAAAGTAACCAAGTTAACCAGGACTTGAAGGGCAGGGACAGAGAGGCGCAAATGCTTTGAGGTGATCCTGAATTTCTCTGCTTTTTCTTCTTTCAGGTTTGTTGTTGGTTTGTAAGCAAGAATGAGAGGATGGGCAAAAAGGGAGGGCTGTGTGTTTTCAAGTTTTCTCATGGAGCTAGGAAGACAAAAACAAACATAAAAACCAACAAACTGAACTGAATTTCAGGATCCCCAAGGAGAAGAGGCCCTGGTAAACGCCTAAGTTGAGACTTGAAAGACAGAATCCTGCAATAAAAAAGAGTAAACCAGTCCTTTCAAAGGCTAAAGCCTAGTCTCAAAGCATCTCAACTCCCAGTTGGATCTGCCTTTGGTCTAACTGATTTTGAGAGGAAATTTATTCCCCAGAATAAGTAAGCATATCACTATAATTCTTCATGTACAAATAAGATAATTAAGAGCTAACTGGGATACCCGAAGACAGGAGCTCATGATTAAAACTGAATGAAAAACAGACAAGAGAAACAAATTCATAGGTGATCTAGATACCAGAGCCAAAGACTCTATATCAGATGTCAGAGACAGTGATTGATATGATTAAGAAGAGAGATGATAGAATTTATATTAAAAATCATGAAAAAACAAAACAGTTCTCCTCTGATGCTTTTTTAAAAAATAGTTTTTTAGTTGTTGATGGACCTTTTTATTTTATTCATTTATTTAAATGATGTTCTTGAGAATTGAACCCAGTGCCTCACACAGGCTAGGCAAGCGCTCTACTACTGAGCTACTACCCTAGCCCTCCCTTCTGATTCTTAAGAAGCATAACTTTTTCTGAATGTTTCTCCTCTTACTGGTTTTCATTTTTGTTTTCCTGCTTCTATGATTCTCTGCCATTTCTTTTCTGGTGAGCTCACCCAAATCTGGAGGCCACCTCACTTAGAAAAATTCTACCTATGTTGAGGAAGATACCCAAAACTCACCTTATTCTTCCTTGCCTGCCCTTGTCCCAGTTAATTTCCTATTCTTTGGTCTGGAACTTGGCAGGGATAAGTAAGGTGAATTCCATTTTATAGTTCAACAATTTGTTCTTCATACTTGGGAAGTCACTGTGCTCCTCAACAGAATGGGCTTTGGACTGGTAACTTATTTCCACCTCCATTTCAGTATCTCTGAATAATCTTGGTCTGACATAACCAACCCATCAAGGCATGGTTTCTCACTGAGTGCAGAAATAGCTTTGGAATTTTTCCACCATCACATTCAAGGTAGCTATCACCAAATGATTGGGTTGCCATGTAAGTTAAAACTTATTTTCCATCCTTGAGACAGACTATCTCTGAATGGTCTTTTGGCTCTAGAACTCTACAATTGTATCTATTAGTTGGTTTTCAGTTTGTTTTTTTTTTCCCCAGCACAAGTATGGGCAAGGAGTGTGAAGGATAGGTGGAGAGCAGGAATCACTGCATTGACTATAGTTATTGATGCATCCGTTTAACCTAAAAATGTGTCTCTACTTTCACATGTTTCTGCACTCAGCAGTACATCTGATAAGATAGACATTGCTGCAATGTGTGTCTGTTGTCAATTTAGTTGAAATCCCTAATTGGAACTTTTTTGAATCTAGTGCCTTTTATGTTGCTGGACACAGCCAAATCCAACTTGCCTATCTCTCAAAGTGGCACCTTATCAAGCTGTACTAGCTATGGTTTCTTCTCTGCTGTCTGCAGTTGTGCTCTGGTGCTTCCAACTGATTTACACTGTATCCTTGGAGCAATTCATCTGAGAGTTGTGTTAGGAACATAGCCACTTGGGCCCTAGAGTCAGTAACATTTTCAAAAGACTCGAGAGAATAGGACTGAATGGCTTTGTTTGACTTAAAAAAGAACTCTTGTAAAGTACACATAATATAAAATTTACCATCTTTTTAAGAGGATGGTTCTATAGTATTTAAGTATATTCACATTGTTGTGTAATCAATTTCTAGAATACTTTTCATCTTTCAAAATTAAAACTCTATGTCCATTAAAGCAACTCCCCATTCACCCCTCTCTTCAATTCTTTGCAAACACCATTGTGCTTTCTGTCTCTATGAATTTGACTAAGTTCCTCATATAAGCTGAGTCATATAGTATTTGCATTTTTTGTGACTGGCTTACTTCACTTAGCGTACTGTCCTAAAAGTTGTACCATGCTGAATAATATTCCATTGTATGTGTGTACAGAATCACATTTTGTTCATCCATTAATCTGCCAGTGGACACTTATATTGCTGCCACTTTTGGCTATCATGAATAATGCTGCTATGAATATTAGCATATAAATATCTCTTCATGACTGTTATTATTTAGATATGAAGTGTTGTCCCAAAGCTCAATTGTGAGGCTATGCAAGAATTTTAAGAGGCCACATAATTAGATTATAAGAGCTATAACCTAGTCAGTGAGTTAATCCACTTGAATCTGATAGGATCTGGCTAGAGAAATAGGTCACTGGGGACCTACTTTGGGGGCTTATATTTTGTCCCTGGTGAGTGAAGAGCTTTCTCCCTCCTTCTCCCCTTTCCTGGTTGTCATGTCCTGTGCTGCCTCACCTTGGATATAAAGCTAATCATGGACTGAACCTCTGAAACCTCCACTAAGTTGTTCTTTCAGGTCTTTTGGTCACAGTTGTGAAAAAACTGACTAAAATAGAAATTGGTACCAGGAAGTAGGGTTGTTTCTGTGACTAACCTGACCATGTGGTCCTAAAGCTTTTGGAGCTTTTTGGAGTTTGTGGGAAGAAGTTTGAAAAGTTTAGAGATGCAAGCTGGAAAAGCTTTAGAATACTGTAAGTGGAATTTAATGGATGATTTTGGTGGGGGATCAGATGACCAGAATGCCTGTAGGACTGTGGTCAGTAAAACTATGCTCATGAGGACTCTCTTGGAAATTGGACTAGAAGGCATTCATGTTACTTTCTGGCAAAGAAGTAACGCACATTTTGCCCATGTCCTGAGACTTTTTGTGAAGCTGAATTTAGTGATGATGGGCTAATTAATCTAGTGGAGGAAATTTTAAGGCAGCACAGCATTCACATCATAGCATGGCATCACATGCACCTGGCAAGGCCATATGGGCATATGCTGGCATCTTTTAGCCAAGTTTATGGTGATAATCGGGAGCAGAAAGCAGAGAAGAAAGTTTTGAAAAACTTTGAAAAGTGTGAGTAAAATTGAGGCTAAGGAATTTGAGGTGGTTAAAGAGAATATAACCACAAAAGAGATGCTAAGTACTATACTTAGAAACAAAAGGAAAGATGGCTTGAGGGCATCTCTGGAGTTGACAAGACCACACCTATCTCAGGCTCAAGTGTATAAAAGTAAAAGTCTCCCCACCAAAAAAAGTAAAAATTTATTTGAGAAGAGACAATGGAGGCACGCTACTTGCATAAGGGGATCTAAGAAGTAGTTTCATCATATTTAGATACCCAGGCACTCAGAGGCTGTGCAGCCATGGCTCCAGGAGGCTTGACTACTGTTTGTGATGGCAATAGATGTTGGCATCAACCACATGGTTCTGGTTCTGTAGGAATGCTGAAGTTAGTAGGTCATGGAGGCTGAAGTTAGTAGGTCATGGAGGCTTCTATTGAGATTTCAAAGGAAGACTTGGTAAAGTTAAGCAGGGTTGGAGTCCTTTGGTTTGCCCCTGAGAGGGAGATGCATGAAGAAGTGAGAAGGGAGTCCTTTGGTTTGCCCCTGAGAGGGAGATGCATGAAGAAGTGAGAAGGAAGCCAAAGCTGCAGTGGAGATCCCCGAGTTAAGAGATGGCAGTCACTTGGAATGTATGCCAAGGAAAGCTGCAGAAATTGGGCAGAGACAAGTCAAGAGAGAGGTCATGTGGTCTGCAACTGGCAAGGCCATATGGGCAGAGCTACACAAGAGAGAATATCATGATGCCATATGCCCCAGATGCTATGGAGCAATAGGACTTGTTTATCCAGCTGGATTTAGGTCTTATTTCCTTTTATGCCCCTATTTCTCCTTCATGGAATAGAAATGTTTAATTTGTGCCATTCTATATTTAATATGTGTTGCTTGCTTTTGATGTTTACAGGGGAAAATATCCATGTTTGCTTTGTGTCTCAGATGAGATTTTGGACTTGGACTTTTGGGCAATGCTGTAACTGTTAAGACTAAATGTATTGTACATTATGAGATGGGCATGAGCTTTTGGAGGCCAGGATTAAATGTTATGGTTTAGATATTAGTTGCCTCCTAAAAGCTCATGTGTGAAACAATGCATGAATGTTCAGAAGTGAATTAATTAGATTGCCACCTAATTAATTAGTGAGCCAGTCCAGTTGAATGGATTAATTAGATGATAATTGCAGGTAGGATGTGGCTGGAGGAAGTAGGCCACTTGGAGTATGTCTTCAGGATTCATATTTTGTCCCTGGGGTACAGATCTCTCTCTCTCTCTCTCTCTCTCTCTCTCTCTCTCTCTTTCCCCCTCTCCTTCTTGGTTACCATGTTCTAAGTAGTTTTTTTTCTGCTATGCCCTTCCACCATAATACTCTGCCTTACCTTGGGCCCAGAGCCATGGAATTGGCTGACCATAGGCTGAACTTCTGAAAATATAAGCTAAAATAAACTTTTCCTCCTTTAAGTTGTTCTTGCATCAGGTCTTTTGGTCACAGGGATGCAAAGACTAAAAGAAAAACCTTGCTCAATTCTTTTGGATGAATACTCAGATATGGAATTTGTGGATCATATGGTGATTCTGTTTTAATATCTTGAGGAACTGAAGATATTAAGTATCTTCAAGATAGTAATGAGTGTGAGATAGTAACAAGTCTTTTTGTTGAACTAATGTTTTATTGCATTAAAAATTATTTCCCTACATTTGTTTATAGCAAATGTGTGGACATTAGATATAACTAAATTCATTGCACTCTTATTAGTCTTCAGGCACTTCAACCTCAGTTTAAATGGTTTATTTTTGAGAAATTTGTACAAGTAATCTGCTAAGTAATAACTTGCTAAGGAATCAGGGGCTTAAATGAGCCTTAAGATGATGTTTCTGCTTTTTTGTTTTGTGGGAGAGGTACTGGGGCTTGAACTCAGGCACTCGACCACTGAGCCACATCTCCAGCCCTATTTTGTGTTTTATGTAGAGACAGGGTCTCACTGAATTGCTTAGTGCCTTGCTGTTGCTGAGGCTGGCTTTGAACCTCCTGTCTCAGCCTCTGGAGCCACTGGGATTACAAGCGTGTACCTGCGGATGCCTGGTGATATTTCTACTTTTACTGAAATTAGCACCTCAATGAATTGGTAAATTATGGCTAGTGATAGGATCAGAGGTCAGAGTAGAATCATTAAGGTCCACCAAATTCAACTGATCACACTTAAGGTGGTGAGAGCTGAAGTATAAATTTCCAGGCTATTTCTAAAGATATAATTCATTCCAAAATCATAGGTCTAGAATGTCTCCTAGCCCCTGAAATACACTCTATATCCTGAATAAATTAAAAAGTGCATTGCAAGGTTGAACAGGCACCCTGTTGCCAGACTGACAAAAATCACGTCTTTTGAATTTTGAAGACTGTACACATGTAAAAAGATATGTCAAAAACACAGTGCTAGCTCTTATTTGTTTTAGCACTATTTTAAAATTCAAGAAATTTTTTCTTTTTAATGCAAAAATCCGCCATTATCTGTAAAGAATTTAAGCTATTCCTGGAATTGTAGATTGGCTGTGTTTTGCAGAGATGAGTCAGGAGGAGAGAGGACTAGTTTACCACAGCTGGGTCTGTAATCAGGCGTATTGTCCCCTTGCAGGCAGTGGGGGCGGATTGTGGAGTGAGTGCAGTGTGCTCTTACCTGCTTTCCCCCTGCGGGGAGGGGAGTCTCCTTGCTGCCTCTGGAAGTCAGCGATGCACAATCCTCCTTTTCAGACACGGTGTTGTAGAGCAGTTAGAGCCATCATGACTTGATGACTTCATGACCTTGATCAAGATAGGGAAGCTCCTAAGTCTTATCTGGGGACTCTAACTCCTAGTGGCTGATTTTTTTGAGCAAATTTTCCAAGGAGATCTCAGAATTTTAGAAATGTGAACCCAGGGGAAAACATCAAATATCAAATAGTCTATAGATTACTCTGAAAACTAAAAAGCTTCTTTATCCTTATTTTCCAGTTCAATTTTGAAAGATTCTGCAATGAAGATTTTAAAAAGGTCTTTAATAATCATTTCAGACATATATAACACAAACAGAGCAATGTAGTTGATATCCTTTTACCCACAACTCAGTTTCAGTAGCTGTCAATATCTGCCATTATTTCAACTATCCCTCCTTCCATTCCCTGCTCCCTACTCAATAATCCTGAAACATGGATAAAATGGACATAGGATTTTAAAACATTTTGTTCACTGAAACATTCATGATTGGTTGGAAAGGTCAAGTTTGATCTATAATTTATCTTGACATGGATAGCTAAAACCCCGTAAAAATAAACTGTTCATAATATCTTATCAGCTGAGATTTAAAATAAATCAATTAACCTCAAAGTAGAATCTGGTCTTCATTTTATTCCAGCAGTAAACATCTAGTGAAAATCTACTATGTTCTAAATAGTCTTCTAGGCATTGGGAAGACAAATGTGAACAGAAGCAACAGAAATTCTTTCCTTAATGGAGTTGGTATGAGAGAGAGAGAGAGAGAGAGAGAGAGAGAGAGAAACTTCAATATTAAATAGAAGTATCAGAGAAGGTCTCACTTTGCCATCTCAGATGCTATCTGAGCAGGAGGTAAGCGAGGAAGCCATGTGAAAACATGGACCATTGCTGTTCTGGTCAGAGAAACAGTAAGTACAAAGATCCAGAGGTGGGAGTGGGGGTCTGGTTTAGCAAGGAATAGCAAGGAAGCTAGGATGGTGGAAGGGAGGAACTAGGAAAGGGGATCTGAGAGTAAGAGGAGGAATGCCGCTTGTTTTCAGGGATGATGAGCATGAACAAGGGCGTTAGTTGGCCAACAGAACATGAAGGAGCCAAGCATTGGTCTGATCAAGCCAACTGGAGCCAAAAGATAAAACTGAGTGCAGTTTTCACATAAGTCACATTTCCTGCAGTAATTTGAAAAGCACCAGAATTTTGTCCCCCCAATCAAATAAAAATACCAATATACTCAGCACACTTACTTTTCCAAATTGTTTTATTCAAAACTTCCTGTCCAACTGGGTTATTTTTAATATTCTCCCTTCTTTGCATGGCTGGTCACATAGAACTTCCAATGAACCAGCAGTTTTCCTTAGGTACACCTAATTCCCAATCCTGCTTCTTATCCATGGGTAATGTTTACATTGATAACTAAGTTACTTAGCTTGTCAGTTTACTCACAGAGCTCTCTCTGAGAAATCACCTGCTGCTCTGAGTAACCCCTTAAGTCACTTGAATGCTTATGCTAAACATTTACATAGTGCCATCTAGATTACACCACTTCTGTATTACAGACAACATTGTTTTGGAAGGTTTCAGATATACTTCGAATGTCTGTATATTCTGTTTTATTATTATCTTTTTGAAAAAGTTAGATTTGAAAAACAGTTGTCTTGCTTCTGGTCAAATCCTCATGTAAAATGATTATTGATTCCTTTATCTGTGTACCTGGTGGTTCGATATTACCTTGGGGCAGATGCATTCATTCCCTTTCAGAGGTGGCAGGCTCACAAAAAAGGGCAGAGTGCTCATGAGTCATGATTTCCATTTATTCACACTTAAGTTTAGATTCAATGCAAGCTGGTGTAAGTGGAGAGTCCTAGTTTATGATGAAATTCAAAGGGGAGAGAAGATTGGATATCAGTCTATGAGAGGCAATTGGATATCAGTGGAATGTAGAGGCAAAGAGACAAAGGTATTCTTGAGTAGCTTGCATGAAACTTGCTGAGCATATTTTATGTGTTTGTTTTAAAGATTATTTTTTGTTTATTTACCTGAAAAAAAACTGATTAGAACCTATTATGAAGCCATGACTGTACTACATGCTGGAAGAAACAAAGGAACTCTTCAACATGGGTTTTACCTGTGGAAAGATTTTAGAATAATACAAGACGACTTTCATGGACTCACCAAATATTTCTTTTTTTTTCCTTTTTGTAATTTAATTTATTTATTCTACTTAGGTATACATGATAGCAGAATGCATTTTGATTCATTATACACAGACAGAGCATAACTTTTCATTTCTCTGGTTGTACGTGTATGCAGTCATACATGAAACTAGGGCTATGATGTCCATCTTATTCTACCATCTTTCCTGCCCCCATGCCTCCTCCCCCTCCTTCCCCTTTGACCAAAATTCCTCCATTCTTGCCGTGTCCCCTCCCCCATTATGGATCAGTATCCACTTATCAGAGAGAACATTCAGTCTTTGGTTTTTTGGGATTAGCTTACTTTGCTTAGCATGATATTCTCCAACTCCATCCATTTACCTGCAAATGCCATGATTTTATTCTCTTTTAATGCTGAGCAATATTCCATTGTGTATACATACCACAGTTTCTTTATCCATTCATCTATCGAAGGGCATCTAGGTTGGTTCCACAGTTCAGCTATTGTGAATTGAACTGCTATAAACATTGAAGTGGCTGTGTCACTGTAGTATGCTGTTTTTAAGTCCTTTGGATATAGACCAAGGAGTGAGATAGCTGGGTACCAAATATTTCTTGAGTATCCCATGTTGTCAGTCATTATATGAAGAGGTATAAAATATTCCTTTATAGGGAATATTGATTAATTTTTCTTTTGTATCAGTTGTCTCCTTGCTCACAAAGGCCCTAATCAAATTAAAAGTAAGCACTATAACTGGTATTCTAGTGACTAAATTACAGAATGATGTTCTTTAATAATGCAGAGAAAGTCCTCTTGGGTCAGCTGCAAAAAAGCGAAGAAAAGATGTCAACCAGACAACTCTGTCCTTGTTTTAAAATCAGTGTTTTTGAACAGATGAACCAAAGGAAACTAATTACGGTCAGATATGGTTCTATGGAGGCTCTATTTTGACAGTAGCTCCCAAAGGACTTTTTGAAAGGAATGAGGAAAGAAGGGTGGTTGAAAAGATAAAGAGGGCTATGTCTTCCATTTGTCAGGTTAAGCTTTTCTATCAAAACCAAAACCAAAACCAAAACTAAAAACAAACAAAAACCCTCAAACAATTATCAAGTGAATTCCCCCACTGCTTGGAATATTTAGCCTTTAAAAACAGTCACAGCTTACAACCAGAAGAATGAGTAGTTATACTCCATATATATATAATATGTCAAAATACATTCTACTGTCATGTACAACTAATAAGAACAAATAAAAACAAGTCACAGATTTTGATACTTAACATGTGGCTAAGCTGTCCTTTCATTAGAAAGAGGTAAAATTTAGTTTTTCTTTCATCTTTTTATATCCACACACCCTTACTTACTTATTATTCAAAGAAATTGCCTATGCACTTTTTGGCTCTTGGCTGACCCATCAGCATTACTAGCAAACAATAAAATCTTGTGGAACTGAACTGCCTGCCCACCACCAGCAGAGGGGACAGAGATGGCCCCTTAGCCCACAGCTCAGAGTAAGAGATTTGCACAACTGAAGGTTTTAGTATTCATGAGTGGAGGAAAAACACAAAATGCATGTTGCTGGATTTGCTGATAAACTGAGGAATGTGTGTGCAACCTCATTGTTTAATCGACTCTGCCAACTGAGCGTTGGCTACTGGCCTGCACTGAATAATAAAGATCTTTCTACAGAAAGCCATGGCAGGCCCCTCATTAGAAATTGGAAAACCGAACTGCTGGACCAACATCTTGGTACTATATTTAGCTGATGGGAGAGAGAAAATAATTACTTTGTTGCTCTGCTTCCTCTTTGGGGCTTTGTCCTCCTTCAACTTTCTTCAGAGGGCTTTCTGGTTTATTTATTTAAAGATAACATTTATCAGGGATTTTTAATTGCAAAAGTAAAACATATTCTTCATTGACGCTCTTCCACCACTGAAAGAAAAACCCATGTGCACACATTTCATTTTGTGCTGAGGCATAGTTTTAGCTTCTTTGTGTTAGACATCATTTTATTTTTCTTTCTTTTCTAAATATAAATATTAACTCATGGAAACTTTGCAAATAAATGGGTTTCCCTGTGACATTTCCATGCATATGTATACTCATATCTACCTTCCCTACTTGATTTAGTCAGATTTTTTGTCACTGTGACCAAAAGACCTGACAGGAGCAATTAGAGGAGGAAAAGTTTTCTGTGGGCTCATGGAAGAGGTGTCAGTTCATAGATGGCCTACTTCATGGCTCTGGGCCCAAGTGGGCAGGACAGCATGGCAGAAGACTGTGGGACTGTGGTGGGGTAAGCAGTTCAGGCATTGCACCAGGAAGAGAGAGAGAGAGAGAGAGAGAGAGAGAGAGAGAGAGAGAGAGAGAAGGAATAAGGGAGAGAGTGCACTCTCTTTATACCAGGACAAAATATAAACCCCAAAGGCATGCCCCCAGAGACCCACCTCCTCCAGCCACATCCCACTTGCTTCCAGTTACCACCAAATTAATCCCCACCAGGGGATCAACACACTCATGAGGTCAAGACTCTCTTAATCCAATCATTTCACCTCTAAACTCTCTTGCATTGTCTCACACATGAGCTTTGCGGGATACCTCACCTATACCAGAACACTAGTACTCTCTCTTGCCCTCCCTTCTCTCCTTTTTATCCTAGGTCCCTTTCCTCTTCCCTAACAGTTCCTTTTCTACTTTTCCCCTCAATTTCCACATGTGAGAGAACACATGCAATACTGTCTCTCTGTGTCTGGCTTGTTAGTATTTTTAAAAGTTCGTTTCTAGTTTCATCCATTTTCCTGCAAACAACATGACTGAATTCTTCTTAATTGCTGAATAACACTCCATTGTGTATATATTACCACATTTTCTTTATTCATTCCTCTGTTAGTGGGTACCTAGACTGATTTCATAGCTTCGATACTGTGAATAGTGCCACAATAAAAATAGACATGCAGATATCTCTTTCATATGCTGACTTCATTTCCTTTGGGCACATCCAAGAGTGGTATATACCTGGATACTGTGGTAGTTCTTTTTTTTTTTTTTGGTACTGGGGATTGAACTCAGGGACACTCGATCACTGAGCCACATCCCCAGCCCTATTTTGTGTTTTATGTAGAGACAGGGTCTCATTGAGTTGCTTTGTGCCTCGCTGTTGCTGAGGCTGGCTTTGAACTCGCTGTTCTCCTGTCTCAGCCTCCCTAAGTGCTGGGATTACAGGCTTGCGCCACTGCGCCCAGCTCTGTGGTAGTTCTATTTTTAGTTTTTTTGAGGAATCTTTTTATTGTTTTTCAGAGTGGCTGAACTAGTTATATTTCTACCAACAGCAATAATGGTTTCTTTCTCTCCATATCCTTGCCAGGATTTGTTCTTTTATATATATATATATATATATATATATATATATATATATATTAATAATTCTAACTGGGGCACCGTGGAATCTCAGGTAGTTTTGATTTGTGATGCTTCAGTTTCGATCAATGCAACCCCTCTCCACAGGAGTGTGTCACTTTAGATGGCTGTATTCCTTTGGCAAAAGTTATTTGTTTTATGAGTCTCCTATTTCTTCCTTACTTTCCATTCATTGGTTATAAACAATCCCTAAACAACATCTTTGAGCCTAATGTCATTTTACCTACTTAGAACTGTTTTATTTAAGATAGATTTCTTAAAGTTGGCTAGGCTTTAAAATTAATCCAGGAAGTATTAAATTTTTTGAAATTTTAAGGTACTATATTTTTTTTAAATTCTAAGGTTCTTGATGATAGTCATTTTCCAAAAATATTGCACTAGCAGTGTCAATGTGATCATTGCAAGTTTGACACTGAAGTTGTCTTTAATCTGCCCATAATTCTGGTCAAGAAACCCTCAGAGAAAAAAGATGGAAGAAGGACTCAGTATCTGTATGTGGTTTTGAATTTTACTTCCCCGCTTTGTGATTTGTTTTGCATTTTCTACTTATAGATATTGAAATTTTTTCTCCATAGTAAACCTATCCTTTGGCTCTGCAGCAGACCCTCCATATCATTATGATAAGCTTTTATACTTGGCCTTTGTAGTGAGCGTGGATTGATCTCTTTATTAATGACATTTCTCCACTGTTCTTCCTTCTAATCGTTGATTTTAAAAATTACAAAGTGGGCTGGTGACACAGAGTACAAAATGAAACAATGGAAAAACTCAATCCAGGCTGTGATCAGGGAAGCATGAAAAATTTTTGAAGATCATAGGGAATCTGGCTTTTATCACAAACTGATGTTTTATGTACATAATACTTTCACCTGCTTTGAAATGTGACATGAAAATATTTTATAGTATGGTAGAAACATTTGGCTCAATAAAGAATTGTCAGTGTCAATGATCTGAATGTCTAAATCTCTACAACTTCTGAAGAGGAAGTAAACAAGTATTATATTTGTAAAACATTTTGATGGTGCAAAAGGTAACTTTGATCAGATTTTGTCATTGACTTCTATAGTATACAGATGTTTCAAATACTTTTCAAAACCTTAGACATGCCTGTTTAATAAATTGGATTTACATGACACCCAGTCAATCCTATCTATATTCTCACAAGTATTAACTATTTATTTCAGTACAGCAGGGTGTGCTGAGAAGCACCCAAAGAAAAATGTGCATGGGTCTACATTAAACTAAAGCAGAATATTTTATATTGATCGTTTATTTTAGTGTAGTGGGATTCTTTGGGAAAGTTGGGGAGAGTGAGAAATGACAAATAATTTAAGGAGGAGAAATAAATTTTATCAGAATATTTGGACCTTGTAACATGCATACTGAAAGGTGCTCTTTGTTGTTTTCTTTAAATTTTTAAAAATTTTTAGTTGACACAGTTGTACATATTTATGAGCTTCAGTGTATATTCCAATATATGCATACAATGTGCAATGAACAGATCAGGGTAATTGGCATATTTATCACTTCAAAAATTAGTCATTTCTTTGTGTCAGGAACATTCAAAATGGTTTGTCTTAGCTGTTTTGAAATACACAATTGGAGCTGGGACTGTAGCTCAGTGGCAGAGCACTTGCCTAGCATGTGTGAGGCACTGGGTTCGATCCTTAGCACCACATAAAAATAAATAAAATAAAGGCATTCCATTCATCTACAACTACAAGAAAATAATAAAAAAAGAAATACACAATTAATTGATTTCAACCATAGTCACCCTATTCTACTATAGAACATTGGAAGTTATTTCTCTTGTTAACCATCCTCTCTCCACCTCCCCATATCCACACCCCTCTGTCTCTGGTTTCCACTATCATACTCTCTACAAGATAAAATTTTTTAGCTTCCATGAGAACATGTGGCATTCATATTTCCGTGCTTGCTTATTTATTTCTCTTAACATAATGTCCTACAGGCTCATCCATGTTGTGGCAAATGACAGTACTTCATTTTTTTTTTTTGGCTGAATGTTTTATTGTGCAAATATTTCACATTTTCTTTATCCATTTGTTTTCAGTGGACATTTTTAGATTAATTTCATATCTTGGCTATTGTAAATAATGTAGCAGTTAATAATAGGAGTGGAGATGTCTTCTTGACTTAGTGATTTCTTTTCTTTAGATATATACCCAGAAGTGGTATATGGTAGTTCTATTTCTAGTTTTTTGAGGAACCTTCAAACTGTTTTCCATAATGATTGTACTAATTTTCATGCCCATCAACAGCAGGAGACTTCTCCTTTCTCCGTAACGTCACCAGCATTTATTGTGTTTTGTTTTTTCAATAGTAGTCATTTTAACTAGGGTAAGATGATGTCTCACTGTGGTTTTACATTTCCCTGGTAATTAGTGATGTTGAGCATTTTCATATGCTTGTTTGGTATTTGTATATCTTCCTTTGAGAAATGTTTGTTCAGCTCATTTGCCCTTTCATAACTTGAGTTAATACTATTATTAATGTTGCATTTTTTTATGTTTCTTATGTAGTCTGGATATTAACCCCTTCTCAGATAGTTTGCAAATACTTTTTCCCATTCTGTCAGGCATCTCATCATTTTATTGATTGTTTCTTTTGCTGTGCAAAAAGCTTTTTGGGTTGGTGTAATCCCATTTGTTAGTTTTTTCTTCTGTTGCCTGTGATTTTGGGGTCAGATTCAAAAATTGTTTTGCCCACACTAATGTTCTGAGGAATGTTCCCTATGTTTTCTTCTAGTAGTTTCCTAAATTCGGGTCTTACAGTTATGTCTTTGATTTTTTTTGGAGTTGATTCCCACCCCCCCATCGCCATTTATTAAAGAGATTGTCCTTTCTCCAATGTGTATTCTTGGTGTCTTTTTTGAAAATTAGTTGGCTGTAAATAGGTGGATTTATTTTCTAGGTTCTCTACTCTGTTCCATTAGTCTACGTGTCTGATTTTATGCCAGTATTTTGATTACTATAGTTTTATAGTATGTTTCAAAACTTGATGATGTGATACTACACATCTTTGTTCTTTATGTTCAAGATTGCTTTGGCTATTTGAGACCTTTTGTAGTTGTGTACATGTTTTAGGAGTTTATAAAAAATTTCTATAAAGAATGTCATTGGTATTTTGATAAGGATTGCATTAAATCTATAGTTTGCTTTGAGTAGTATCTTTGCTGTTTTCAAACCAAGAGCTACAGGGATTGAGGATTTAGCTCAATGGTAGAGAGCTTGCCTAGCATGCACAAGACCTTGAGTTTGATCCTCATCCCTGAAAAAAAAAATGGAAGCAAAACAAAACAATTCAAATCAAGAGCAACAAAGTGTTGCCTTAATCTTCTTATATATCTTCTAATAAGATATTCCACCAAAGATGGTTCAAATGAGTTAGAAAAAGCTTCTACTTTCCTAGGTTTGTATAGAGAAAAATATGAATACCAAGTATTAATACATTTGGAAGTAGATGAAGAAGCTGCTCACATTTATGAAAATGTACCAGTTTAAACAAGAAACAGATGTTAAAAGGTCGTATGAAAGCTTCCTGTGTGACAGTTAATGAAAAATCAATTTCATTCTGTACCATTTCTTCCTGTGCTAGACTATGCTAAACTGTCTTAGCATTAAACAGTTTAGTGTTATAATCTTTGTTAACTATGGGCAAATTTCAATGATTTTATCTGGTTTTAAAAATTGTTGTAGAAACTGAGTTTGGACACAGATAAATCACCAATGTTCTTTATGACTTGATATAAAGAAGTGCTATCCTGTGGGAAATGTGTAGCTTTAAAGCAGGAAAATGCAGGAATTCTCCAATTTCAATAAGTTGTTTTATTCACTGAAGCATCCCAGTACTAAACAATTGCAAGTTTACGTATGGTAGGCAGAGATTCTGTAATTATAGTTCTCTAAAGGAGCATATAATGTATATTATATTTGGGACATTGCACAAAATTACATTTGCTTATTCAAATGAAAGTCTGAACCCTAAATATTCAACATTCATTTTACCATTGATAAGAATATTGAAAATATGTTACTAACCATAGCAAAGCATTGCATTAGACATAGCCAGATCATTTCCCCAAATGTTTTAATATTTATGATGTGTTGTGAACTGAATGTACACTGAATTAGTGGGTTGTTTGCAAAGTATATTGCAAATACATGTGCTATTTGAATGTTAAATAAGGTAATTGAGATGGTTAAATGAGTATGATATAAAATATGTATTTGATATGAAAGCATTGTATAATCCTTCTAAATCTAAAGGCATGCTTAATTTAGAAGACTAAGAACTTAATTCTTTACACAAAGAGGAATAATAGCATAAATATTTTTTAAATACACATAGTCTAAAAATATTTCTACTTGCCTTTGGAAAGTATTATTTACTTTGACTTTAATTTGGTTGGAAATATATACTTGTAATTGTGTTCTTTTAGTACCATTATTAACTTTAGTTTTAATTTAGAAGGCATTCATCAATTGATATAAGGAGATTTTAGCATTTTCCTAAATAGTTTGGTTCTAGTAGGTTGCTTTTCCAAAAAATAGTGAATACTTTTGTTTATTTTTGCCTAAAAAATAAACAAAGATAAGGCAAAGAGAAAAAATGCAAAGAGAAGTGTTTCTATAGCAGTGAAAACTGGGTTTAAATTATGGCTAAGCAAAATTTTAAAAAGTTTTTTAAAATGTTAATATTTTTCACTTAAAATGAGAACAACAATGGTGGTATTTCTGGGTTGGTGTAGAATTGAATAAATTAATATGCTTAGCACAAGTGCATGATATAGAAAGATTGCAAGTTATTCTTAAGAGGGATGAGTCACAAATCTCAGTTCCTTCCACCCCGCTCTCTAAATCTACTTGTCTAACTTCTGTGGATTCTTTAAGACCCAGTTTGAATCCAACCTCCTTTAAGGAATACTTCCTTAGTTCAAAACAAAACAAAACAAAAAACAAAAAACTTAAGTAGTTTGGAATAAAATTTATATATACAATAAGAAATAGTATAGAGGGCATAAAACATATTTTTGGAATCCTCTCTCTGCCCAGGCTTCTTTTAACTCCCAACCCTGTCACTACAGACTGTAGCAAGTCCAAGTCCTGCTCCAAGTCCAAGGTTACCACGTTGCTGGAAGGTCTCAGGAGGAAGGATGGGATAAAGAACAGGGCAAAATTCCAGTTTACTTTCTCTTTAAAGGGTGTGCTCAAAGCTGCCATACTTTACCTCTATCTCTACTTATGTTTCCTTGACCAGAATCTATTCTCAGGGTCACATTAGCTATATGTAGAGAGGCTAGAAATGATCTTTACTACAAGAGACCACGTATTCTAGTAAATGTTGGACTATGCTAGAAGGAAGCATGGATCTTAGGGGTAACATTCACTCTGGGAAAGTTGGCCACCCCTCTCTTTTCCTTCCCAATGTCTTTTGGCACTTTTTTCCGTCCTTGCTCTCTCCTGGCAATGGCTCCATAAAGGCAATCTCTAAAGCCGTCTATATTTACTGCATTATTATTGTGGATTATATTTTTTAGAATCAATATCTGCTTCTCTTCTCCCAAAGAATTATACTCTTCCACGCCATTGATTGTCTGTGTTACTTGCTTTATCCAATGAGATACAAAGTTAATTAATAACATGTGTCATGTTGGCACAAGCTTTAGGAACCAGTTTGTTCTTCAATCACTTTCTTTTTTTTTCTCTGCTGAAAAACATCTTTCCAGATAATGGATACTTTTTCAGCCTGGGTACCAGAGGGAAGAAGACATGGAGCAGAGCCTTTGCTGAGTGGCCGTGAACATAGAAGGGGCAGGGAAGAAACCTTTGCAGCAGTGGGCCTTCCAGCTTTTAGGGCCATTTACCACCACAGCAGTCTTGTCTATCTCGACTGGTACAATCACAATAAAGATTGCATCTAACTTCCTATTTATGTAAGATGCTTCCCACCCCACTGAGGAAGGAGTGAGGAGCCAAAGCAAGAAGGGGATGGAAAGGAAACACTACTCTGTCACATTAATGTCACCAGCGGCTTATTTTGCACTTTAATTTCCAAAATATACTTGACATTTTATTTCAGCATTTCTAATCATATAAGATCCAAATGTTAAGTGAGGTGATTATGACAGAAAAAGAGTGTCCCTCAAATTAATTTATATTTGATTTATTATGGCAAATACCTATTTGTTAAGCAGCAATGGCAAAATGATATTTTTTGTAAGAAAAAAATTAACACATTTCTTAATGTTGCTTTTATTTATATGTGTAACCCTCAACTGATAATTTATTTGATTGACAGCTTGTCTTTACTATAGCCGGTAGTATAGGTTTGTGGTCATTGGTCATTAATCAGTAAAAGTGTTTCATCTCAAAAATGAATTTGAACTTTCTAAGCTGTGGGTTTCATGCCAAGGAAGTCAATCTCATCAGTAGTGGTGTATCCATCCTCAGGGCTGTGGCCTTGTGGATCTTGGCTGGACTCTCATGACTTCATTCTTCTCTCTGTCTCTCTCTCTCCCTCCTTGTTAGCCTTTTAAGCAGTAAACTCTGGACATGGAATTATGCTGAGCCCTCTTTCAATTTTATATTGTAAATGTTTCTCACACATTCATACCACTTCAAAATCGTCAACATTTTCTCTTACCCAAACTTTAGCAAAGTTTTAGGTCAGAAGCAGAATCAATTCTAATCCAAGAAGACTTGGAAACCTCACATGAACAGGTTGATACTTGGCATTGGGAGTAGATGTGCTGGTGGTTTGTTCATGGAGCTGACAGGGTCATATTTTGATGGAATACATCTAGTCCATGTATTTACCACTCCATTTGCAGCATCCAGGAAAGTTCTTGGTGCCTAGCAAGTGCTCATTAAGCATTGCTAAGGGAAAGAATGGAAGATCCACTGGGCCCTGAGATAAGGCTTCTGGGAAGACAGTCTTTTGATTCTAATCCTAGCAGATATGCACCATTTTCTCATTGATATTTGTGTTTATACAAACACTTAATGTTACAAGTATCTGTGGAGTATTGTGGCTCACTTAAGAGGTCTGACCTTCAGCTTCCTCGCCCTGGGAAGTTCAGTGCAGTGGCCATTGCCCAAAGCACTTCTTGAACCACACATCCCCCCCAGCAGGCAATGTAGGGCTGGTGTATATTTATATTACAAGTGTTACCAGGTACTGGCTGCTGTGACTGGATGACATAGAGTCTGAAACCTGCTGTGCCCCTTCTGTTCATCTGGTTCCTACCCTAAGGCAGCAATCGTTGGTAGACACAGTAATTGTTAATGAATCTAATTTCACCCAGTGTCTAGTTGACTTTCTAGTGGTTAAAAAAAGCAAGCAAATGTACTGAATCTCTCAAGTTCTGTAGTTACCAACTCTTAAGAGGTGACTTCCTGTGTGTGTGCTTTCTTGTCTTGGGATGACATTGGCACTAGAGAAGTAATTCTTTATGAAAACCACTGAGACTGTTAAAGATATTGCTAGATTAATGAAGCAAATTACTATTGCAAGACAGAATGGTGTTCCAGAGTGTTGAAGGAGTTAATACTTAGTTTCCTGGGTGATCTGGAGGGCACTTACCATTAATGGAGATAGCAAATTGGGCACTGGGAGAAATTGTTTCATTTTAACAAACACTTTTGTAATAGGTTCTTTTTTTTAAAAAAAGATTGAGATTTGGTATCAGCTTTCAATGTGCATACAATTTAGAAAATTGTGCATTTCAGCATTTCTAATGATATAAGATCTAAGCCAAAATCATGGGCCCTGTGGTCAGATTGCCTGGATTCAGATCTCAATTTCCTGGTAATTTGACCTTGATCAAGTAAAATTTTCCCCATATCTCATTTTCCTTATCTACAAAATGTGAATGGTGATAGTGTCTACCTCATAGGATTCAAAAAAATAATAGACTATTTTTTGGTTAATTTTATGTCTACAGAAAAGACAAGAAAACATTGAGTTCCCATATACCTTCCTCTCCTTCCCCCAGTGTTAACATCCTGCATTAGTGTAGTACATTTGTTATAACTAATGCATCAATATTGATGTATTTTACTAACTTTAGTACATAGTTTACTCTTAGTGTTGTATATTCTATAGGTTTTAACAAGTATATAATAACCTGTATCTACCATTACAATACCATAAAGAATTGTTTCACTACCTTAAAAATACCCTGTATTCCATCTACTCATCTCTCTTTCACATGCCTTCAAACTCTGGCAACCACTCATCTTTTTATTGACTTCATAGTTTTATTTTTTTTCTAGAACATCATGTGGGTAGAATCATAGTATATATTACTTTTAGGTCAATTTTTTTTCCATTTAACAATATGAAGATTTTTCCATGTCTTTTTACAGCTTGATAGATGATGTTTTTTTATTCCTAAATGACATTTCATTGCCTGGATCTACCACAGTTTATTTATTCATTTACCTACTGGAGGACATCTTGGCTGCTTATAGATTGATGATTAGGAATAAAGCTGCAGGTTTTTGTATGGAAATAGTTTTCTACTTATTTGGGCTAGATCTTATGTATAAATATGTTTAGAGTTTTATAAGAAACTGCTAAATCATTTTCCACTGTGGTTATAAAATTTTACATTCCCAGCAATAAGTGAGAATTACTGTTTTAACATATTCGGCAGCATTTGGTGTTGTCAGTACTTTGGATTTTAGCTATTCTCATAGATGTGAAGTAGCATCTCATTGTTGTTTTAATTTGTAGTTCCCTAATGACAAATGATGGTGAATATTTTTTCACATACTTATTTTTCATATATGTATCATATTTGGTGAGATTTTAGAGGTGATTTAAGTGGATTAAACCAAATAATACAAACTAATTATTCAGTTCAGTGCCCGACATAAGTAAATTCTTATTATGGTTTGGATATGAAGTGTCCTCTGAAAGCTCGTGATTAGATCATGGAAGCTGTAATTTAATCAATGAATTAATCCATTTGATGGATTAATGCTGTGAAAGGACAATTGTACTGGGTAATAATTGTACGCAGGTAGGTTATTGGGGACATGGCTTTGGGGTTGATATTTTGTCCATGGCATCTCCCTTCTCTGCTTCCTGGTTGCTACAAACTGAGCAGCTTTCCCATCATACCCTTTGGTCATGATTCTCTGCCTCATCTCGGGCCAAGAACAATAGAGTTGGCTGAACATGAACTGAACCTGTGAAACTTGTTTTCCTCTAAGTTGTTCTTGTTGGGTTAATGCACACTCAACTGACAATTTTCAATAAATATTAGCCTTATTGCACAATTAGAGTGCTGAAATCATCCCGAGAGGTCGACTTGAGGAAGCTGGCTGCACATCTCATCTTCAGTCTTAGGAAATGGTACAAATTGGTTTCTAAAAATTCTTTAACTAATGCAAAATTATGCCAACATCTTTTTCTTTCTTAGCCTTTCCTGAGGGAAGTTCCTCCTTTTGTGCAGAAGAGTGTAGATGAGTAAGTGAAGCAGAGTGGGGTATTCTGAAACTGGCAGATTACCCACACTGCTTCAGAAGATTCATAAGTTATAGATTTCTGAATCCAGGACTGATTCTGATGTACATGATAGGACTAAAGAGCACATAGCTTGAAAAGCCTCTCCAGCTACTTTGATGGTGTCCCAGGTTTCTGAACAATTTGACTTCATGATATACACATGACCACGTAATATATTACCCCAGCTGGATCACTTCTGAGAATTAGAGTAGACATTATTAATAATTTATTTAGGACAACAGGTGAAAGCAAGAACAGATTGGTTCTAAGGTTCTGGTATGGTGGTGATGAACCCAACACAGATGTCTCGTAGTGTGCTGTATGTGTGCTTTGATGTTCACTTCACTTTTCTAGAAGGGAAGTTGAGGTATATTAATATTGATGGGTAATATTGAAAAGAAAGAATTAAAATAAACACAAGATAGACTATTTTAGTCAGCTTTTCATTGCTGTGATCAAAATACCTTACAAGAACAACCTAGAGGAGTTTATTGGGGCTCAGGGTTTCAGGGTCTCAACTGTGATGATCAATTCTACTGCTTTCTGTCTGAGGTGAAGCAGTACATCGTGGCAGAATGGTCCATAGGATGAACGCTGCTATGGAGACAGGAAGCAGTGAGGGGGAGAAAGAGGAGAGGCTCTCAGGAAGAACAACCTTTCCAGGCACGCTCCCAGTAACTCATCTCCTCCAACCATGCCCCTCACGCCTGCCGTTACCTCCCAGTCAGTCCATTCAAATAGAATGGATTGATTATGTTACAGCTTTCATAACCTAATCATTTCTCTTCTAATTATTCCTGCATTAAAAGGAGCTTTTGGAAATAACTCATATCCAAACCTTAACACAGACTTTGTTAGAATTTCAACCAAGGAAATTCAAATTTTATATTTATGTCAAAAGCAATAAATCTCATAATTTTTAACTAAAATGAATTTGATCTTAAACAGAATAACTTGTTTGCTATACTTGACTCTTTTTTTTTTTTTTTTAAGGATATAGCCTCTAAAAAAATGTTTTTGGGAACCTAAAGTCTAGTGTTTTTGTAAAACTTCTTTGCTTGACTGGGACATATTTTAAAGAACACAAAGTGTCCGACAGAGGAGCACATTCTTTTCTGTGACATGCTGTGGCCGTTCAGATGCACAGAACAGTGTTAAAGTCTACACATCTAACAGAATCTTGGAGTCTGGCAAAGAAAAAAATGAGTGAATGCTTACTGAATACTTAATAGTATTCCAAGCACTAAATTGTTTTAGATCACTCAATCCAGTGAAATGGATGTTCTGATCCATTTTATAGAGAAGTAACCAAAGATTTGGAGAAGTGTTTCTTTCCCCCAAAGTTTTGCAGTGTTTATTTGTGTGTGTGTATATATTTGTATATAAAAAAGCATATATAAGGTTATGCAAAGTATGTGGCAGTCACTACATTTGAAAGCCTGACATGGTAATGTTTTTTCATCTATGTCAGCCTATGTCTCCAGTTGCAAAAGAGGATCTCATTTTATTGTAGTGGAGATTTCAGCTGAGCTGAGATTGCAATTCAGAATTGGGTTGCGGGTAAGTGAATTTATTGGCAGAAGGAGGAAGACAAATATTTTTGAGTTTTTGCTCTGGGACCAGGAGTCCTCATAAAGCAGACTTGTGTGGATGTGCTAAGGACAGGAACAAAGGATGGCATTGAAGGCGTTATGGCATCAATTTTCCCATGTGGTCTGTGCTCTCTGGATAGTTAAGCAAAGGGAAGAAGTGAAGAAGCTGTTTTCAGGAACTTTTGTCACATGAGCATAAGTGAGATGAAGTCAAAAGCTAGAGAAATAAATGGGAACTAATCTACGAAGGGCTTACTAAACGAGAAATTCTGGGTTGTGGGAGAATATAAATTAGGAGCCACTTCTTGGGGAAAAGTAAAATCAGTCCTCACACTAGATGACGAATGAGTAATTGGCAAGTGCTGTGTGCTTGTTAGTTATCAAACAGTGCTTAATAATACACCTACATTAGGTTTTTGTCACTGTGACAAAGCACTTGGAAAAACAGGTTAGAGGAAGAAAGATTTATTTTGCCTCATAGTTTCAATCCATGGTTAGCTGGCCCCATTCCTTTTGGGCCTGTGGTGAGACAGTACATCATGGAGGAAGGGCATGGGCAAAGAAGGAGAGAGAGAGAGAGAGAGAGAGAGAGGGCGAGAGTATGTGCTCTCAAAGAAGGGGCTGGGGACAAGATAAACCCTTTCTAGTGCACACCCACAGTGACCCACTTTCTCTAGCTAGGCCCCATTTCCTATGATTTCTATCACCTCCCAATAATGCCATTCAATTAGGAATCCCTTAATGTCTTAATCCATTAATGAGATCAAAGCCCTCATGATTCAATCACTTCCCCAAGCCCCCTGTGGGTGAGGTATCCCCTAATGCTCCTGTATTAATGCAGGAATATTCAGAAGCAAAAATGATTAGGTTGAGACTTAGTCCATCCTAGTTTGAATGGACAGACTGGGTGGTAGCTGTAGGTAGGTGTGGCATGGCTAGAGGGGGTGGGTCCCTGGGAACATGTGCTGGAAGGGTTCCTCAGCCCTGCAGGTCCCCCCCCCCCACGCCCCTCCCTACCCTCCCCTGCTTCCTGGCTGCCAAGAATGGAGCAGCTTTCCTCCTCCGCCATGCCCTTCCACTATGATGTTCTGCCTCACCTTTGGCCCAAACCAATAAAGTGGGCCCACCATAGACTAAACCTGTGAACCATGGGCCAGAATAAACATTTTCTCCTCTAAGTTGTTTTTGTCAGGTATTTTCATCATGGTGACATAAAATTAACTAACACACCCTATCTTTAAACTTTGCTGCCTTGTGGACCAAGCCCTTAACACATGAGCTTTTGGGGGACATTCTAGATCCAAACTGTAACAATGCTCATTGCCATCCATTTCCATAATGCTCCTGTATCACTCAAAGGCAAACACCAGTGTGTATTGTTACATCAATTATCAGGGTGTGTACAGTGGAGAAGCTGTCTGCTATGGTACCCTCTCCCCCGATAAGGACTATGATGACAGTTTCACTGCAAAAACGCTCATCATCAACCCCAAATTATTTCAGGAAATTTCTGGCTACAGAAAACCTTGCACCCCTAATGCTGAACAATTTTTCCTCCCTTGAAATATTGTTAAACTGCTACTTGTCCCCTTGCAGCCAGCTGAGGACTGTGAAATGTTTCAGAATACTCATTAAAGTCTCTTCTGCTTTCCCAAAGTCCCATCTACGTATTAAAAGTCCCATCTACGTATTATTTTCACCCAGCAGCTGCAGGTTCCTCAGCATTTCCTCATTGTATGCTAACACTTGCTCTCCTCAAACACCTTTGAACTCCTGGAAGGTATGATGGCCAGGGAAGGAAAGTGATGGCCCAGAGTTCCCTAGCCTCAACTTTAGGAATAAACAGACTATGTTAATGTTGTCCTTGGGTTTTGTCTGATGCAGGTATGAAAAGAATTCAGCTTAGTTAATTCTTCTCCAGCTCAACGTAAATGCTATTTTAAGTCCTTTTGTTAGCTTGGTAGGAGACACAATGGCACATTCTGGGTGTAAACAAAGTCATTTGAGGCTCACACTCAAACAATTCAGGATTTTCCTCCCTGCTCCTCTCTTTCCCTAACTCTGAAGAGATTTGTAGTGAGTCTTGGCATGTTGAGAGTGTGAGAGGGGAAGGCGGAGGGACACATTTTGGTGTGCTGCAGGCCCGGGACCAGAGTGAGGTGGGTTAGGAAGCAGAAGTGATGGGGGTCCCCAGGGAAGCAAGTATAGGAGAGGAAGCGGTGGCAGCGGCTATGGAGGGTCTTTGCAGGAGTGGACATTTTCTTTCTTGATCAATCATATAGTTAAATAGGCATGTTCAGGTTTATCAAAATTCATCAAATTGTATACCAAATGTTCTTTTTCTGACTATATACTGTATTTCAACAAAAACTAAGACAAAAAGGCAAAAAAATCCTTGCTTTTAGGGTCAGAGAATTTCTGACATGACATCTTTTTCCCCTTTTTTCTGGGCAGTAGAATTTCTTGTTTTTCAGCAGGTAACAAATGATACACTTCAAGTCACTTTTATTCATAAATCTTATAGACATATGTATACATAAATGTCATTACATTTTATGGATTTATTTTGGCCTAGTTATCCCCAAACTTTTGACTGCTCTTTGACTGACTCTTAGGGTAAATTTCATTTAGCAAAGTCATTTTGTACAGATGTGTTCTAGAATAGAACTTAATGTTAGCCTTGGCTGAAGCTATGTCTGTTGTGGATGCATATTAAAGATCTTGAGGTATTTTGTGAAAACACATTTTACTCCAGTGGTTTGGGCCAAAATCTCTACCCTTGGGGCAGTAGAGAATTTGGCTTAGGCTCCTGGTGTGACCCTGTTCAAATGCTTGCTTGGGAGTGAGGTGAAGACCAAAATACTGGGGCTTCTGGGCCTCTGCACTCCTGCCCTGTCTTATGGTATCTTTCAGACCTGATTTGCATGGAATTGGATCTATAAAAGGACATCAAATATTTTACTTTCTCTTGGAATGGGGGGAAAATGGGGGAAGAATTAATAGGGCAGAGAGAATTGACTAAGTTGGGAAACATTTAAGATCATTTTACATAGACTTGGTCAACTTTTCTAATTTTCATAAACTGAAGCCGATTTTATCTGTAATCTTAGAAAATTTTCTTATTTCTTAGGATAAGAATATATTAAATAATATGCATATTAATAGACTGTTCAGATAAAAATCAATTAAGTGAGAGCATCAGTCTATAGAGAGAAAAATCAGCTGACCAATTCATTCTTCACTCTGCTTTTGGTCATTTTACAATGATCAATGCCTAAAATCACATTGCTTAATATTCACTCTTCAAAATGCTCCTAATTAAATGCAGAGGCACGTTTCACACTTCAGGCTATGCTTTTCCCTTCAAGTCCATTGCTTAGGCCAAACAAAACAGAATGCTCCTAAATATCCAAACTATACACTCAGAAGTCTATATTCTTTAAATTTCTCCTATCTCCAGGATCATGTACCTTTTTTCCCATTTATTTTTATTAGTGCATTATGATTATACATTCATACATCTTAATTTTTTGAAAGAAAAATGTATTTGAAGGTCTTGTGTGCTTGGTGGTATTATAATTACTTAGTACTACTAGATACTAATGACTTGCATTATAAATATTTTTCAAAATGCTATCTACTTTCTTAACTCTTTGCTCTAACAGTTCCCCAAATTGTGACTCTCTTGGGAGATGGGGTAGGTCTGGGATATGCAATAGATTAGAACCGCATGGGCTGAGACAACACTTCTGACTGGCTGGCACCTATTCACACAGAAATGTAGTGGTAATGTCTCCAGGTTCCTCTAAAAAGGGGTAATGTTATACCAACCTACTTTATGAGACCGTTGGGAGAGATAAATTGTTAAGAGAAAGTATAATGACAACAGTATGTATGAATCAACCCCCTGAGGCATAGGAGTTTAAATGCATCTACAAATCAGGTAAATAACTGGTTATCCAGCTATGTAACCAAAGAAAGCAAATGTCCACTTGAATTAAAGATAATGAGAATAACATATGCATTACACAAACATAGCAATCAGGTAGGTGGAATTTGCTTTCCTGTATTTGAAAAGGTTAGCAGGAAATGTTAACTATGTAATTGAATATATTATAGCAGAAATGAGGTATATAATGTTATTGTAATTGATTACAAAATATCCATAGACTGAATTATGTAAAGCTCCTCACATGTGGCTTTTCAATCTGCCTCAGAAAGCTTTATGATAATTTACTAAGAGAAAAACCTCTGGTCATTATTTATTAATAATACATTTTCAATGTTTCTGTTAAGTATTTTCCTGCTTTGTGACAACTGAAGTGAATGCAGCTGATGAGAATACATATGAGAGAAAACTTGTATAAAGCCAATTTTGAGCAGTTGACAATGACTCCATGCAGGTCTACAGCCCAGAGGCACTGGAACTGTGGCCCAGTTTTAATGAAAGCCCTGCAAATGTGGAATTCCAAAATTGGATAAATGGTTTGTTTTTCCCAGTAGGTCTTCTTTTAAATAAAACAATTTGAAAAGTGCTGTATAGTACAAATGTTTCTTCTTCAACACTAGGTTTTTAAAACTAAATTATTATTCCTTTCTTTATCTCTGAACTGTGTCTTAGTCCATTTTCTATTGCTATAATAGAATATCCATTATAGTATTCCTTAGGAAGGAAATAGGTTTATTTTGGCTCATGGAGGATGGATAGTCCAAGAGCATGGCAATTGGCATCTGCTCAGCTTCTCATGAGGGCCTTGTGCTGCTTCATACACGGCATAAAGTAGAAGGGCAAGTGAGTGTGTGTGAAAGAGACAAAACTCCAGGAGACTTGCTTTTTAACAATCCAGTATTGTGAGAATGAACCCAGTCCTGTGGGAAAGGTATTTATCTACTTTAATGACCTAATCACTTCTTCAAGGTCCCACCACCTCTCAGGACTATTGCATTGGTTCCAACATGTGCATTTTGGGGAACAAATTCAAACCACAGTAGAAAGGAATAATGTCCCAATTCACTTGATGTTTGGTAAATGTATTTTTCCTTAGAAACAAAAGATCTGCAAATCTAGAGAAGAAACTCTATCCAAAACCTGGGGCATAATATTACTGTCTCTGATGCCTCAGAGCATTATTACCTTAGGTGAACTGAAACTATTTCTGGAGCAGGTTGGCTCAGTCCAGCACAAGTGGAAATTGGACTGGAATGGCCATCAGGAGACCTAGTTGACAACATTTCATGTTTCCCATGAGTAGCAGGTACAACCAAGAAATATGGGAAAGATTGGAGTGGACTAGTGAAGTTTAGCAACACATGAGGAACAGTGGACATTGTTTTTCTGTATAGTGATCTTGCAAACAATCTTTAAAAAAATATAATTTTTTGTTTCTGTGCTATTTATAAACATGTTTTTAAATTTTTAAATTTCTGATTGTTTTCTGCTAGCATATAGAAATGCAAGTTCTTTTCATATACAGATCTTGTCTCCTGATGCCTTGCTCATGGCTTCTGGCAAATTTTATAGGATTTTTCTTCATAGATAATCATGTTATTTGTGAACAAATACTACATTTTTTCCAATATGAATGTCATTTTAATATGTATTTTATACTTATGTATTTTTGCTTACAGCACTGGCTGGGATTTTCACAGCAATGTTGAGTGGAAATGTTTTAATAGATATTTCATGTACCTGACATGTATTTTCATAAGTATTCTTGATTGAAGAATTTCCCCTCTATTTCTGTTTTGCTGATAGTTTTTTTTTTAAATCAGAATGGATGTTAGTTTTCACCAAATGCTTTTAATGTATCCATTGAGATGATTGTTTGATGTTCCTTCTTTAGTTGGTTAACATAATGACATTGATTGTTTTTTTAATATTAAACCCTTTTTGTATTCTTATGATAAACCCTACTTAGTAGTGATATATTATCTTTTTTATATATATCTTGAAAATATGCATCCATGTTTACAAGGAATTGGCTTGTAGCTTTATTACAATCTTTGTCTGGATTTGGTGTCAGAGTAAAGCTATGATCACAGAATGAACTTGGAAATATTCCCTTCTCTTCAATCTGGAAGAGTTTTTGTAGGATTGGTATTATTTCTTCCCTACATGTTTCATACAATTCCCAGGTAAAGCTATCTGGGAGTTTTTCTATGAAAAGGTTTTTAAAATATGAATTCAGTTTCTTTAACAACAACAACAACAAAAAACTATTGATCTTATTTTACTTGAATAAGCTTTTCTAATCTGAAACTTTCTTTTTTTTAAAGGTTGACTTTTTTATTATAACTTTATTTTTTTTTAAATTTTTTTAGTTGTAGTTGGTCAGATATCTTTATTTTATTCATTTGTATGTGGTGCTGAGGATCGAACCCAGTGCCTCACGCATGCGAGGCAGGCGCTCTACCACTGAGCCACAATCCCAGCCCTATAACTTTATTTTTATTTATTAATTTGTTTGTGGTGCTGAGGATCAAACACAGTGCCTCACCTGCGCTAGGCGAGCGCTCTATTGCTGAGCCACAATCCCAGCCCCTAATCTGAAACTTTCAAGGAATATATTTCATCTAAATAGTTAAAGTAACTGGCTTAAAATTATTCATATATACTGATTTTTCTTTTAATGTATGTAGAATTTGTAGTGATGTTCCCTCTCTCTCATTTTGATATTGGTAATTTGTGTCTTCTTTCTTTTTTTATTAATACATAATTTATCATGCTAGAAGTATATTGATCTTGTCAAACAATAAGTTTTTGGTTTTATATTATTTTAAGTTTTTTTTCATTATTATATTTTGTTTTGATTTCATTGATTTTTATCTTTCTCTTTAGTTTCTTTTTCTGTTTACTTTTCCTTTCTAGTTCCTATCGAAGTAGAGTTCATTGATTTAAGAATATTTTTAAATATTTTCAATATTTCTCAAAATTGGCCTTAAAAACTCTATCTATAAATACTACTTTAGCTACATCTCACAAATGTTCATATACTGAGCTTTTATTTTCATTTAGCTCCAAATACTTTCTAAATTTTTTTGTAATTTCTTCTTTGATCAGTGGTTTATCTAGTAGTATGTTATTAAATTTCTAAATAGGTGGGGATTTTCCAGCCATATTCTATTACTGATTTCTAAGTGAGTTTTACTGTGGTCAGGGAACATATTTTGTAAGACTTGAAACTTTTTAAATTTATTAAGGCTTGCTTTATGGACCAGAAACAAGATCATATGGCCTATCTTAGCACATACTGTGTGTTCCCTAGAAAAAAGTGTGAAGGATATCATGTTGCTAACCAAAATAGCAGATTTGCCCATTTTTCCTTGTAGTTTTATCAGTTTTTGCTTCATATATTTTGAAGATGTTTTATTTCAAAATTAAGCCATTGGGATTCTTATTCTTCACGATAAGTCAACCTTCCTATCATTATGAAGTTACACTCTTTTATCCATTGTGATATTTTTTGCACTGAAGTATACTTTCTCTAAAACTAATTTTGCTGTTTCAGCTTTATTTTTATCAGTGGTAGCATGGTCTGTCTTTATTCATCTTTTTACTTTTAAACTAGTAACATCTTTATATTTAAGATGCATTCCTGTAGACAGCATACAATTGATCTTGGTTTTTTAAAAAAATCTAATCATATAATTTCTGACTTTCAATTGCAGAGCTCAGATTATTTACATTTCCTATAATTGTTGAACAATTGGTTTTAAATCTGTTATCTTGGTATTCATTTTGTATTTGTCCTTCTAATTTTCTTTTCTTTTTTCTCTTTTTATGCTTTCTCGAGTGAATATTTTATTTTTATTGATTCCAATTTTTTTCTCTCTTGTTTGCTTGTTAGACATTACACATGTTCATGTTATAATGCATTGGGGTTTGGAGTTTAAAAGAGCAAAGCCTAACTAGAAGTACTATTGTGCCACTTTGTGTATACTAAAATAACTTCAGTAGTTTACTTGCTTTGTGTTATTCCCAGCCTTTGTGCTTCTTCGTGCTTCTTCGTAAATTGTTATTAATTTCTTTTTTCTGAAATTGTCAGTTTTTTTGAAGAGATTTATCATGGTTTCTTTTGGAGAATTAATTGTTCCTGCTGTATTGAGTTCTGCAAGGATGTTATCACTCAATCCATTAGTGTCTCCTCCCCTTTGCCTTGCATTCTAAATTCTAAAGAGAAGCCCCATCTAAATGATAATGTTAACTTATATTCTTTTTTAAAATATTTACAGGACCCAGAATATTTGATGACTTTTATAATGTCCTCCTTAGTCTTTAGTTCTATGGTTTTGTTTGTGTAAAAGGGACTATAGGATCTGCTCCAGGAGGTCCAGGTCTGTTGTGATGTTCCAGAAAAAAAAAGGAGACACAAACCCTGAATGGTAAAGACTCACTCAGCACATGGCCTTCCTGCCCTGTCCCTCCTTCCCCTCTCTATAGAAGCCCTCTGTTCCCAGAGCCCATCAAGATGGAACTTTGAGGAGCTGGCCCCTCCATCTTCTTCAGGGCCAGCTTTGAATAAAGCTGATTCCTTTCTACCAACCCCTGATCTTTAATTCCACTAACATTTTTTCTATCCTTCATTACTATATTTAGCTCAAGATTTCCGTGTAGGGTCATTGTTCTTTTGTATGAAGGACTTTCTTAAACATTTCTTATAGTGAAGGTAATGAATTCTTCCAGATTTTTTAATAAAAAGTATTTAAGTCTTTGTTTTATCTTCATTTAAAAAAATCTTTATTTATTTATTTTTATGTGGTGCTGAGGATTGAACTCAGTGCCTCATACATGTGAGGCAAGTGCTCTGCCACTGAGCTACAGTCCCAGCCCCTTAGCTTCATTTTTAAAACATATTTTCACTATGCATAGAATTCTAGTTTGGCAGTTAATTTATTTTAATTAATTTAGAACTGCTGCTTCATTATCTTGTATTTTTTGGAAGAGAAATCTGCTATCATTATTATATTTCTTCTCCTGTATTGTGGGGGAAAGAAATGGCTTCCTTCTATGCCTTTAGGTTCTTTGAATGGTTAAGAATTATATTGACACAAAACAGATCAACAAGGGAAAAACTGTTTTAATTACACATGGATGCATGGAGTCCCACAAATATAGAAGGGACAAAGAATGGCTAGATGGTTGAAACTTATATAGCAACGGAGTTACAGAAAGGAGTAGGGTGTGGGGATTTCTGGGGGCTATGGAGACAATTTATGGGAGAACGAAGGAGGTAATGTATGGTGAATAAATATTGCTTTGTTTTGTACATAAAAGTCATCCAAGGTGTTAAAAGTTGTCTCTGGTAGAAATAACATCATTAAATAAAACATTTTTAATAGATCTAATTTCCTTTACAAAAAGGGAGTTTTAATTCTGTTTTAGGAAATCAAGTGTGGGGAGGTGAAGAGCTTTTCCTGTGCTGGCTGGTTAACTCAAAGTAATTAATGTGCCAAGGTGACATGTCTTGGGGTGGCATATTCAGGTCTTCCATAGTCATATTTTGGGTTGGTATGGCTGAGCTCCAACAGTATGCAATGTGTTTTTTAATCCTCTTTGGCTTATTTTAAGATTTTTTTTGGTCATTTTTAAGCAACTTGATTATTATGTGCCACTGTTTACTTTTCATCATATTTTTATGCTTATGTTCATTGACCTTATTTCACCCTTGGGCTCATAATTTTCACCAAATTTAAAAAAATTCTGTGCATTGTATATTTAACAATCCTTTTTTTTCATTTCCTTCCCTTTCAATTCTTTTGATGTGAGGACTCTAACGTCTATACAAACTGAACTCTCCTAATCTGAAAATCTAAAATCCAAAATGTTCCAAAGTCAAAATGTTCCAAAGTCATAAGTCATATTTTGGCATATTTCAAATGCCAAATGATGTCACAAGTGGAAGATTTCACACCTCACCTTATGTGATAATTTTCAATTAAAAGACAGACACACTAAAATATTATATAAAATTACCTTCAGTTTATGTGTATAATGGTGCATATGAAACATAAATGAATTTTATATTTAGACTTAGGTCACATCTCTAAAATATTAATTTATGTATTTGCAAGTATTCCAAAATCTGAAAAATCTGAAATTAAAAACACTTCTCATCCCAAGGATTTTGAATAAGGGTACCCGTCCTGTATATTAAGCTGCTTGAATTTGTTCCATATCTAACTGATGCTTTATTTCTTTTCAGTCTATTTCTCCCTCTGATTTATTTTTTATTGGTTTCTATTTCAATGACTTCAATTTCATTAATCTTTTTTTCCTGAAATGCATAATCTGCTTTTATTCTTATTCAGTTTATTTTTCATCAGACTTATTGTTCATCTCTAAATGTTCAGCTTGGAGACTTTGAATGTACCATCTCTAGTTAGCATATTTATTCTTTTCATCATTTTTAACACATGGGAAATAGAGAAGGATACTTTTGATAAATTTTTATCCCCAACTAACTCTGTCATTTGTGTCTTCTCTAAGACTTCTATTGATTTATTTTTCTCAGTATAGTATGGATTTTCCTGCTTACTTGCATGCCTAGCAGTTTTAAACTACATGTCATATAGTGTGAAGTTTAGGCACCAGATATTTTTGCTTTATAAAAATGTATTTGAGCTTTGTTCTTAGATGCAGTTAAGTCACTTGGAAATAGTTTGATCCCTTTGAGTATTGCTTTATAACTTTCTAAGATGTGACCAGAGCAATATTTAGTCTTTGAGTAATTTTGTCCCAGTACTGATGTGGTAAGCTTTTGAGTATGATTCCCAGTGCTCCAAGATTTATGAGGTAGGTGCTCCACTATGGCTGTTGGGAACACAAACTTCCGGGCCTTTTTGACTTTCTTGCTTATCTTTCCCTGTAGCACCTCCTGTGGCATATATACAAGTATCAACTCTGGCCTGAGTTCTGTGGCAAAAATTTAGGCAATAAACCTTGTCCATATGTATATAAAAGCATGCATGTAGACATTGTGAGAAAGCATATTAGGGAATTACTAAGATTCTTCAAGTAATTGAGAATCTTTAGTTTTGAAAGCCTATAGCAATATTGCAAACAAATACTCAATGGCTTAAAAATAGACATTAAACTTAAAGATCATTGCATTTGATGAGAAGACCATTGCTTTCATGTGAATATTTGGATAACCAATTTTTAACAAGACAATTTTTAAATTAATTTTTCCTTGTAATTGAGCCATAGAATTTATAAACAGTTTTTTGAATTATGCTCATCCTGGGGAGAAGGGAGAATGCACTGGAGTTGTTGGGTGAATGAGCCTACAGGACCAGGTATTCACCAAAGTTATATCCTCTTCGTCTTGTTACTCAACCCTCATTGATTCGAGATTCTCCCTTTGACTCTTGGAACTTCTCCAGTGGTTCTACTGCCAAAACTGGGGATCATTTTTCTCCATTTCTTCTTAGAACTTACTTATGAGAGTGATACTCATTCATGCCACAAAATCTTGGGTGAGCCCCCTTAATTATTCTCACAAGGCCCTAGCATGTGCATAAGCCAAAGTCCAAGGTAGGTAGATGGCCTAGATATTTAGCAGAGTAATGGTGGGGAAGACACTACATGTATCCAGAGGGTGTGAGAGGTCAGGATTGAACAAATGCAGATGCTTGAACTGAACTGATGCTTAGGGTAGCCTAGGATGTATTGTGTTATGTGCATTTGCTTTTACTGAAACTAAATTTAGTGATGATTTTCTAATTTACTCCCAGAGTAGTGTTTTCCAATCTTTTTTGTTTAAACACCTATCAACAGAATTTTTTGAACAGGTGTTCTTTACATACATATTTAATATCATATAAGTTATTTAGCAGGACTAATTATTAAAATAGTAAGAAAATTTTAAAATACTCAAAATTAAATTTAAAAGGATAAAATATAAATAAGCATAAGTGGAAGTCCTAATGTTTGTGTACCACCTGGCATGTGCCTACTCTACTTTGGAGATAACCCTGGAGAAAAGGCTCAAGAGAGGTGAGCTTCTCATTTTACCAGGAGTGAGGAAGGAGCTTGCATACTCTCCAGTAGGCCTTACAGCTGAGTCTCTACTAATGTGTAGAATTAAGATTACAATATCATTGAAATGCAAGCAGACAATCAGAGTATCTCTAGGGAGAGGTAAATTACTAGCAAATCATATTTATGTTTGTTTACCATGTGCCAGCGTTTATATTGGACATTAGAAAAAACATCATCATTTTAATCCAAACACACACTGTGGAGTAGGTATTAATACGCTAAATTTATAAGTAATAAAGCAGGTGTCTAGAAATTTTAGTTTTGAGCCATTTCTGAATACCATCTTTTTTTATTTTACTGGGCTGTGTAGATACTATGGTGTGTCCATCTTTAGATAGACCAGATTTAGCCCTTACCTTTCAAGGAAAGACACTGTTCATGAAATATTCAACACATTTTTTATCAAAAATTTATATTGACTTTCAGAATCATCTTGGAGGAAGAGCTTGTTGGTTATTGTGAACTATTTAGATTTTTATAATTTATTGTACAAAAAGTATTACAAGAGGGAAATGATAAAAAGGAATTTTAAAATGCCAACAGATAAGCTACTCTATCATATTGTTTTTCTTTTGTATGTCTTTTATTTCAACTTTTTTTCATGTACATATTTGTTGCATAATTTCTATTTTAGTATAAATATTACCTTGTTTTCTAATTAGTTTTTTTCACAAAAAATTTTATGAGGTGTTAGAGATTTAGTTTGGTAGCAACATGGCAATGTTTAATGGCTGCATTATATCCTGCCAAATATTAATATTTTATTTAACTTTTTCAAATTTTAGATACTGTAATCCTACGTTGTTCTATAATAATGATGGTATAAAGAATATTTTATACATTTGACAAATATTAATTTAATTCCTTAAAATAATAACCAATAATAATAGCTATCATGTATCAAATATTTACTATGAAGTATGCAAAGTTCTGTAGAGTGGAATTTCAAGGCAAAAAGATGTGAACACATTATTTTTCACATGTGTTGCTAAATTGCTAAAGGTGGTGTAAATAGACTCTACAACTGGGAAACAATCTGAGTTTACCACTTTTTCCACTACTATGATAGCTTTGTGAATTATATGTCAGAGCAAAACATTTTATAACTTTATTTTTAATTTTTTTTGCTTTTCATAAAAGTTTTTTTGAATTTTAAAATTTTTAAATTTTTTTAAAACAGCAGAATGCATTTCCATTCATAGTACACATATGGAGCACAATTTTTTATTTCTCTGGTTGTACACAAAGTAGAGTCACACCATTTTTATCTTCATACATGTACCAAGGGTAATGATGTCCATCTCATTCTACCATCTTTCCTCCTCCTGTACCACTTCCCTTCCCCTTTCTCCCCTATGCCCTATCCAGAGTTCCTCCATTTCTCTCATGCTTCCCTCAACCCCCATTATGGATCAGCATCCACTAATCAGAGAAAACATACGGCCTTTGGGTTTTTTTTTTTTTTTTTTTT
>CM053402.1:88691861-88728874 GCA_028644305.1 Xerus rutilus | reverse complement strand
TGGTACTAGGGATTGAACTCAGGGGCACTCGACCACTGAGCCACATCCCCAGCCCTATTTTGTGTTTTTTATGTAGAGACAGGGTCTCACTGAGTTGCTTAGCGCCTCGCCATTGCTGAGGCTGGCTTTGAACTCGCGATTCTCCTGTCTCAGCCTCCCTAAGTGCTGGGATTACAAGCGTGAGCCACCACGCCCGGCTACGGCCTTTGGTTTTGGGGGATTGACTTACTTTACTTATTACGATATTCTCCAACTCCATCCTTTACCTGCAAATGCCATAATTTTATTCTCTTTTAATGTTGAATAATATTCCATTGTGTATATATACCACAGTTTCTTTATCCATTCATCTATTGAAGGGAATCTAGGTTGGTTCCACAATTTAGCTACTGTGAATTGTGCTGCTATAAATGTTGATGTGGCTACATTACTATAGTAAGCTGTTTTTAAGTCCTTTGGGTATAATCTGAGGAGTAGGATAGCTGGGTCAAATGGTGGTTCCATTCCAAGTTTTCTAAGGAATCTCCATACTGTTTTTCAGATTAGTTACATCAATTTGCAGTCCCATCAGCAATGTAAGAGTGTGTCTTTCCCCCCACATCTTCACCAACACTTATTGTTGCTTGTATTGTTAATAATTGCCATTCTGACTGGAGTGAGATGAAATCTTAGAGTAGTTGTGATTTGCATTTCTCTAATTGCTAGAGATATTGAACTTTTTTTATATATTTGTTAATCGTTTGTGTATCATCTTCTGCAAATTGTCTGTTCAGTTCCTTAGCCCATTTATTGATTGGATTATTTGATTTTTTATTGTTTAGTTTTTAGAGTTCTTTATATATCCTAGAGACTGGTACTCTATCTGATGTGTGTGTGGTAAAAATTTGTTCCCCAAATGTAGGCTTTCTCTTCATCTCACTGATTGTTTCTTTTGCTGAGAAGAAGCTTTTTAGATTGAATTCTTCCCATTTATTGATTCTTGATTTTATTTCTTGTGCCTTAGGAGTCTTGTTAAGGAAGTCTGGGCCTAATCTGACATGATATAGATTTGGGCCTACTTTTTCTTCTATTAGGCGCAGACTCACTGGTCTAATTCCTTGGTCCTTGATCCACTTTGAGTTGAGTTTTGTGCATATTGAGAGATAAGGGCTTAATTTCTTTTTGCTGCATATGGATTTCCAGTTTTCCCAGCACCATTTGTTGAAGAGGCTATCTTTTCTTCAATATATGTTTTTGACACCTTTGTCTAGTATGAGATAACTGTATTTATGTGGGTTTGTCTCTGTGTCCTTTATTCTGTACCATTGGTCTACCAGTCTATTTTGGTGTCAATACCATGTTGTTTTTGTTACTCTTACTGTGTGGTATAGTTTAAGGTCTGGTATTGTGATGCCACTTGCTTCACTCTTCTTGCTAAGGATTGCTCTGGCTATTTCGAGTCTCTTATTTTTCCAGATGAATTTCATGATTGCTTTTTTTATTTCTGTGAGGAATGTCATTGGTTCCCTTAAGCAGTATGAAATGACCTTCTTTATCCCTTTTCACTAACTTTGACTTGAAGTTTACTTTATTTGATATGAAGATGAAAACCCCTGCTTGTTTATGCAGTCCGTGTGAGTGGTATGTTTTTTCCCAACCTTTCACCTTCAGTCTGTGGATGTCTTTTCCTATGAGATGAGTCTCTTGTAGGCAGCATATTGTTGGGTCTGTTTTAAAAATCCAATCTACCAATATCTATCTTTTGATTGATGAGTTTGGGCCATTAACATTCAGGGTTATTATTGAGACATGGTTTGTATTCCTGGTCACTTTTGTGTATTTTTGGTTTTTAAGTTATCCTTGGTTTCTCTTTGATTGGTTTTTCCTTTAGTGTAATATTTCCCTTTGCTGTTTTTCATTTATTCCTCATGCAACATTTTGCCAAGGATATTCTGTAGTGCAGGATTTCTCATAAATTCTTTTAATTTTTGTTTATCACGGAAGGTTTTTATTTTGTTATCAAATCTGAAGCTTAGATTTCCTGGGTATAGGATTCTTGGTTGGCATCCATTTTCTTTCAGTGCTTGGTATATGTTATTCCAAGATCTTCTAGTTTTCAGGGTCTGGGTTGAGAAATCTGCAGAGATCCTAATTGGTTTCTCCCTATATATAATCTGATTCCTTTCTCTTGTGGCTTTTAAAATTCTCTCCTTGTTCTATATGCTGAGCATTTTCATTACAACGTGCCTTGGTGTAGATCTGTTGTAATTTTGTACATGTGGTGTCCTGTAAGCCTCTTGTATTTGGCTTTCCAATTCATTCTTCATGTTTGGAAATTTTTCTGATATTATTTCATTGAATAGATTGTTCATTCCTTTGCTTTGTAACTCTATGCCTCCCTGTATCCCAATAATTCTTAAAATTGGTTTTTTAATGTTATCCCATAAATCTTGGAAATTCTGCTCATGGTTTCTTACCATCTTCACTGTGTGGTCAACTCTGTTTTCAAGATTATATATTTTGTCTTCATTGTCTGAGGTTCTGTTTTCCAAGTGATCTAATCTATTGAGTTTTTAATTTGGTTTATTATTTTCTTCATTTCAAGGATTTCTGTTTTTTTTTTTTCCCAGAATCTCTATCTCCTTATTGAAGTAATCTTTTGCTTCCTGTATTTGCCTATGTAACTCTTTATCAAAATGATATTTTGCTGCCTGTGTTTTCTGTCTTATATCATCCTTTAATTCACAGAAAATTTTAATTATGCACAAGATGAACTCCTCTGATATTTCTTCTTCTGTGCTGGTCATAGATTCCAATAAGGTAGTATCTTGGTTTGTTAGGGGCACTTTCTTCCCTTGTCTTTTCATGTTGTTTGTGTTTCTTCCCTTCTAGCACTGTGGATCTGAGGTGTTAAAATTTTTATCCTATAGGCTTATAGTTAACCTGCAGGATTCCAATACCTCTCCTTTAAGGGGGAGATCAATATTAACAGATCCCAATACAAACAATATACAGCCTTAAACCAAATAGCTCCTATTAAGATGTTTACGTTTTTGTCACAATATACAGAAGTGGTGTGTTCGATTATCATCTACAATATAAACAGTAGGTTTGCAAAAGGCTCTATAGTTTCTGATGGGGGATAATGAGAGAAATGGGAGGTGGGGTGTAGGGAGATGTTAAGGAGGTAGGAAGTGAGATATAAAGTTATTAGATCTTAAGAGGAATCAAAAGAAGTTGGCTAGTAGCAGGAGAAAAGAGAGAAAGAGATTTTGGGGAGACAAGTAAGTGGGAATAAAATAGAGTACAATAAGCAAACATAAAAATTAAGAAAACTAAAAAACATAAAAATAGAAGATAGAAGAATGTACAACACAACTGTAATATACTATTCAGACATCCCAGTTTTCAGTAGCCTAATGCATGAAAAGTACTTGGTTTCACAAATGTTGGGAATGTGAGGGCAGGGAAAGAGAGTGAGAGAGAAAAGAAGGAAAAAAAAGATAATAGAAAAAAATCTCAAAGGTAAATAGAAGGATTTTTCTGTTGGAGATTAGTATCTTTCTTGCTTCCCTTCTCATCCAGTGGGTAGGGTTGTTTGTTGTTTGCTGGTAACTTCACCCTCAGGATGGTGAAGATTATTAGGGTGGGAGGGTTGGTTTGGAGGTGGCATTTCTGGAAGTGGGGTAATGCACTTGCCAGTCCCCTTTGGAAGACTGCACCTCAAAGATCTCCTTTGGGGCATGCTTGTGTGATGTGGGCACCTGGTCTTGTTTCCTTATATTGCCTGTAGACTTCATAATTCCTGATATCTAATTTAGTTTTGAAACTGCATCTCACTTAACCCTCTCCCTTTGTACTTCCCAATCAGGAACCTCTCTCTCTGGAGGTCTTGTGGGCTGCGCTCTGAGACTTGTGCACTGTTGTTTATGTCGTGCCTTAAGTGGGTCTGCCGATGAGCTGGGGTCCCTGGGGATGAGGTATGGGGCCCTTAGGAAGGGCGATATGGGGTCCTGCAGGACGAGGGTATGGAGTGGACAGTCAGTCATGGAGTCACTCACCCAGACACGGGGAGTTAGGTAAAACTGCTCTGCCAGGGTGAGATGCAGAACCCCTTTATTTCAAGGAAGTGTGACAGTTTATATAGGGTCCTCAGACCAATCATGGCCCTGAGGTTACAGCCAATGACATATTGCTCCGTGTCAGGCTCGCAGCCAATCAGCATGGGGTGAGGAGAGGGGAGGTGCTGAAGGCAGCCAATCAGCATGGGGCAAAGAAAGGGGAGGTGCTGAAGGCATGGAGAATGTTCCTATAGTGTACCTGTCATGGAGAGCTGTTTTGTGTCAGGCAGCTACAGCTCTTTTCTCCTGCTACAGATTCCTTGACATCCCAGCTACAAACCGGCCACATAGCTGCAAGCGCTGTGCCAGGTTAGTCACTGTGGGGGGAGAAGGAGGAGTTGCGGGACTGTAGGTACCTTGATATTGCTTCTATGCCCCAGCCGGTGTCCCAAACTGGGAGTTGCCCCAACTAAAGATGGCGAAGGCAGTAGTGAGGATAACCAAGATGGTGACAAAGTTGTCCCAAGATGGAGGTGGCTGCTTTCAGAGATGGAGTGTCCGGACGGGCTGGCCAGTGGTGCTGGACACCGTGTTCGGAGATGCTGCTCTGTGGTGTGAAGTGTTGTGGTAGGTGGCTGTCTCCAGACCCTGTCCGGTATCCCCAGGTGCAGGCTACCACATGAAGGGGTTGCAGTGTCCCAAGATGGAGGTGACCAGGGGATGCCCACGCTGGTAGATGGGGGTCCATGTGGGAGTGGCAGCTGGGGGTTCTACATGGTGTATGGACAACGAGGGATTCTGTGTGGGCTAGTGGCTGGAGTCCTGCGCAAATGCTGAGGCTGGGGTAACTGTGAGGGGACACCGCTGGGAGCAGTCCTGTAATAATTCGCAGAGAAACAGTATTCCCACTACTTGAATCCCAGGTCAGGAAGTGAGGAGGAATGCAGGGTCCTTCCAGCCCACCATCTTGCATGTTTCCCATTTTATAAAATTAATGGTTAATTCTAGAATTGTTCTTATGGAGGTTACTGCCATTTTAAGGAAAATAATTTGATAAGTGACTTTGAGGTGAAGGATTAAATTCTGAATACTTGAGTTAACAGAAGCCAAGATGGAAAACTACTCTGAATTTTAAATGAATAGAAACTTGGTGAGGTGCAAGTGAGGGAAGAGTTGAACAGAGCACAGCAGAATACTAAAACTCTAGTTCGGCAAATGGTTGATTCACTTTTGCAGCAGATATATCTCAACTTTTATTTTTTGGTTTTTGTGGTAGCCGTACAGATTCCTTGACATCCTAAATTTGCAATCAAATCTTTTCCATTTATAGATACCCATGGGAATGCCTGGTTTGTGGGAAATTAAAGAAAACGGTTCCACATCTAGGTCAATGTAGTGTGAAATTAAACAGGATGCATGAACAGGATGGTGAGATGTTTCCTAATCAAACTAAATAAAGAGTTTTAGGAGCTTAAACTAGATATGACAACCAGGAGACAATAAATTTCTAGGAAATTCTGAGAATATTTTTAAAAGACTATTTCTACAGGCCATAAAATAAGGGGCTGACTGTTCATACAGTATCCATACCCCCTTATCCTCTAGAGATGTGTTCCAAGACCCTTGGTGCATGCCTGAAACCATATGCAGTTGTTTGGAAAGAACATTCATTAAAGTCTCGGTCCTCAGCTGATGGTGTTATTGGGAGTTGGTAGACACAGGAGGTGGGGCCTAGTTAAACAGGTCATTGGAGGTGTGCTCTTGAAGGCTATGTTGGGATCCTAGTCCCTTCCTCTTTCTCTGCTTGCCAGCTTTGCTCTACCATGTGCTACTTCCCATGATGTTCAACCTCACCACAGGCCCAAAGGTAGCACAGCCAATTGCCCATGGACTGAAATCTCTGAATTTTTGAAATTCAGAAAGTGAGCCAAAACAAACTTTTCCTCTTTTTAAGTTATTTATCTCAGATATTTTGTCACAGTGACTGAAAGCTGAGTGGAACACCATGACTAGTATTGAACACCGAATACACTATATTTTTTCCGATACATATATAACTAAGATAAAGTTTAATTTACAATTAGGCATAGCAAGAGATTAATAAAATAAAATACAATAGACGAACTATAACAATATGCTTTAATAACAATTATTTAGAACTTGTGAGTTGTTCACATTTTCAGGCTGTAGTTGACTATGGAATTGAAACTGGGGAAAGTAAAACCATAGATTGGGTGGAGGGTGCTGTATTTAGATTTCCAAAGGCCTGTAGGCTCTAGTTGACATCTGGTCTGTATTTGCTTTTTTTCAACATTAGCTTTCGTAGTGCCCCTGCTTCCATTTCAGACTTCTGCAGCAATAAATTACCTTTAAACCAGTTATTACTGGTTAGTTGGCTGATAGATACAATTTACAAAAAAGATTTAGGTATCTCTATCACAGTAAAGAAACATTTACAAAATAATTTCTAAACCATTATAATTGCATTTAATTAAATAAGCTAGGGTATGTATGGAATACCAAGGGTCTTGAAGTCAAATGTTGGAGTAGATAATCAACAAGACAAGAAGACAGTTTTTACTTCAATACCAATATACATTGAGTAAAAGGAGCCAGTCTTGTTGTACTGCAAAATTGTTTCTTAGCTTACCATAGCTTCTTAAGGTAATATGTAACACCTCTGAGGCAGGCAATTGTTATAGTTTAGATGTGAGCTGTCCCCCAAAAGCTCATGTGTGAAACAATGCAAGAATTTTCAGAGATAAAAAGATTACAAGAGCCATAATGTAATCAGTGGATTAGTCCACAGATATGGATTAACTGGGTGGTAATTGCAGGCAGGTAGGGTGTGGCTGAAGAAGATAGGTCACTAGGGGTATGCCTTTGATGTATATATTTTGCCTCTGGTGAGCGGAGCTGTCTCTCCACTTTTTGGTTGCTATGTCCTGGGCTGCTTTCCTCTGCCAGAGCCTTCTGCCATGGTGTTCTGCCTCGCCTTGGGGTCCAGCGTTGTGGAGTTGGCCAATCAGAGCCCGAACTTCTGAAAACTGTGAGCCAAATACACTTTTCCCTCCTCTATATTGTTCTTGTAAGGTCTTTTGGCCACAGCAATGAAGCGTTGCCTAAAACAGCAATTTTTAACACTGTTTCATTATAGATAGTTGTGATTATGTATTATTGGATCTAGAACGAAAAATTTCGGAGGACAGGAATTACACTCTGCTCCTCTTTTCTCTACTATGGTCTTTAATTTAGTTTGCAACATGTAATCCCAGCTACTTAGACAATTTAGCAAGATTCTTTCTCAAAATAAAATTTTAGAAAGGTCTGGGGATGCAGCTCAGTGGCAGAGCACTTGCCTAGCATGCATTGAAGCCCTGGGTTCAATCTCCAGTATTGAAAAAAATAATCTGTTGATTAAATAAATGTGGACTACTCACATCTATACTCCTAACTGAATACATATCAAGTTCACTTTTTATTTTGATCTCTTAATTGTTTTGTTTCTGTTTTTGTTTTATTGCCTCTGCATGTTGGTCTCTTCTTTGTCAGTACTGTGCAATTTATAAAATCACATCAGCTACTATGCATAATGTTGCTTGTACCATTAATTATTCTCTGGGTATGTTCTCCTCCTAAATGATATATTTTCTCCCATGTATTATAACTAGTACATTTAAAATGTATAGTGGGTATATAATAAATGATTCTTTATTGATTCACTCATTATTGACAGAAATTTGCTTGAACAAATTCTGAATCAGTAAAGTCACATATTTGACAAAGTGCCCTTTTATTATTTATTAACAAACAAAAACATTAACATTTGAGAGGCAGTCTCTGGGCAATTTGGAAGAGCAGATGGAGTAATTTAACTCCTTTAGATTGCTGGATCGCTGACAGGTACCACGTAGAGTTAGAGCAGTCACCTCCATCTGGCACACACACGGGTGGTTACTGAGATATTTAGCATGGCAAGATGATGTTAAAACAGATGCTATTGCAAACTATGGAATTTATGGGCAAAAATAGACTTTGCCTACTTGTGTACTTAAAGGGCAAACTTTGAGTTGCAATGAATAAAAATAATGAGATTATTTTAAGGTAATGACTAGCTTTAAAACATTAGTCAGAGATATAAAGTTCTGCATTTAGTAACAGCAAAATGAACATACTTTTTTATTCATTTGGTGTCCTGAGTGCTATGTAGTATTTCATGAGAAAATCAGAAGACACTGCTAATTCAGATGCAAAACTAGCCACAGGCTTTGTAATCTCTGATTCTTTCCTGTAAATCTGATAGAAAATTCCTATAACAAGTGTGAGCACCTTTACATTTCTAAACAGTGAGTTGCCTCCATTTTATTTGCAATAGCCTCTGTAGTACAATTATACCAAAAATAGAAATCATGTTTTGCAAAAATGGAGAAATATTACTGATATCTTTCATTAGGCAGAGCAATTTGTATCCTGAATATATACAGGAAAGGTAATTTAAGAAGAACCCCCATTGTTTTGAATTGCACACATATGCATATTCAAAGGGCACATTTTCTGTGTGGCATTAAGAAGAATGGCATTTATAAATCTTTACTGCTAGAACTGTGAAATAGATGACTTAGGCAAGTGGAGGTTCCTAAGCACCAAAAGACTTTCCTTTGCATATTCAAATTTTTTTCCCTAAAGTAAATAGGTCTATTGAGGCTGAATAAAAACACAGGTGTGTCCTGTTTGAGATATTGGAATGAGAAGTATTCAGTTGAATAAAAGGGTCTCATACAGCAAAATTATGCTCCCTGCCCTCCTCCCCTGAAATTTCCAGACAAGTTGGGATGTCAATTAAAATAGTGAATCTTATATTTTCGGGTATTTTTTTTTAGTGGGTATTCTTCTAAGACAGGTTGTTTGCAAAGAGCTAGAATGGAATCTGTGTTTTTAGATGTGTTACTATGCTTGGTCAAAATTTAGCTGTTGGGTTATCTAAAGATAGTTTCTTTAGAGAGATGCTCAAATATACATTTGAAAAGAGGGTGAGTTGTGGATATAGCTCAGTGGTAAGAGTGTGTGCTTAGGGTGCATGAGGTCCTGAGTTTGAACCCCAAGGACTATAAGAAAAACAACCAACAGAAAAAATACTAGTAATCTTAGGTCTAATTCCATTGCCCCATTCCCCAACAAAAAAGGACTGGGAGATGTAGCTCAGTGGTGAGCACATGCCTAGCATTAAGGCTCTGGGTTCAATCCTTAGGCCTGACCAACTCCCCTGGGGGTGGGGGAGAGAAAGAAAGAAGGAAAAGTGATAGTTGAGATTCCTAAATAATGAAGTAACATTACTCATTAACAGCAAACTAACTTAACTATAGAAAATAGAAGTTTCTCTGCTTTCTTTCAAGGGTAGATTGTTATATATTTTTCTTTGAGTGCTTGTAAGAGGAGGGCAATAAGAGTGAACCAGGAGACTCAGCGACCTGAAATTCTGGTTGTCTTTGTTTTGCTTTCCTGGGTTAGATACTTAAACTCTGGGATTTAATTTTGTCATCATGGATAGGTGAGGCAGAATGGGACAAAATAAGCAGTAAATTTACTTCTACACTGAATAAGTTCTTATGATTTTTTTCTTTGTGAAGTTAACTGCCAATTTATGTTAGTCTATTTACTTCTTTGAATGAAGTGTTGTCTTTTTCTCTCTGGCTGCTTAGAACTTTTTTTTTTTTTTTGCTTTTTAGTAGTTTTATTCTGATGTGGCTAGGTATCCTTTTATTTTTATTTATTTTATTCAGGGTTTGTAACACATCCCAAATCTGTGGCTTAATTTCTTTCATCTGTTTTGGAGAATCATTTCATTAAATGTTTTTCTGTTCCATTTTATCTCTCCTTTGTTTCTAGGGCTTCAATCACTCATACATATCCATGTATACTATGAGTCTTTTATGCTTACTTCTGTATCCATTGGTTTCTCTATGTATCAGTCTGTATATTTTTTTTTTAAATATTTATTTTTTAGTTGTAGGTGGACAGAATATCTTTATTTTATTTTTATGTGGTGCTAAGGATCGAACCCAGTGCCTCCCGCATGCTAGGCGAGCACGCTACCACTGCGCCATAACCCCAGCCCCTCAGTCTGTATATTTTTACTAATCTATTTTGTCATGGATCATGAATCTTCTCATTAGCTTTAATTTGCAGTTAGAGCCATCAATTGTGTTCTTAATTTTACTTATTATATTTTCAGTTCTAAAAGTCTCATTTAATTTTTTAAAAATTTCCACTTCCCTACTGAAATTCACTAACTTGCCATCTAACTTCTTCAGGGTATTTAAAAACATTTATGTCTAATGACTTTAATTCATTTTTTATAGATCTGTTTATATTGTCTGTTAATATCTTGATTTTGTTCAACAGTTCTTGTCTTTGGTAGTTTTGGTTTTAATATCAGGCATCACATATGAGAAATTGGGTTATGGATTATTTTTATTTATATATTTTTTCAGAGAGGATTTGCTTGTCTTTCAAACAGGCTGGGTGGGAAAATGCAACTGTAATTTAGCCAGAAATCGAGCTGATTCACATCTTGGTTGCAGTGTTCACGAAGGCTGATTCATCATTATTTCTGACTTACTTTACTTATAAGGATTCACAGCTTTTCACGAGTTCTAAGTGAAAGTTCTGGTTATTTATCAAGATTCTTTTTCTTTGATCTTAATCTATTTTGTGCTGCTATGACAAAATACAACAGAATGGGCACTTTATAGAGAACATAAATTCATTCCTGCACAGTTCTGGAGGCTGGAAATTTCAAAATCAAGATCCTAGCTGGTTGGGACCCTGTCCCTCTGCTTCCAAGATTGCACCTGGAGTTCTGTTCTCGGGAGATAAGGAATGTTGTATCCTCACATGGTGGAAGTGCAGGAGAAGGAGCAAGAGCCCCCTCCCAGAAGTCCTGTTTACAGCAGTGTAATCAGTTCCAGAGAAGACCCCGATATAAATGCCTCCCATTAGGCCCCACCTCCTAACACTGTTGGGAAATTCCAAACTGTGAGTTTTAGAGACATAGTGAAATCATTGGTAGACCCTGAACTCTAATTTATGTCTTCCTCAAGCATCTTAAGATGGTTGGAAGTTCTGTTTGGCCTCTTGTCCTTTCAGGCATAAGCTTCTACTCAGCTTTCAGCTTTTAAGCTACCACTGGTAAATTGCAAAACGATTAAGGTAAAAACAAAACATTGAATGTTGAGCTCTTTTCTCTGTGGAACTTAATTTTTTAAAGATATCATTATATTTGAAACTCTGTTATGACTTCAAACACTTATATATTAAAAATGTCTTTCTAGTTTTCTGTTTGTTCTCACAGGGAGGATTTGACTAGAAAAAAACAAAATAAAAAGCCCAAGTCTGCTGCCTTTATGTAGTAAGCAGAAGATCTTTCTTAAGTGTTAAACTCTAACGTTTTATATTTTTGTAACTGTATTTTAAAAGGGAATGATCATTTCTTAGTAGTTACCCCTTGGAGACTATAAAACCAATAAATGGCCAAGTATTCAGATGCTCCATTTATTGTTATTTATATTTCTGCCATTTGTTTTGACTGATGGAATTGGAAGGCCAAATTATTGAATGACTATCAGAATGATTTTTCTTACAACACTGCCTGAGCATGTACTCTCTGATACCTAAACATAAACCAGAGTGACATTTCTGTGATTTATTAATGAAAACTGAAGTTTCCCACTCTTCATTCTGATGAGAAAAATCTTGAACCAGAATAACAGTTTAGAAGCTATTGATCTGAACTCACTATGAAACTCTGCTTTTCCAACGTCTTTTGGGATATACCAAGGCCAGATCATAGGTATCATCATAAATAATTAGATACACAATATTTCCACAGCTGTGCAATACCAGATGGTTTTGCTTTCTTAGGCTTAAAGAAACTTCCTTCCTTTGCAGTTAAAAAAGTCAGCATTGTCAGATTCTATACACTCATCCTTCTTAAATGGGGCAGTGAAGGTCTGAGAGACTTGGATTTGAACTCCATGATATTCTGACTTTTAGTGGAAGAGAACTCAATTAAGAATGTCACATGTTGCAGTCAAGAGATTCTGCTGCCACTATAGCAAATGTTTTAGCTTTCAACTGAATTATTTAATTTGCAATAATAACACACTAAAAGACAGGTGGAAGTAGTGAAGGTTCATGCCCCACTGACCATCAATTTCAGATCTTAGCCAAGGATGTCCCTGCAGATTTGTTGAGCAGCGCATGCCTGGGTCTCTATTCAGCCCCCAGGCTCATGTTTGGCTTGGCTTCATTCTTCACATTGCTTTTCTGATTTCTCTATTGTATGTTTACCTGATGTTATCTTCATTTTGCTACAACTTAGCTAGCGATAACATAATTGGGGCGGTGTTTTACATAATATTAAGAGACTCAAGTGACAAAATGAATAAATTTCTTCGGACTTCACTGAAGGAATTTCTTCCTTTATGAGGAAGAAAATTAATCTCTTTTAATCTTGGCTTGCTAAAGAGTTCTGAAGAATTAGGACTGAACATAAAAACAAAAACCACTTCTATTATTTATCAATATTATAAAACAAGTCTTTTAAAATGGTGTTTTTGTTTTCACTTTTGCTTTTATTATTTTCAGAAACATAAAGCATTGTAAATAATGGCAAATATTTTGTTGTGGTGTTATTATTTTAAGTTGTGGTCAGCTTTTGCATATAAAGCTTTATTTTTCTTGTAATGATACTTGCTTTATTTAAATATGTTTCAATAAATATACATAAAGTCATTTTACATAATATATATAAAAAAGATTATATTATGTGGTGGTCTTATATTTTTGTTTATGCATAAATTATGGATACCATTCCAGATAAATAATTATAGATCTTTATCACCAAGACAAAAAGGTAAACATAAAAGGTAGATGATTATTACTTTTTAATAATTTGTTATTTTTTAGTAACACTAGAAGTTGCTGTGATAGGCATTGTGAGTTGAATTGTGTCCATCGAAAGATATATTGACGTTGTAAGTCCTGTTACCTAAGGTTATGACTTTATTTGAAAATAAGGTCTTTGCAAGTATAATCAAGTTAGGATGAGGCCTTACTGGGTTATGGTGGATCCTAAATCTAGTGACTGTTTTTCTTATGACTGAAACATGTAGAAATACCACAAAATACAGTCCCATGACTATGGAGACAGAAATTGGAATTATACAGCTGCAAGCTGAGAAATGTCAAGGACTGCTAGCAACCATCAGTATGTGGGAAGAGGAAAACAAGGCTCTTCCCAGGAAGTCCTCAGAAGGGACATGGTTACTGACACCTGAACTCTGGATATCTGGTTTCCAGGATTGTGGGAGAATACATTTCTTGGTTTTAGCCATCCAGTTTGTAGTAATTTGTTACAGCAGACCTAGGAAATGAAATCAACAGGCTGAGTTATTTTATTTTGTGTGTTTCTTTATAGTTAGAAATTCTTAATTATCAGTATCATCTGTCACATATATCATGAGTTGCCACTTTCGATCTGTAATTAAAAAAAACAAATATTATGGTGTGTGAGTAGAATGTAAAATTGAGGAACTATAACATAATAGATCTGACAATCTTTTCAAGGGAACTTAATCCAATTTTGGTCTTCTCAATTAAATAGGGACATGGAACATTTGAAGACAATTTATTTGAGGAAAATACAAAAGGCAAATTAGCTGAGAAATAAGGGGTATTATTTGCAAAACCTGAAAGCTGAAAGGGACTTTAGGATCACCTATTCCAGGGCAGGCACACTCAAGGCACATACCTGCCCCTTCCATAGCACAGAGGCCACTGTTACAACTCTGGGTACAGTCTCTACACAGTGTGACAGATAGGCATAATCAACTAATTGAAGTCAGCCCCCCTCCAAACCTATTTGCTACTAGAGTTCAATCAGATCTTTTCATTTATGGATGAAAAAACTGGAGCCCATGGAGAGAAAGGAATGTAATCATGGAAACCTTAATAAAAGTTGAGCTCTGTCATGCATGCCCATAATTCCAGCAACTTGGGAGGCTGTGGCAGGAGGATCATGAGTTCTAAGCTAGCCTCAGCAATTTAGTGAGGCTCTAAGTAACTCAGCAAGACTCTGAATAAAATACAAAAAAGGGCTGGAGATATGGCTCAGGGGTTAAGTGTCCCTGGGTTTAATCCCCAGTACCAACAAACAAATAAACAAACAAAAAAACCCCTTAATACAAGTTAAAGACTGGATATTACTCCCTAATAGATAATACTTTATTTATATAATTAGAGTAATGGGAGAGACCTGGAAGCTAATTAGAGGTCACTGATCCTATTTCATAGTCAATGCAGGAAGCTTCTCTACATTATACCTCATAGCAGATCCATTAATCTATTCCCTCTTAATCTGATTGACTTAAAAGCTAGAAAAAAATCATATTGAGACATGTTTATTCAATGCTTAGAAAGGTAGTCTGGCATATTTTTTAAAAATTGTGGTATAAAATGTGGTATTACAAAATTTAACACCTTAACCATTTTTAAGTGGGCAATTCAGTGGCCTTAAGTATGTTCACATTACTGTGTGACCATCACCATCATTCATTTCCAGAAAATTTATCATCTTTCAGTACTGAAACTGTTCCCATTAAACTCTAACTCTCATTACCTTACTCTACAATTCTTGAAAAATCATCATTCTCTTTCTGTCTTTATGAAGTCAAGACTCTAGAGATTTGAGATAAGTGGAATTATATAATTTTTGTCTTTTTGTGACTAATTTATCTTACTTAGCACATTATCTTTAAGATTCATCCATGTTGTAGCATGTGTTAGATTTTCCTTTCTTTGAAAAACAAAAGAACAACAAATACATGAAAAAACTGTTCAACATCTTTAGCAACTAGGGAAATGCAAATCAAAGCTACACTGAGATTTTATTTCATTCTAATGAGAAAAAATGTCATCAAGAATACAAACAAGGATAAATACTAGAGAAGATGTGGAGAAAAAAGAACAACTTTGCACTGTTGGTAGAATCATAAAACACCACAACCATTATAGGAATCAGTATGGAGATTCCTCAAAAGAGTAGGAATGGACCTACCATAAGACCAAGCTCTACCACTCCTCAGTATTGATCCAAAAAAAGTAATATCAGACTACTGTAGCAATATAAACATACTCATGTTTAGAGCAGCACAATTCATAATAGTCAAATTATGGAAGCAGCCTAGTTGTCCATCAGTAGATGAATGCAGAGAGAAAATATGGCATACCTACACAGTGGAGTTTTATTCAGCCTTAGAAAAGAATGAAATTACATAATTTTCAGAAAGATGGATGGAACTTGAGAACACTATGTTAAGTGAAATGAGCCAAACTTAGTCAAGGGTTGTATGTTTTCTCTATATGTGGATACTAGGAAGAAAAAGGAGAATAAAAGTGTGGGGAGTCTCATGAGAATTGACGGGAGATCTATAGAGTAGAGGAAAGGGGTCAGGAGAAGGAAAAGGGGAAATACTGGAGAATGATGTTGGTCAATAATATTACATTGTTATATTATGTGCATGTACAAATATTTAACAATGAATCCCACCAGTATGTATAATTATAATGCACCAATAAAAATATGGAAAAAAGAATTTACTTTCTTTTGAAGGCTGAATAATATTCTGCTCTATGGATGTACCACATTTTGTTTATCCCTTCATCCATTGATGGACATCTGGTTTACTTCTGCCTTTTGCCTATCATGAATAATATTTCTATGTTATTGATATTTTCCCTTTAAACCTGATAATACTATCTGATTTTTAAAACCATGTACATGTATACTTTTGATAAAAATAAAAGTTAATTACATGTACACACACTTATTTGTAAACCAGCCTGGTTATCAAGTATACATTCCTGACCATATGATGGAATTTGTATGATATCCTTTTAATAATTGTTAAGAGTGTTGTGATTTCAAAAGTCATTTCATGCATATTCCTCAGAGAAAGCCAGTTCTATATTGCAAGAAAGCCCAAGCAGCACCATAGCAAATCCATGTGGTAAGTGTAAGTAGTCTGGTAACCAGTTATAATTTGCAAACCAGAGAAGTTCGCCATGTTGTAATTGGGTTCTCCAGTGCTGAGCGAGTCTTAAGATGAATGCTGCAATGGACAACATCTCAACAGCTCACTGGAGACCCCAAATCAGAACCACTCAAGTAAGCCATTCTTGAATTCCTGGCCCATAGAAACTGCGTGACATAATAAAATTTAAGCTGCTAAGATTAGGCATCAATTATTTATATGAGAACAGATAACTTAAATCTTAGAATAAACTGGAGGCTCAGAGAGACATAAAATCCAGCCCAAAGTGTCATATTTAATAAATAAGTGGTGGAAGTAAGCATTGAACTACATTTTCTGGCCCCAGATTCAGTGCTCTTTTCATTTACAACACCAAAGAGTCTGCCTAGCCTCAAGAACAATGTTATGATCCTTATTTTAGTAGGTCAGTTTTGGTATAGGTAAGTTCATTTTGACAGGTTTCAAGTGCAAACATGTGGCCTTAGAAATTATGACATCCAAATCAAATACCAATTGCCAAACTATGCAGTATACAGCTTGCCATTCATTTAGGGGCTGGTGTCTAAAATTGCTACCTCTAAGTAAGGTACCATCATAATCATCAAATCTGGAAGAAGTTAAATACCGTATATATGTACCAAGTTCTGATCTGTTTCAGACACTGAGTCATTTGTTTCTATATATTACTTTCTTATTTATCTTTTGGTTCTGCCTTTGAATGAAAAGTACATTAAATATCGCATTCACATTGTAACATTGTAAAGAACTTATAACAACTCATTTTTTCCATCAGTGCACTAAACATAGAAATAGCTATTAGCTTCTTGCTGCCTTCATACCATATCTGAGTAAGTATTTCAATTCGCCTTTTTCTTCATCTCACAGATTTTTAATTTTCTGTTTCATTTAAGGTCATTAAAGAATATTACTTAAAATGGGCAAAAGGACCAGTGTTTAGTCATTTTTAATTTACTGTGACACGTACTTTTGCTGATTTACGGAATGAACTAAGGTTATAATAATGCATCGTCTGTGCCCCTTGATGCTTTTGGATTGCATTTCCATATGGATGCATTTTTCCATTAGAAGTACTCCCAGGCACAGAGCGCCCCTATTAACTGAGTCATAGATTGCACAAACCTCAGGAAGTCTTACTAGCTTGATGTGGGGGTGCGGTGAGAGTTGGCCAAGATATTGTTAGAAATTTTGGATTTTCTATGGCAAAGATCAGATCAGTGTTCTTGTCTTACTGCCAATCTCCCAGCCTTGTATCTACCCTATGTCATGCTAGGCATCCTATATCCATGTGCCCAGGATTGGGCTTGAACTCGAGACAGAATGATTTGCTAAAATGCGTGGAAGGGATACTGAAAGGGGAAGGAGGAGTTCTTTTTCACACCTCTCCACAAAGCTGCTTAAGGAATGTTGATCATGGGTCATAAAACATCTTGTATGCCATCTTCTCCCTCCTTTTCTCATGGAACAAGTCAGTGATAACTGATCTTCGGTTTAAACCCACAGAGAGACAGACATTTTATGATTCCTTTCTAAGGATCAATTCCCAACCATTTTCCCTCTTGCATTTTCTGCAATAGGGAGAAAGAAAACTAAATACGCATATTCCTAGGTTTGTTTGACACTTAGGATGTTCCATGGAGGAGATCTGGCCAATGAGTCTTCTGAGATTGTTGGAAATACTTTGTCTTTCCTGATAAAATGGATTTGATGTGGTTGGCTTACTTTCTCTTTGTCTTGCTTGAAATATATGGTACGATTAGAGAAGTGACAATGTTCTTGTGTCATGAGTTTATGAGCTAACCTACTAAGAATGGCAGCACTGAGGACAGGAAGAGTCTGGATCCCAAGGATATCTTTAGCTGTTACACTTTTTTACTGACCATTAGACCGAGAAACAATCATATAAATAAAATTAACTTTATAAATGTTGTTATTGGGTATTTTCTTCCTCAAAAATGTACCACTCATAGTTGACACATCAGTAAGTTGAATCATTTTTGTGGTTAGAATAGAACAGAGTTTCTCAACCTTGGCACTATTGCTATTTTGTGCTGAATAATTTTTTGTTGCAAGCAACTGTTTGTTATAGGTTATTTGGCAGTATCCCTGACCTGTGCATATTAGGTGTTGTAGGAGCACTCTCTGACCTTCAACCCCTCCCTTCCCTTTTTCCCCATTCTATGCTGATGGACTGTATGGCCTGACAGCGGTACCTCACTGTTTGTAACCCCAGGGCCATGAATGGTCCGAGGACCGTATATAAACTGTTGCACTTCCTGAAATAAACAGGCTCTGCATCTCACTCTGGCAGAGCAGTCTTACCAGTGAGTCTAGGTGAAGTGACTCCGCAGAACGTCACCGCCAACGTTTGCTCGCAGGACCCCATTCTGTCTTTCCTGAGGACCCCCTCGGTACTTTTGTCCCACGAGGCCCCAACTTGTGGAGCAGACCCATGAGGCATGACTTAAAACAACAAGGTGTCATTAGCATACCCCTCCTGTGACAGTCAAAAATATCTCTAGACATTGACAAGTATCCTTGGGAGACAAACCAACCCCTGCTGTAGAGCAGAGTCAAAATGAAATGGGGTTTGCACAGGAGTAGGGGGTAAGACTTAGACACTTGCATCAGTCAGGATAGGTTAGTTTATGCTTCCGTAACAAAGAACCCCCAAATTCCCATGATCTACAATAATAATGATTTGTTTATTGCTTGTTACGCTCTGTATCCAAAGTGACTTGACTGAGGTTCTACTCCATGTAATTTTCAGTATAAGACCTAGGATAATGGAATAGCTTTTATCTGAATATTTCTAGTTGTTCAGACAGAGGAAAAATAGCCCATGGCAAAGCAGGTGCCAGCTCTTAAAACTTGTTCCTCAAAAGGACACATGCCACTTCTCGCATTTTATTGACTAACACAAATCACATGGACCCGCTTAAGTGCAATGGGGTAGGAAAATGTCCTCTCATAGGGATGAGCACCAAATATGGGTTTAGAAAAATACAGTTTACCAGACCACCTGAGGAAAGTAGACCCTTGAAAGAGTGATGCTAATTAATGACCATGACTGCCCAGACTAGTTCTTAAATCTATTTGCTAGGGTGAAAAATGTCACAAAAATAATCAGCATAGTTTTTTTTTTGTGACAAAAAAAACAGTGACAGAGCAAGGAACAGAGTCTTGGCAAGCTATAGCCTCTGGAAAAAAAGTGTGGAGGATAAAAATAAAAAGAATTTAATTATTAACTCAAGGAGAGTCAGAAAGAGACTGGACTAGTACAGTGACCAAGTATATGCACTTGGGAGTCAAAACTATTTGTTTTCAAATCTAGAATTCAATTACTTGCCGTTTCTTTGAAGGTGGATTAAGTTGATGAACTGTCTATCTTCATTCATCTGTAACACAAGATAAATGAATACATTTACCTCATCCATTGTTATTTCCTTGTAATGTAAGTAAAATGGTTAGGACAAGTGGCTCCTGGAAAACACTTAATGAATGTCATATAGTTTAACATAAAGGACAGTTTTGCACAGCTTTTACAATTGCCATTCCAGTAGTATCTGGGGGGAAAAATTGTATTAAATCTGGTCCCAATTTCTCTATTTCTCAACTACTGTTTCTCTGAGTTGCAGTCTGTCTTAGTCAACTGGGCTGCTATAACAAAACACCACAGACTGGGTGCTTAAACAATGGATTTTTATTTCTCAAAGATTGGAAAGTCTAAAATCAAGGCTCTGACAGATGTAGTTCTTCAAGAGGGCCTTCTTCCTGGCTCATAGACAGCCATTTTCTTACCATGTCCTCACATGGCCTCTCTTTTCTTGGTGAATGCTTTTAGCTGAGGAGGTGGGATCTTCCTTTTCTTTTAAAGATGCTCACCCTCATGACCTAATCTAAACCTAATTACAAAGGCCCAATCATCCAACTCCATCACAATGGAGTTTTGACACATGAGTTTTTTTTAATAGTTTATTTTTATTTATTTATTATTTTTATGTGGTGCTGAGGATCGAACCCAGTGCCTCACCCATGCTAGGCGAGCACTCCACCGCTGAGCCACAACCCCAGCCCGACACATGAGTTTTTTGGGGACACAAACATTCAGTCCACAGTCTCCATTCAGTTCTCTTCAATTTGAGTCCTGGAACTCAGGAGATTAAGCTTAGTTATGAGGTGGGGTGTGAGGAGGAAAGAGGAAAGAGTGGTGAGAGGTCAATGTGAGGCCCACCTCATCAGCCTGTACTTCAGAGCACTTGGTTGGATAGATTTTCTAGGTATCACTGTCAGTCCCATTAAAGAGGTTTTACATGGAATGGCATTTCAAACTGTCCAAAGGAAAAAAAAATACACAAAGAGAAATCTCTTTGTTAGTTTTAAGTTTTAACTCAAAAGTTAAAATTTTCATCAGGAGTCCTCTTGGGGACTAAAGTCCTGACCATGTTCACCTTATCTCAGGTGTACCCTCCTCTGGGAGAGCCTCTCCTCAAAGCTCCTTGGGCAAATCTGTACTTGCCTCGGAGAAGACCACAGGCACACAGGGACTGTGCCCGTAGTGGCCCCATCTCCCTTTTCACAGAGAAGCCTTGTCCCTTGCCTGGGGTTTTGGGATAGAATTAGGCTCTATGGCTATAGCAGAATTGTTTTTAATGGCTTGATTTTTCAAGTTCTACAGAAAATCTATGAGTGAGGGAAGGAGGAGGAGAATTTTGGCATTCCAGTCCAGTACTTTTCAAGGTCTGCTCCCAGCATTAGTTGCAGATGTGAAATTTTGTTTCTAATTGTCCAGCCTGTAACAGCATTGTTGGGCACACACTCATGCGTGAGACATGCACACTGCTCACCTGCCACTAACAAACAGTGATTCTCTATTTGAAGGCCCAGGAGAATGAGAAATGTTTAGCTTTTCGACTCCCAAACCCATGTGCAAGCTTTCTCTCTTTTGGTGGACTTAGTATGTTAAATTTTATGCTAAGCAGAGTTAATTCCTTTTATTTAACTTTCTGCTTTCAAGTAAGTTCCCTTCCCAAATTACAGGATGAGGGGAAAAAAAATAAATAGATGAATTTCTCATCCACACCCATGTTCATGGCCATTTCCTTAGGCGGATAAACTGCTTGTTTGGATTAGTAAATGCTTTGACAGGTTATTTCTTTTCTAATCTCTGGTCCAAAAAGAATTGGGGTGTAGATGGAAGTCTCCTCTAGGTAACACGGTTATTCACTTATAAGATACCACACCATTAGGCTATCTAGTCCTAAATTGTTTATATATTTGTGCCTTCTTAGTTTACATTAAAAAATAACCATTCAATCGAGCTCTTAGAGAAGGTGCAGATGTCAAATAATATTGCCTGACTTTGCATGACAATATCTCATTTTATTCTCTAATTTAGTTTGATTCAAAACAGGGCTAATGTCTGTGAAATAGCCAATACAGAGACCAGCTGGGAACCTAACTGGCATCACAAACTCTACTCACATTAACATTTCAAAAATGACACCATATGGTAGAGAGCTTTGGATTTTATGACAAAAAAAAAAAAGAAAGAAAGAAAGAAAGAAAGAAACCAAATGAATGCTAGACATTGCGAATAAGCAGACTACACTGAGTCCTGCGCTGGAGTGGAAAGTGTGTAAATAGGAAAGATAGAACCCCGCCTCCTTAGCTAGTCCCAGGAATGAGCTATTTCTACAGTCTTTTAGCAGACACCTTTGTTAGTTTGTAGGAAAAATACGTGGACTCTGATTTCCGTGTATTATCTTCAAATTATGAGTACTAAAGCCACCCTTCAGAGAACAATAGATACACACCACAGAAAGGTTTTGGTTGAAAAATCCAGACACATTTTGATGTTTACATACATCAAACCAGTGAGAAAATGTCCTGGGTTTGGTTGAATTTCCCTTAGTTTTTATACTCCCATGAGCTATAAAGGTGAATGTAATCTGTACATTTTTACTCATTTACTGTTAAATTGTTCAAATGCTGTGCAAACTCCATACAGGAGTCATTTTAAGCCCTTTTATCACAAACTCCTGAAGGATTCTCCCATCTCAAGTCCGTGACTCTTACTGGTTGTGGGAACCAAATCATCCATCTAAAAAATATTATGGATTATGTCAAATAAGAATAGAAGGCGGGGGGTATAGGTATAGATATATGTAGATATACCAATAACGTATCATGAAGCTTATAAGTAAAGTTTTTCAGATGGTGATTTTTTTTTTTTTTTTTTGGTACCGAGGATTGAACTCAGGGGCATTCGACCACTGAGCCTCATCCCCAGCCCTGTTTTGTGTTTTATGTAGAGACAGGGTCTCACTGAGTTGCTTAGCGCCTCACCATTGCTGAGGCTGGCTTTGAATGTGTGATTCTCCTGTCTCAGCCTCCGAAAGTGCTGGGGTTACAAGTGTGAGCCATTGCGCCTGGCTTTAGATGGTGAATTTTTGATTTGTTAAAAAGCAGTTTTTGATTTGGGGTGAAACTTAGGGCCTAGCATGTATAAGGCCCTGGGTTCAACCTCCAGTGTTGTACAAGAAGAAAAGTATGATTTTGGAATTTGTGTTAAAGTTAATAAGATTTGTTTTTGATTCTTAGTAAGTAAGTTTCCCAGTCTGAGTGTTGTCTTTGGTTATTTTCTCTTCAAGCTTGTCTTTGGTGTTAATTAATGGAATTTGGTTTCTCAGGTTTTGAAATGTTGGGAATTGGTAAGATTGCTTCAGGGAAGAGATCTAAGCATATAATGTACTTTGCCTCTTATCCCAAATCCCTCTAGGGAACATTCTGCTTGTTTGTTTATTTATTTTTAAATGAACATTCTCCTGTTTTTCAAGAGAAATTCATTATTAAAAATATTTAAAATATTAAATCATCATAAGTAAAAAATATAATTGCCAATAATTTTAATTAGGAAGAATTTCCTGTTTTGTTTAAAAATAATTACAGATTTAAAGGAAGTTGCCAAAAAAATGTATAGGTATGTCCAGGGTATCCTTCATTGTTTTCCCCAGTGGTAAAGCTTTATTATAAAGGTTAACTCTAATGCAATATTAAAACCAAGAATATGATATTGGTACAATCTTCATACATGCACTCTCATTTGTATGTGTAGCTGTATGCAATTTTATTATGTATACATTTATGTAACAGCTACCACCACAATCCAGATAGGAGGTTGTCCCAACATCATGAAGCTCCATTTTGTTGCCCCTCCTAGGTACACCCATGACCTCTTCTACCAAATTTAGAATGCTTTCCATTTCTGTAGTTCTGTTATTTCACTTAAGTTATGTAAATAAAGTCATATGGTATGGCTTTCTGAGACTGAATTTTTGTTTCATTCAGCATTGCTATGGTTTGGATAAGTGTCCCTCTAAAGGCTTGGTCCCCAGGCCATGATGCTATGGAATTTCATGGAAATTTTAGGAGGTGGGCCTAATGGAAGTAAGTAAGTAAGGCCATTGGGTGTGTGCACTTGAAGGGGATATTGAGACCCAGTTATCTCCCACTTTATATTTCTTTTGCTTTCTGTTTGTCATAAGGTAAGTGGCTCCTCCACCATGTGCTCCTACCACAGTGTGCTGCTTTTCCACAGGTCTAAAAGCAATGGGCCAACAGATTATGGATTGAAACTTCAAAACTGTCAACCAAATAAATCTTTTCTCCTTATAAATTAATTATCTCAGGTATTTTGTCACAGTGACAGAAAGCTGACTAACATAAGCATAATTCCCTTGAGATACATCCAAACTGTTCTATGTATCAATAGTTCATTCCTTTTTATTGCTATATATTATTCCATGTATGGATATACCACAGTTTGTTTAGCCATTCATCCACTAAAGGACATTTGGATTATTTCTGTCTATTGTGAATAAAACTGCTATGAATATTCATGTGTAGTTTGTTGTGTGGACATTTCTATTTCTCTGGGATAAATGCCCTAGACAGCAATTGCTGGATCATATGACAAGTGCCTTTTCAATATTTAACTCTGTAGCAACTGCCAAACATTTTTAAGAGTAACTGTATCATTGTAAATTTTTACCAGCAATGCAAGATGATCCAGTTCCTCTGCATCCTTGCTAGCATTGGTATTGTCACTCTTTTGTACTTTTATCAATCTGAAAGGTAGGTAGTAATGTCTCATTTTGGTTTTAATTTGCAATTTCCTAAATTTTAATGATGTGGAGAGATTTTTTTTTTTTTTTTTGGTACCAGGGATTGAACTCAGGGGCATTCAACCACTGAGCCACATCCCAGCCCTATTTTTTGTGTTTTATGTAGAGACAAGGTCTCACTGAGTTGCTTAGCGCCTTGCCATTGCTGAGGCTGGCTTTGAACTTGTGATTCTCCTGTCTCAGCCTCCCTAAGTGCTGGGATTACAGGCGTGAGTGGAGAGATTTTTTACATGCTTATTTTTCTGTTCATATATCTTCAGTGAAATGTCTGTTCATATCTTTTGCCTACTGTTCAACTGAATTTTTACTTGTTTACATTTACTGTTGAGAGTTCTTCCTATACTTTAGATACTGGTCTTTCATCTGGTACATGATTTGCCAACATTTTCTCTCCATATGTAGCTTGTATTTTTATTCTCTTAATAGGACTTTGCAGTTTGAAAGTTTTAAATTTTAATTAAGTCCAATTATCAGTTTTTCATTTCATGGATTGCATAATAGATGTCAAGTCTGAGAACTCTTTGCCTAGCTTTAAGCTGTGAGGATATTCTTCTATTTTTTTCTAAAAATTTTACAGTTTTACATTTTAAGTTTATGATCCATTTTATATTAATTTTTGTACAAGGCATTAGATTTAAATGGTTTCTTTCTTCCTTTCTCCCTTCCCTCTCCTCCTTCTTTCCTTTCTTCCTTTTAGAACAATTTGTTAAAGCTAACTTTCTCTATTGAATTGCTTTTACACTTTTGTCAAAAACCAGTTGGTCATATTGAGTGGATCTTTTCTGCTTCTGTTCTGTTTCATCGATTTATTTGTCTTTCATCTATCTTGATTACTGCAGCTATATGGTAATTCTTTAACGTTGAATAGGGTGATCTTCCCCACTTTATTCATCTGAATTGCAATTGCTTTAGCTAGTTTACATATTTTCTGCTTTTTCAGATGAATTTTAGCATCAGCTCTCTATGTCTATAAAAATTTGCTTGGATTTGGATGGGAATTCTGCTAAATCTGTATCAATTTTGAGAGAATCGATATCTTCACTATGTTGAGTTTAAAACATTTTTTAAACAGTGTGTTTCTGCGGTCAGTGTTTTTAAAAACTTTTTTCTTTCAGCATTTTCTAAGTTTCAGCATTCAGATCTGGCACATGTTGTGTAAGGTCATGTATTTTTGAGCCATATCAAATTGACATCTGTTTGCACTAAAACAACACAATATTCCATTAAATTAGACACAATTATTTTAATGGTTATTAAAATAAGTTATAATAAACCCTGACAAGGTATTTTCCCTTCATTAATTAGAAAATAGCTGTTTATTTGTTCTTGTGAAGCAGTTTTATAGCCCTTATCATAGTATAAGATTACACTCAAAAACAAAACATTCCAGATCTGGCACTTATTACCTCTATAATATCAGGTAAATTACTTAGTTAATCTGTGCCTCAGGTTCCTCATTAGAACACTGGGGATAGTAATGCTACTTACTTTTTAGGATTACATGAGGATTAATAAAGTAATGTGTGCAAAATACCACAGTGACTTATACATTGAAAATACTCAAAAATATCATATGCTACATATTAATATTATTAAAATTGTAGAGTAATAGTGCAATTCAAACTTTATTGCAAACCAAGCAACCATATGAAAAGTCCAACTCAAAAACAAAGGAAATCAATGAAACAATGTAAATGATGTTACTCACTAGACAAGTTGACATTATAAATGGCATGCTGCCTGACATTATTTCTCTTGCTATGAATTAGCAAACTGTGAGTTTGCTGAAAGTAAAATTTAATTAATGCAAACTAGCAACATTCGCAAAGATGGCTGCATGTGCCATAGAAGGTAGAGAAAATTCAAACTGGTTAATGAGAAGAAATACTTTAGAAGCCAAAGGAAGGAATATTACATGAAACACTTTATAGATTTGAATTCTCATAACCTGAATAGGCACAACTTCGATTATAACTACATTCATAGATCACTTCACTGGGTACTTGTAAAACTGATTTCAGGCTTTAAATATCCCCCACCTCATGATAATCTTCAAGAATATAAATAACAAGAATTGCTGGCAAGGATGCAGGGAAAAAAGTAGACTTATACATTGTTGGTGGAACTGCAAATTAGTTCAACCTTTGGAAAACAGTATGGAGATTCCTCAAAAGACTAGGAATGGAATCACCATATGACCCAGTTATCCCACTCTTTGGCATTTATCCAAAAGAATTAAAGTGAGCCTACTCTAGTGAGTGATACATGCATACTAATGTTTAGGACAGTGTAATTCACAATAGCCAAGTTACAGAACCAGCCAATGTGCCCATCAACAGATGACTGAATAAAGAAAACATGAAATGAATGAATAAAGAAAACATATATATATATATATATACACACACACACACACAATGAAGTTATACTCAGCCATAAGGAAGATGAAATTATATATTTTCGGGTAAATGGAGGGATATGAGAACGTCATGCTAAGTAAAATAGGTTGAACTCAGAAGGGTCCAGTATTTTGTTTCACGTGTGGAAAAGAGAGAGGGAGAGGGAGAGGGAGAGAAAAAGGGAGAGGGAAAGAGAAACACACACTAATAAAAATGGTGGGGAAGATATCACAACATTAGAAGGAAGACCAAGAGAGTGGAGAAAGTGGATTGAGAGGGAGAAATGGGGAAGTACTGAGGAATGAAAGCTACCAAGCTACTGAATTATGCTATGTCCATTTATGACCATACCACAATGAATCGTGTGTGTGTGTGTGTGTGTGTATGTATATATATATATAAACTTAACACACTAGTTAAAATAACAATAATAGAAGGGGAATCAGTACAGCAAGTGGATGGGGGAGGGAGGCGGGGAGGGAATGGGAAGATCCTGGAGAATGAGATTGATCAAATTATGTTATGTGCATGTACAATATGGTATAATGAATTGCACTACTATGTATAATTATAACACACCAATTAAAAAAAGACGAAAAACTTCAAGGAAAAATACATACATAAATATTCTCTACCATTTTTACTTTTGAATGATAGTTCTCCAATGTAGCTACTAGTTTGCTTGACTGTGATTAATAAAAATGTAGAATTCTAAGAACTTTGGGGGATTTTTTTGCTAGGCTGAAGTTGAGGTATCTACAAATGAATGCCTTATCTTTCCTGTTGTGAACTCTGGGATTGAAGCCCCAAGTGCCCTTTCTCCTCTCAATAGCATAGTTGGGTCTTCCTCAGCCCTCAGATCCTTATTTATTTTTATTAAGTCTTCATTGTCAAGCTGACATAGCACCTACCCAGCAGGAACAATAGCTTTCTGAGAGTCTCCTATATACTTTCATCCATCAATTTATCATCTCTTTAATACTCAGAAAAGATAAACACCTAATTCTCCATGGTCTGGTTTTCCTCCTTAACATTCATTATTGCAAACCACCCCATGTCCTGCCAGAAAGGCTTAAATTGATTCCTGCCTGGAAGTCCCAGCTGGCGCTCCTGGCTTCATGTCAGTCCCCAGGCCTACAGATGAGCTGGATATATTTTGAATGCAGCTGTAGACCTTTTTAAAGAGCATAAGCTAAAATGAGTTCATAATCCCTGGAATGTATGCTCTGTGTAGGCTTTTCATTAGGTTTTGGAGAAATCCCAGAGCTGGCAATTTCAGATAGCGTTTCACTGGCCTCAACCCTGTTACATCCAGGGAGGTGGAGGTGGGCATTTCTTTGTCTATCCGCTGGACTCCTGGTTGCCTTTGTGATATTTTGGTTATATTTATGACTATTATAGAAAGAGAGCAAGGTACATATTGTAGGTGGAAGGTCTTTAGATTCAGACTAGGTATACCCAACGTATGGTAATAGAAGTTTGTGAAAAAGGAGGATGTAGTATAGGATAGATCTGTTTGGATTCATGCTGCACTCAACAACGGAGCAGTGGGTTTGAGAGTCAGGAAGAATGATTGTGTGTTAGTGGCAAGGAGCATACACTGTGAAATTATTAGAAATGATCTATTAACATCAGTGAGTCTGTTTTTATGTTTGTTATCCACAGCATTTATTATAATATATGTTTAACAGAGCAATAAAGTAAATACTTCAAATCTCATCAGCTTCTTAGGGATCTAAAACATACTTTCAAATAATGTAAAGATCTGGTTATAGATTTGATTCATAATTAAGCAATAGTGGTCTAAATGTGACAGATATTAGTGATTCCCTCCTAAAAGATGCTTTATCTCTGATAGGCACAAAAACTCCTTCTACATGGAGTTCTAAACTTACAAAATTGGTAAAATAAGAAATAATTAAGTTTATGTAATTTGGGTTGTATGTCCCACATTACATCTTTTCCTCTTTCTTTTCCCAATAAATAGAAGAGCAAGACAGTTTTTGAAAGCTTAAAGTATAAAATCAGTGCCTTATGGATCATAGCAGGGCTAGGAAGCATGCAGAAAAGGAGTTAGAACTGTTTCTAGACTGTAAAATACCTGTAGTCTGGTGAGGCATGGAACTAGAGCTGGAGAATTTAAGGCAGGTGTGGGAAGGGCCCATCTAACCTCATTAAGGGTGAAGGGCATCCTGGCCAGTGCACTCAAACACTATGCTTTCCTTGGCAGAGCTAACCCCGTATTGGATGAACAGGTTGTAACTGTTCCTTCTTGAGAGTCATTTCTTATCCCTTTTAAAAAAAATTTATTTGGTGCACTATTGTGCATAACAGTGATATTCATTGTTACATATTGGTATGCACACAGAATAATTTGGTCAATTTCATTCCCTAGTATCTCCATTTAACATCTCTTCTTCCCTCCCCCTGTACCCTTCTTCTACTCTACTGATCTTTCTTCTATTTTCATGAGATCTTTTCCCCCCTTTTTTCTCTTTAGCTTCCACATATGAAAGAAAACATATATCCCTTTACTTTCTGAGTCTGGCTTCTTTAACTTAGCATGATTCTCTCAAGTTTCATCCATTTTCTTGCCAATGATGTAATTTCATTCTTTTTTTATGGTTGAGTAAAATTCCACTGTGGATATATTCCACATTTTCTTTATCCATTCATCTGTCAACAGACACCTAGGCTGGTTCCATAACTTGGCTATTGTGAATTGTACTACTATCAATGCTGGTATGCATGTATTGCTATAGTATGTTGACTTTAATTCTTTAGGATGAATATTGAGGAATGGAATAGCTGGGTCATAAGGTGGTTTTATTCCTACTCTTTCCAGAAAGCTTCATACTGATTTATATAGTGGTTTACTAATTTACAATCCCATTAACAGTGTATAAGGGTTTCTTTTTTCCTGGCACACTAGCCAACATTTATTATTATTTGTATTCTTGATATTATCTTGTATTATTGGCCATTCTAACTGGAGATGAAATCTCAATGTAGTTTTAAGTGGCATTTCCTTGATTGCTAAATATGTTGAACATTTTTTCATACATATTCTTTGGCTATTTGTATTTCTTCTGTCTGGTTAGTTCATTTGCCCATTCCAACAGAGGATTACTATCCAGAATATATATAGAATTCAAAAAACCAAATAACTCAATCGATAGTTGAGAGTAATTTCTTAAGATGCCATTGTCCTGAACTCTGATCCCATAATACCCAAGCAGCCTTCTAGTAACTTTGCTTCCTATAAAGCCATTTGTTTCCAGGGAACTTACGTGCTGCCCAGAACTGTGTGATCATCTGGTCTCCTTGAGACTTGTATTTCTCATTGTTAATCCATGACTTGATGTTCTACTTATAATTTGATTTCCTTCATTAATTCAATACATACATTTTGCTCACTTGTTATGTTCATGACTTGCTTATTGGGAAGTCAGAACTTTGCAGACGTGAACAGTACCATCTAGCAGACTTTCTCACTGTGACTTTAAAAGCAGTTGTTGTACTGTGTGTGTGCATGTGTGATTTGAGTATCTGCATTTGACTTATCATGTGGGTCTGTTCTGTGATGTAGAGTTCTTCATGGGTCAAGGTCAATCATCTCAGGTCTCTGAGCCTTTAAGTTGCTCTTGTCAAGGCATACCTTCCATTATGAATGATATAAACAGTCCACCAGGTATCTTTGTCTGTACCCCTTATAGCTTAACATTTGTACTTTGTCCTTGTGTCAGACTTAGGAAGAACTCTGAAACCCCATGATCCTTCTTTGGTACTTAAGAGGACACAGTTGATCTTGGAGGAAGATTGCTGATGGGGTCTTTGTTCTCCAGTCTATATTCAGCAGTCCTGGTCACAGCCTTGGACACGGGACTACTAGAAGTGTTCTCTTATTTGAGTAAAGGACTGAAATAAAGCCCAGGAATAACATCCAATTAAAAAGCAGGTGGCAGGTAACAGGGTAAGAAGCTTCTGCAATTTTTTCCCAGATCAGATTAGCCCTAATATTAAAGGATTGTTCCTTCCCCTCCCCCTTGAAAAAAATAGGTCAGTTTCCCCAAATAGGTTGGGGATGTTGAAAGTCACCTTAGAGGGCTCCATATTTTCCACAGATGAGCGAGAAGAGTGAGCACTTGGTTCAACTTTGCTCTAGCCTTGCTATGTGATTCAGATAAAGATAGGCCTCAGTGTTCTCATTATTTAATTAAAGCACTGGGACAGATAATCACTCTCAGATTATTTTTAGCAGTGTAATTCTTTCTATAAAGCATTTTTTACACAGAATTTGAAAAGATAAATCAGACAAACAGAGTTGTTCTAGTGGTAGGGTGGATGGAGGGGCTCTGAGTCCTACTGGCTGGCTCATTCCTTCTCCCTTACCCTACATGACACTCCCAGAGTCTACTCCCTGGAGAGGATTTAGTTCAGATTAAAAACCACTGAACCAGACTTTCTCTGATGTGCCTTGCACCCACAAAGGGCTAAAAATCTCCTTACAATATCACTTTTTTTTAGTTTTCAATGATCACATCAGTGTCTGTCTGTTTCTCCATCTATCATCTCTCCAGATTAAGGGCACAGCTCTGGAATCAGGATATCTGGGTTTGTGCTCTAATTCTGCCATATTACTGGCTGTGTGACCTAGGGAAACTAACTTCTCTTTGCCTCCATTCTTATGAAAAGGTGGGAGAAAATTCTATCCATTTCCAAATGTTGCTGTGGATTACATATGTGTCTATGTGGATCTCGATGTAGGAACTCAACAAATATAAGCTATTATTGCCGTTAGATTCTGGGTAAACCTTTGAGGTTTAAAATGAGCTTTATATATATATATGAATAGTTTAAGGTGTAGCCAAGATATGAATCAACCAAGGTGACCATCAGTGGATGCATGGATAAAGAAAATGTAGATTCCTGTACTCACTGGAACATTATTTAGTCATTAAAAATGAAATTCTGTCATTTAGAGCAACAGATATAGAACTAGAGGTCATTAAGTGAAACAAGTCAAACACAGAAAGACAAATTCTCATGCATTTGTGGAACCTAAACAGTCAAAAAAATAGAGAGGAATAGTGTTCACTAGAGACTGGGAAGGGAAGTAGGAAAGGGGCATTGGGAAGAAGTTAGCCAATGGCAATGAAACACAGGAGGAGGAATTAGTTCTGGTTTCCTAGAGCACAGTAGGATAACTATTGCTTACCATAGTCTATGATATATTTCAAAATAACTGGAAAAGGAGAGTATGAACATTCTGGCATGTAGAAATGATTAATATTTGAGGAGATGGAAGTGCTTACAACCTGTGTTTGACCATTACACATTGTATACATGTACTGAGTTACTGTATGGTACCCCATGAAGATGCACAAATATTATGCTTCAATTAAAAAAAAAAGGATGTAAGGCTTATACTTGAAAACATGTCCCAAATATAGATCTTACAAACTGAAGTGAAAGTTGAAATAAAGAACAGCTGTGAGAAGACAGAAAAGGTGCCTGGGCAGTGGTGCTGGTTAAGCAGAGGTTGGGAGCAGGCTCTTCCCTTAAAGCTGCTGACCATGGTGACCAAATGAGATTTTTGCCAAAGTCAACATAATAGGTACTCTGAATATTTACAAAACTTATGTACTGAATTTTACCTCCATCTGCCAGTGCAGATCTTTAAGGGCCTTGAAAATACAACCTGATATATGTTTTTTATAAGTATGGTACTCAGAAGTGTGAGTCAAATGGCCCATGAATGTCATTGTCTATTTTATGTTCTGTTCCTCAGGCTTGGACTGACTTTTCTTGATTCTGGGTGGTCATCTGGGCACTGCTGTGGCAATGCCGAGCCAGGGGCACTGCACTGGGGCAGCACTGAGGCTGCTGCTGTTCTGCTGAGCTCATGCACCCTGGTGTGCTGGGTCCCAGGTAGTATGGCCTTACCTCTTGCATGAAAATAGGCCAAAGTCTCTCTCCCTCTCTCTTATGCTCCTTGAGAGGGGAAGGCCTCATACAACCACAGCGCCGTGGAGCCCCGAGGTCAGCACAAGGACACAGGTGCCTAGATCTTGGGGTCCTCTTCCTGCTGCCTCCACATTTCTTAACCCTTCCATTTAGCCAGATGCCATAGGAAGGAAGAAATATGAAGGATCTTAAGGACTGAGCATTTACTTAAAAGATTGTTGAGTCAAACGAAATGGACTACTGTAAGTAGGCAAAGTTCAGACTCACACTTCCGCCTTTTCTTCCTGCTGTCGTTACTCCCCTGGGTGTGTACTCCCTCCTTGCTGTTCCAGGGACCTAGAAGTGTTCAGAACCATTGAGTGTCAGGCTGTCTGCACAAGAAACTTTGGAAGTGGGTGGTAGCTGGGCACTGTGTTCAGGGCACCAAGTTTCTTTTCAGTTCAGCACAAACGGTGAGAATTGACTGTGCAGCAGTCAGTGGTGATCCCCAGGCTGCTGTCAGAAAGACAGCTTGGTGCTGAGTCAGCTTCACCCACACAGACTGTGGTTGCAGTTCCATAGGAAACATTTTCAAGATAATGAGTTATAGCCATAAGAAATACTGGAGCTAGGACCGTTCCTTTGAATCCCACAGGAAAAGAATCCGGTAGATGTTTACTGTGGTATTTGTAAAGTCATTGTTGTTCTGACAGCGACTTTCTGCCTCATACCTCCTGAGCTGGGGGCAGCAGTGCATCTGTCCTCCTTCCCACTCTTTAGTCCTAGCAAGGGAGGCATTATTGCTAAAGTCCTCTGAGCAACACTTGGGTGACATTAATTCATCCCCTTTCCTCTATTCCTTAGGACCAGACTGTTACCAAACTTCTGAGTCAGTCATCATGCTGAAAGTCTCTCTCCATGCTGCATATTTCCCACTTCACACCTGGATGATGGCCTTTCAGTTTCCTCATTGATTTCACATGATCCTCCTCCAACCCTTCTGTCATATATATATTTTTGGCATCTGACATCTCATCTCAATGTCTCACTCAATGTTAAAGTGACCTGCCCCAACCTCCTTTCTTGCCGCTATATTGAGGATTGCAATGGACAACCAAAAAAGAGCTGAACTCGTTTCAAATGCAGCCCATTCCACCAAACCAAATGGCCTCATTTGGAAACTTGAGAGGCTAGCAATTTCCATGCCAAGCCCACATTAAGTCCCTCAATAGCCTTCATTTATGTTTTTACATTATTTGTACCATTAGGTTTGAGGTCAAGTTTACATCTCCCATGTGACTCCTGGCCACCGTACACCACAACCACAGTCAGGGTGGGCTGGTCATTGCCCATGCCAGGAACAAACCACCTTTGTAATGTTTTGCCTGGCAAGGCCTCCTTTGGTCTCTCCACCTATTCATCAACTCATGCTCCCTGTGCATGAAGCCATTTTTATGTGACACTAAAGGCTCTGTAGAGTTTTCTCTTTCCTCTGAGTTTTTACAAATGACAGCTTGAGTGGAACAGATAAATCACAGTGGGACCTGCCTTCCTGCTTCATTCGTACTAAAGATGTTGTTTCCCCATCTCTTTTTACCAGGAAGAATGACATTGTCTTTTGTCTGGTTGCGTGTGTTATGTGCTTACAGAGCCACCTCCTCCCATGTCAATGCTAGTAATTCTACTGGGACTCTATATCATGCTTCCTTTATTGTCCCCAAAATTTCTAACATCTTACTCTGCCTGGGTTGGATGCTCTGTACGTATTTACTGAATGATGAGTGCATTCATTCTAGGACATAGTCGTGTTTAACATGATACCATCATGGGAAATAAAATCTATTTCAAGATTATAAGGTAAGGAGAAATAATTACTCCCTGGAAGGCATGGTACAGGTTTAAGAAACTTGTGGAGCACAACTTCAGAGAGTGATGGCCCCCAATATATAGAGTGTTTATTAAGCATGTACTGCCCAGCACTAATGTAGGCATCTTAATCTGTGACATAGGCACTACCATTAACCCTCTTTTATATGCAAGAAAACTGAGTTCTTTGTAGAATCAGAATTTGAACCAATGAAATCTGATACAGTTAGAGATACTCCTAACTACCTTATTAATGCCTTCAAATTTTTGGCACAACATGGTTTATAGCAAACAGAAGCAGTGCTAACAAAAGTTCAGGAAGTCTACACAAGGTTTTGCTGATAGACTTGGTAATGACTAAGTCAAAGGTCAATTTTTATGTGTTCTACATGTGAAAAAGGCTGTGAATATCATCCTTTTTAATTATCTATTAGCCCTTGAGGACAGATATGCATATTATAACAATCACAATAGCAGTGGAAACTTTAAGATACAAGGACAATTCAAGATAAAAATTTGATGAACACACTTTCAGGGATCTTGTCTCTGCTTAATTACTTAATGCATGAGACATAAGTTTTCTAAATGTTACATTAGTTTTTCTGTAAATGGATAAATAGTAAATAATTTAGGCTTTCTGTATTCACTACAAGATCTCTGTCACAACTTCTCAACTTGCCTACTGCAGTATAAAAGCAGCTGGGAGAAGTATGTCAATGAACGGACGTGGCTGTGTTCCAATACAACCTTATTAACAAAAATAGGTGATGGGCTGGGATTGGCCTGTGGGCCATAATTTCTGACCCCTGGCTTGGATAAATAATTTGTGTCCTGTCAGGTTACCACTGGGAATGGGCAGTGTCAAATTCACATCTGTAAAACCATTCCCTCTACACTTTTGTTAAGAACTGTTGAATAATGGAAGTACTTTTTAATGTCTTTCTGGCTCTCACTGTTTTTCTCATCCATGGATTTTAAGAAATTATTTTTCAGATATTCAACCAATTAAAGTCCCTAAAAGCAATAGCTAACTGGATGCTTTGTATATTGTGTCACATGCATTGACTTTTAAGGATCTGGGAAGCAACCAGTGTTGAGGTTTAGTTCTCTGTAGTTTAGAACTGCTCATTATGGATTGAGCAGTTGGTTTCCAACTCTTTGTTCTCAACTATCCTGTGGGGAGAGGGAAGGGAGATAGGAATATAAAGGAGAAGATATGGCGGAAGAGAATAGGGAGAGAGAATGGATGGGGGAGCAGGGGATTCTGAACTATGCAGAACAGAAATATTTGTGGCGACTTTTCAGACTCAGGCTCTAAATATACAGCAGCTCACAGATAGCATATATATAAATTCCATAACCCCATCTCATAAACACAGACAACATGATTGAACCTAAGAAAGCGTAATCTAAAGCAATGGAACCAACCACCATTAAAGATTGCACGGAACCTATTGAACTAATACATGGACTTTCTCTTAAAATGCTGACATCATAGGATGGAAGTATGTGAAGAAGTTTTTTTTTTTTTTTTACTTGTATTAAATAACCTGTTCCCTCTTCTCATGGAGGTGGTGGAATATCTCCCCTGACTAGGGAACAGTTGCTGTAAACAAGACAATGGTGAGTATAGGATTGATCCCTTTGTATACAAAGATGAGTTTGAAGGAAGGTCCTACCCAGGAATCTGATCAACCTTGAGGGAAAGAAGAGGGAACTTTCAGATGCTGTGGCCAGGCCTTCATATTCTCAGCAGATGGTTAGTATGGGAGGCAGACCCTAATGACATGAAAAAGCTTTGCTGTTCCTGTAATTGGTCTCTGGGCATGGAAAATCACATGTTCTGAAGAATGGAGTCAGAGCCTATTACACTCAAGGCAATGCTTGTTTTCTTTAATTTGGATCAAGAGTGTAATTTTCTGAAAATTGATAACACTGGTGGAAAAGTGCTGTATGTGACTTGACATATGCTTCCCTGCAGGGTAACTGGGAAGGACAAAGGGCTAATGGAATCTGTGGGGGCAGGGAGCACCCCTTTAGCCCAACTTCATCCTCTGCTATAGTGTTATTTGTAGCTAAATGCAGACTTGGGGTTCTAGTGCTACAGGTGTCTTATGGCTTGATTCTGAAGTAAAATAAACTCATCTGACCAAGTAGTGGGTTTCTCCTGACAGGGTGGACATAAATGTATGATTTCAAGGTTTAAAGAAAGAGAAAAAAAAGAGAAAGAAAAAGAAAGGAGATTAATATGGATGTGTCTCCGTGAGTTTCATCTACAAAAGGTTTAACTGTACTTACTTTAAAGGTTTTGAAGTTGGTTTCCTATGCTGGACTTGATTTGATTAATCCAAACTCTTCTAAAGTGAGTTCCCCTTGTGTCTTGTGATGTAGGTGGTGTAAAGCCAAACGACCAGATGGAAGTAAAACAGGACCGGAACAGGCTTTATTCTGGGAAGGATGCTCCCG
>CM053402.1:88582789-88691761 GCA_028644305.1 Xerus rutilus | reverse complement strand
GTCCTTCCAGGATGAGCCGGAGTCATGGTGGCTTTCATGTCGGAGGTTTGCTGTTCTTTCCGTATGGGCTACTGGGGGTTGCCATGTTGGCGTGTGTATTGCGTTCGGCACATGTGTACTGCGTTCGGGCGGGCGCTACTGACAGTGGCGGCGGACTAGGGGGAGGAAGGGGAGAGAGCGAGCGAGGAACTTTCAGAAAGTGCTCCAGGGGCCGAGCGCCCCGGCAGGGCTGCGCATGGCTGCGGGCAAGGTGGGAGCAAGACGGCTGACAGGTGGGGCCGCTGTTCTCCGCGTCTGTCTCTGACCTAACATCCCGGCCTTTTTGATGATATAGGACAGTAGATTTGGTCTGGTTGCTTCCTGTGGAATTGGAGGTGTCGAGAGGGGGAGGTGGCTTGGGTGTTGGTCAGGCAGGGAGGCAGATGCAGGGGTGGAAGCATCTGGTTGTCAGTCAAGCCGCTTGAATGTAGAGGCACCACCTGGGGGTAGGAACAGAGGCTTGGGAGAGATTACTGATTAGCAGAGGAGGGTTGTCGAGAAACTTTGAGTTTGGTGGGCCCCAGCATGGTGGAAGTCCAAGGCTGGGCATTGGGGGTAGGTGCCTTTTTGAGGGAGGAGACATGGTACCATGGGGTGTGGCCTAGAAGCTTGGCTGCTGTTGGCATGGTAAATATGACTGTATGGGGTTCTGTCCAGCGGGTCTCCAACAATTGAGGATGCAGCTCTCGAAGTAAAACTGTGTCACCTGGTTGAAGAGGATCTAAGTTGGTCTGCAGATGTGCTGGGTCTGAGGCGGTAGATGGCACCAGAAGGCAGTGGTCTGCGTGTTCCCTTAAAAGCTTGTGTAAGAGGGTAAGATATGGCAGGTAGGACACAAGAGGAGGGGGGTTGGTTGGGAAATTGTGGTTGATTAGGAAAGGGTGTCCATAGAGCAACTCAAAAGGGCTAAGGCCAGAGGGGGCTCTAGGGCTGCCCTAATTTGAGTGAGGGCCAATGGTGGGAGATTGGGCCAGGAGAGCATCAGTAGGGATGAGGAGTCCCTGAGCAAGTAGTCTGTCTATGATGGGTTTAAGTCCCTCTCTGTGGGTTTTGGAGATGGGAAATTGGAGACGCGAAGGATATTTAGTGTGTGGCTTTAACTGACTACGGGCTGGCTTGTGGTGAGAGGCTATGACTGGCTTGGAGGTGTCCCAGACTTGGGGACCAACTAGGTCTGGGGGTAATGGTGTAGTGGGTGCTCTCTGGTCATTAGAAAGAGTACAGATTAGAGGTAAGACAAACTGGGCGGTGGCATTTTTGGGATGCAATTGGAGAGTGGCCCCTAATAATGGGAGAATATCCCTGCCTAGGAGAGGAATTGGACAGGATAGAATGACCAGAAAGGAGTGTGTAAAAGGATGTCCCTCTAGGGCACAGGCCAGCCTAGCAGTTCGGTTTGGGGAAGAGGGTTGGCCATCAATTCTCATAACCGAGACCTGGGAAGGAAACAAAGGCCCAGAGTAGACAGGCAAAACAGAATATGTAGCCCCCATGTCCACAAGAAAATTTATGGACTTACCCACTACCTGGAGCATTACCCTGGGCTCGGCGAGGATGATGGGGGTCCCTGAGTCTGGGCTGCTTCAGTCTTCTGCGAACCCCAAGAGTTTAGGAGAGAGAGCTGCCTGGTTGGTCACACCCCCACGTAGAGGCGTCGAGGAAGGGCCAGCCATGGGGCAGTCACTTTTCCAATGTCCTGTCTGCTCACAGGTGGGGCACGGCCCAGGAGGGGGCTGTGGGTTTGGGCACTGGCGGGCCCAGTGACCCTCGTGTCCGCATTTGAAGCAAGCCCCCGGCGGAGGGGATCATGGGTTCCCCCTTAAAGCTCTTGTTGGAGCTGTAGGCCTCAGGGCTGCTGCCAAGGTTTGGGTTTGGAGTGTTACCTTTTTCTGTAATTGGGCCTGCCTGGCTAATTCAGCTGACTCCTCTTGGGCATTATAGACTTTAAAGGCCATTTTTACCAGGTCCTGGATAGGAGTTTGTGGGCCCTCTTCAGCTCGTTTGAGCTTTTTTCTAATGTCGTGGGCCGATTGGGTGATGAAATGGGTCGCTAGCACTGTAGCCCCAGAGGGAGACTCAGGATCCAGCTTAGTATATTTGGTAAGAGCCTCTGTAAGGCAGTTGAGAAATAGAGCTGGATTTTCATCAGGATTCTGGGTGATTTCTCTGAGCTTATCAAAATTAACTACTTTATTAGACACTGCCTGAATGCCTGCTATTAGATATTGAATCATGGGGGCACAGTGACAGCGCCCCTGCTGGCCATCCTGATAGTTCCAGTTGGGTTCAGTTAGGGGAACAGCAGCTTCACCTGTAGAAAGAGTTATGTCTGTTGACTTGATCAGCATGGTCCCGAGCAGCCTGCTGGATGCGAGAGTGTTCATCAGGGGTAAGAGTGGCAGAGAGAATAACATAGACATCATGCCAGGTAAGATTGTAAGTCAGAGAGAGAGGGCGGAATCCCTTAATGTAAGTAGAAGAGTCAGTAGGGAAGGACCAAAGGCACTCTTGAATCTGGGAGAGGTCCTGAAGTGAAAATGGAGCATGAACCTGAATAATTCCTTCAACGCCTGCCACTTCCCTGAGGGGACAGAGAAGCTTAGGGTCAGCTGACAAGGGAGCCTGGTGGGAACGGGTGTGAGTGCTAACAGGGGAAGAGGGGAGTGAGTGAGTGAAGGGATCCATTGGAGGGGCTGGGTTCCCAGGAGGAGGGGCAGGAGCTGTGGCTACAGGAGGAGGGGGATGGCGGACAGGTGGGGCTGAGAGCAGCTCAGGTGGATCAGTGAAAGAGGAAGAAGATAGGTAAAAACATTGGGAAGGGGGTGCGGGATTTTCTCTAGCAAGGATAACTTGAAGGACAGAACAGGTAGAATAAAGGTTGTGGCGAGAACACACCTCCTAAAAAGCCTGAACATAAGGAGCCTCTGTCCATATCCTTGTCCGGCGACAAAAATTAGCCAAATCAGTGAGGATTTGAAAATCAAAAGTTCCCTCTGGAGGCCATTTTGATCCGTTGTCTAAGCCATACTGAGACCAGACTTCAGTGGAAAGGAGGACCAGACGCTCATGGTGTAGGTCCTCAGCAAATCCTAGCTCCTCAAAATTGTAATACAGACGGCCCAAAGGAGTTGTGGGGTCTGGAGAAGAGCTGGCATTTCCCATGGCTCTTCAGCGTTCATGGAAGTGGGCGAGAACGGAAAAAGGCATCCTAAAATCTGTTTAAGTCCACTGGAAAACGGGGGGCCATGTGAGGGGCTCAAGCGTCTTTGTAAACTCCTCGGGGCCCAAACAGAATCGGATGGCTCACCAGGACTGGAGACATCTCTCCAATTCCCATGGTCTTGGGCAGGGGGCAGGGGTCTATGCACACGTGTGACTTCCAGGTAGACCCCTGGTGCGGATAGGAATGAAGCTGAGGAGTCAGGGGAAATGGGTTGAGGGAAGTGTACCTCACTTTTGTCGGTCCAGAGGGCGGAGAGCGGCTCCCAGTCTGGTTTGGAGAGTCTGCCTCTACCCCAGTGCAGGGGGAGGTTCAAAAACTCTCCCGGGTTTTGTGCACCAATTTGTAAAGCCAAACGACCAGATGGAAGTAAAACAGGACTGGAACAGGCTTTATTCTGGGAAGGACGCTCCTGGGCCACACACCCTTTCCCCCCACCGCCTAGTCACCAGGCTTGATTGGGCAGAAAATGGCGCTGGAACCTCGTGGCATACAGAATTTAAAGCCCTCCCCCATTCCCGGAAAAGGGAGGCTTGAGGCAGGAAGAGGTGTTGGTTTAGAGTCTAGTGTCCTCTGAGATTGGTTAGGTGAGGCTGGTGAGGTCAGAGTCCTTCCAGGTTGAGCTGGGATTCATGGCGACTTTCATGTCGGAGGTTCGCTGTTCTTTCCATATCGGCTACTGGGGGCTGCCATGTTGGCATGTTTGGCGCACGAGTACTGCGTTCGGCGCGGCACGACTGATGGTGGTGGCGGACAAGGGGAAGGAAGGGGAGAGAGAGAGCGAGAAACTTTCAGAAAGTGCTCCAGGGGTCCGGCGCCCCAGCAGGGCTGCGTGGGGCCTGGCCCCAGCTGCGGGCGGGGCGGCTGTTCTCCACGTCTGTCTCTGACCTAACAGGTGGTGCTTGGAATTACAGGATGCGATGTTACAGGGTCCCTCTGTGAGACCCTGCATGGTAGGGTGGATCTGAGAACTCAGGAGGTGGACGTGGGAATCCTTGGTAGAGCTGAGACCTATTGGTGGGCAGGGGAGGCCATAGGGAGAAGCATCTGCCAATCGAATGGCATAGAAACAGATTAAGGACCCAAAATCATCTTCTCAAGATGAAAACAAATATTGCCTAGAAAATCAACAGTAAAGTTCTATGCTGATTCACTTGGTTCCAATGATTTACTCCTATGGATTGCATGAAATAAAATGTTTTAAGTATTCCAATGTCATGAGAAATTTCAGATGCATCTGACTATAAATGCAGAAATCTTATTTCCTGGCTGTTGGGCTTCTCAAATTGTTTACAGGATTTGCTAAAAACAATGACATAAGTAGCTGTCTTCTCTTACCTGAAGTTCCTTAGATTTTTGCTACTGTTGGCTGGTTGGAACAGAAAGGGATACAATGGCAGTGTTAGGTGATGGATTTTCTCCTTCATACTCAGGTGGACAACTCAATGTCCTTGTTACTAGTACTGCTCCTTTTGCTTCTGTTTCTCTCCCTTGTATCAGTTGCTTCCTGACCTCAAGAAAAGGAGCCACTTTCTGGATGTTTTGTTTCTAGGAATGGGTAGATGGAAGTGGGAAGTGGGTGACACTGCAGTTAAACATATGAGCTAATATTGAGCTAGCTTTAAAATCAGAGAGTCACACTTTGGAATACTAGGCAAGATGCTTAATCTCTTGAAGCCTCAATTCTTTATCAGTAAAATATAATATGAGACCCTCTTATCAGAGTTGTAAAAATTGTATGAAAAATGCATAAAAACATTTAGGACAATGCCTGGGTTGGGGTAAGTACTCAATAAGTGCTCTTTATTCACTAGATGCTTCTTGAATTAATATCCAAATATTAAAGCTGATCAACATAACAATTTGAAAGATTCTATCATCATTTCCAATGGGAATAATTTGAATTCTGATTTCCTGTTCTGATGCTGGATAGGAGAAGGGATAGCCTCTCCTCTGCATTTATATGAGTGGATTTTATGTAAATGAGACATTTGCATTCATGGTGACTGGAGGAGTGAGTTCTAAATCATGTGGACTGTTTGGCACCTTATTTTCTTGTTTTTTTACTGTTGCATTAATGCCTGTATCCAATGCACCTGGATCTTTGTGTCTGACTGAGCTCAAGTCATTAAACAAATATGTGAACTGCCTCTGTTCAAATTAATAACATATGCTTTACTCTTTGCATTTTGGATAAACAATCAAAATTTCCAGTGCAGCTATGGGCAATTCATAATTTAAGGGAAATTTCTCCACTTGAAAATTTACCTTTCCAAATTGCCACTTCACCAAGTAGAAGGACCAAATGGAAAAGTTGCTGGTGCTGGCATGAACTTTTCATTTCAGCAAAATTATTTGCTAAATATATTTTGGTTAATTTGTTGAGATATTTCCACTACTTGGAATGTCTTCTCTGCTGTTCCTTACAACAGCAGCAATAATATTTATGTACCATTGATTCTGTGCTAGACATTGTTCTAAGCCCTTTACATGTTTTAACTGAATTTAACCTCAATACTTCCTTGATATGGCAGGTACTATTTAATCCCACTTTTACAAGTGTGAAAATTAAAGCTCAGCAATGTTAAGCAGCCTGTTTAAGGCCACACAATTACTAAGTGACAGCTGAGATTTGAAGACAGGAAGTTTGTACCAGAGTTCATACTCTTAAAAACTCATACTATGTCACCTCTCCATTTAATTCAGTCTCAAACTTTCTTAAAGGCTCAGCTCATTGTCACTTGTTTATGATCCACCTTCCCTACCCAAGCAGTGTAACCTCCCTTTCCCCAATTCCTAAAGCATTACTTCATTTGTGGCATTCATTAATCATTTAGAGAATTCTATCTATCATTGTTAATTAACTGTTTCAAGTTAGGTCCTGCTGTTCCCATAAGATTTTAAGTCCATATATCATGCGTAGTACATGTCTTTCTTGCAAAAGCTGGTGATGGGTGAAAAATGCTCACTTTGACAATTCCTAGAGAGGAATTGTGCAATATGGAAAAAGTGGAAAAGTACAGCATAATATTACCAAATGTAAACAAGGAATAGGAGGGCTAGAGTTTAAATTCTTTTCGCCTATTTGCCAATATATGAGGCAGAAAACCAATCTGAGCTGGGAAGAAAACTAAACATTTAGGTTCTTGGACTCAGGTTTTTGTTGCCTATGTTGAATGATCATCTTAAGTCCATATGTCTTGAGAGTTGTTTTGCCCTGGCCAACATTTTACTATAGAGTGTGTTATTTATTAGCATTAACAAGAATCATGGGGCCAGACCCTCATGTCTCAGATGGAAAGTTTACACCTACTAAGAGAGTCTAGAGCAAGGCAATTAACACTTATGTTTTGGGGTTGAATGGATGGAAACCATCTGAGAATTAGAAAGCATGCCAAAGTGGCCAGCACAATGGAAATTGAATTTTCTATGCTGTGATACAATAATCACTCTTCATTCTTAGAAACATTCCATAGCCAGAATTTCTCCAAACGCAGATTGCATTGGTTTCTTTCCAAAATGCATGGTGTCTAACTGCTTGTTTGGTAGGCATTCTTGTTCTCTATGTTGGAGAAAATGTGTTTCAAAATGGGAGAGAGATTTTCTTGTTTGCAGCTACAAGTAAGCAGAACTAAATATGGCTGAACTCACCAACTGGAGTTTCACCATCCAATACTTGGTGGCTCACTTGGCCTATGGGATAAAGAAAGTTCCCATTGTAAATCTCACAACTGTAAGTCCTTCAGCAAGACTCTGCATTAAGGTAAATAAATTGGGCTAGCAATGGTGGTGCATGTCTGTAATACTTGGGAGACTAAGACCTGATCCCAAGTTCGAGGCCAACATAGGAAACTTAGCAAGACGCTCATGGCAAGTCTCAAAATAAAAAATAAAAAATGGGTTGAGGATGTAGCTCAGTGGTAGAATGCCCTTGAGTTCAATCCCCCATTAAACAAACAAACAAACAAATAAGTTAGTTTTGGTGGTAGTTAGAAGATGCTCATTAGGATTCCATTATTACATTTTAATATTTCTCATACCATGAATGAGAATCATGATTGCAATGCCATGCTATCTTGACATTATTACAAGCTCTGACCCCTGCGGGGTTAATCTTAGCTTTAAGATGCTTAATGGTAGAAGACAGCAAAAAGGAGAGGCTTCTTTGTTCATCTCAACCTGGACAACAATGTGAAAAAGAAAGCAGCACATCATTCCTGATGGGGTCCAAAAGTGTTGAGAATGAGCTGCTCTTTGGATAAATCCAGGAGGCACTGGTCTTGGAGTGCTCTGGGGGAAATGCCTGTGTTGCTTTGTGCTGCATTTTCCTTCACTCATAGCTGCTTCTGCTAATAAAGGTCCTCTGGTGGCAGTAATTCTTTCTGGCAGAGCAGAGCCGTTTAGTAATGAAATCCTCTGTGTATTCACCCACATGAAGTGCGATCTGTCCTTGCACCTGGTACATATTCAGCTTTACAGAGAGTCACATTGCTATTCATGCCTTTTGTTTAGTCACACAAGGGAACTAGAACACGGAGTGTAGATTTTCACCTTGGCTTTTATAAGGTACATTATGAGCTATACACCTGCTTAGAATGAGCCTGGCAGTCCTAATTCTTAGGTAACAATGACTTGCAACTGGACATAAGGAAAAGGGACATTAATTGCTTGTAATTAGTGGTTCACAGAGGGTTTTCCCCACTTTTTTTTTTTTACTCTGAATTAATTCTTTAAGGAAATTGAGGGCTAGGAAAGCAAGGTTTTAGCTTTAGAATTCAAGCATTTCAGGTTCAATGTCATGTCAATGACTCGTTCTGGTTTTATTTTTGGGTTCACAATGCTTTATGTCACTTACTCTTTTTAATTTGATATTATTTTGTGAAAGTTGCATATGTCCATTGTTTAAAAAGTCAAATCTATAAAGCTCATCATAAAAAATAGCAATCTGTTCCCTTCCCAATTCCTACTCCCCAGAGGCAGCTGCTTTCAACTTTAAACTGTTTCTTCTGTTATTCACTAACATATTTGTAAATAATTTTCTTGTAATGTTGTTTCTTGATTTTTATTTTCAGTTTTAGATCTTACTTACTAGCTTCTTACTATGAAAGAAAAGAAGGTAGTGTTCTTAAAACCACCTTCTACAACCCTGGGATATGGCTCCCTTTCTTTTTATTGTATTTTAATTTTCTGTTACTCTAAAATGTACTGTTTACATTATTGGTTTTGTAATATTATTCATAGCTATGAACTGTAGCAAGGTATGGTTACATTTCTTTTACAAGTTTAAGTTTTCTTGCAGTTAATAATTGTTTTTCTTTCTCATCCCCTCTTTTCTCTATCTTTAGTTTCTGTGTACCTCGGGAACAATTATCACTAATGCAGTCCCAAAGTGACTGCCAGAAATGTAAACCTCCTCTTAAGTACAACTGGGACATCTGAATATGTTAGGTAATCTACTTTTTTCCTTTTGGGGGGAAGACAGATGGCTTGGAGCACATCCTTCTGGGACACTTTCTTCTGTTCTCATTTGGACTGTTTGATTCTATAGGGGAGGGAAAATGGCTTCCTTCTTACCCTTCTGGGTTCTTTGGCCCGGGTATGAATTAAGTAGAGGCAGATTAACTAGAGAAAAAACATTTAATCACATACATTTGCACCAGAGTCCCACAAAATATAAGACTCCAAGAAGGTTCAGATGATTGAAGCTTACAACACATCCTGAGCTTCTGGGGTTGGGGTGGGGACAAAGTTGTGAAAGGAAATATGGCAAGTCAAGGTTGTCTTCTTACACAACTGAACAGTCTTCTAGGTAATGAAAGAGAATGTGATTGTCTGGGTGTGGGGTGGACCTTCAGGCTCCTCTCCTGAGATCTCAGGATCTTGTTAATCTTGTTTGGGTGACAAGATTGCTAGGGAGAGGATTCATGACAACTGAGTTCCTTCAGAGGATGCTTCTTTAGACAGATGAGGGAAGCTCAGAGAAAACTTCTGCCTGCACACCATAGCAGCATATGTTAGGTTGGCTTTTCCTGAATTGCTTCAATTTCCAGGCCTCATACACCACTGGCATCCTCCACACCACCCTTTCCCCTAGTGAGGTTTCTCTCTGTCTTGCTTCTGGGATGGGCCCTGTCTTCGCTAGATCTGAAGTCGTCTTCTTTCTTGAGTTGATATAAGCGTCATCCTGTAGTGGATCAAGGAAAGGGGCATAGGAAACAAAGTTTGGGACCTTGTATGGCTATTATGATTTTATTTTATCCTTACATGTGCTTTCTCATTTTGGCCAAGTATAGTTTCTAACATAAAGTCATGTTGCCACAGAGGTTTGAAAGCTCCTGGTCTGAGGCTTCCAGCATTGCTGCAAGAAACCTGATGCCATATTGATTCTTGATCCTTTGAATCTAGACTCTGCTTTTTAATTCTCTTTAGAAAATAATAAAGCATTTTCTTGTTCCTAGTGATCAGGGCATTTTTAATGACATGCTTTAAGACACATTTTCTTTCATTTCTTTTGATAGGAATTTTAATTTTATTTTATTGGTTCTTTTTAGTTATACATGGCAGCAGAGTTCATTTTGATATAATTATACAAGCATATTCTAATTAGGATCCTAGTCTTTTGGATTTATATGATGGTAAGATTCACTGTGGTGTATTCATATATGTACATAGACAAGTTATGTCAGATTGATTCCTCTTTTTTTTTCCTATCTCTCCTTCCTTCCCTTCATTCTCCTTTGTCTAATCCACTGAACTTCTATTCTCCCTTCCCCCTTATTGTGGGTTAGCTTCCACATACCAGAGAAAACATTCAGTCTTTGGTTTGGGGGGATTGGCTTATTTCACTTTGCATGATAGTCTCCAGATCCATTCATTTACTGGCAAAAGTCATAAAGTCATTCTTCTTTATGGCCGAGTAATACTTTATTATGTATATATACAAATTTATTTATCCATTCATCTTTTGAAGGGCACCTAGGTTGGCTCCATAGCTTGGCAATTGTGAATTGTGCTGCTATAAACATTGCTGTGGTTGTGTCACTGTAGTATGCTGATTTTAACTCCTTTGGATATATATACCAAGGAATGGGATGACTGGGTCAAATCGTGGTTCCATTCCTAGTTTTTTGAGAAATTTGCTTTCTAGAGAGCTTGTACTAATGTTTAGTCCATACACTTAGCAATGTATGAGTATACCTTTTCCCCCACATTCTCACCAACATTCATTGTTACTTGTGTTCTTGAAAATTGCCATTCTGGATGGTGTGAGATGAAATCTCAGTGTAGTTTTAATTTGCATTTCCATAATTGCTAGAGATGTAGAATATTTGTTCATATATTTGTTGACCATTCAGATTTTTTCTTTTGAGAAATAGCTAGTTGCTTTGCCCATTTATTAGTTGTGTTAAGTTTTTTGAGTTCTTTGTATATCCTGGAGATTAATGCCCTAGCCGAGGTACAGGTTGTTAGTACTTTTAATCTGAAATCTCCTGCCTTTCAATTTGAACACATTTTCTTAAAATTTTTAAAAGATAATTTTATTTTTTCTGTCTTCTCTACTCTTTTTTTTCTAATGCTTTTATTATTATGATGTTGGATCTTCTGGATTAATCCTAATCTTTTCTCTTCATTCATCTCCTATATTTTGCCTATTTTTTCTTTTTATCCTGCCTTTTGAGAGATTTCTTTAGTATTATCCTCACTTTTATTGAGATTTTAGTTTCTGCTCATATCATTTTTACTTCTAAAAGCACTTTATATTTTGTCTTCTGAATGTTGCTTTTTGGTTATATTTTCTTATTCATTGATGCAATAGCTTTTCTTAACTTTGTAAGTATTTAACAAATTATTTCTTTCTGAGTATATTATTTATAATCTTTATCCTCCCTGCATTGTCTCTGTTTCTTTAGAGATAGATTCTGATTGCTTGTTACTTTGCTCTCTGTCTTTCACATTAGGGCCTTTCTTCTAATGACTGCTGACAGCACGTTGTCCATTTTTAACACTTACCTGACAATATTAGAAATTTAGAACACGTTAGTATAATCTCACCCCTTCTTTCCTTTTATATTATTATTGCCACACATTTTTACAACTATTTTACACTTACTTTAAACCCTGCAAAAAACATCATTTTGCATAGACAAAATTCATTTGTCTCTAGGGCTGGGGATGTAGCTCAGGGGTAGAATGCTTGCCTAGCATGCATGAATCCCTGGGCTGGAACCCCAATCCTGCAAAAATGTTCAATTTACTTATTTACCTTTTCTTATGCTCATCATTCTTTTTGTTTTAAATTTCCACCTTTGAATCTGGAATCATTGTTTCTGCCTCAAGAATTTTCTTTAGTATTTCTTTTAATTCAGGTGTGCTAGCAACAAATCTCAAAGGTTTTGCTTGTTGGGAAAGTATTTCATGTTAATTTTTAAAGTGTTTGCACTAAGTATAGAATTCTAGGCTGGCAGTTATTGTCTTTCAGCATTTTAGAGATATAATTTCTTTGTCTTCCCACAATTATTTTGAGAAGACAGCCTCTTATTGGGGCACCTTAAAAGATAATGCAAATTCTTTCCTCTGGCTACTTTTAATACTTTTCTTTCTTTGATGTTGGTTTTCAGTGGTTTTACTCAGATATGCCTAGAGATAATTTTCTTCCTTTATTTATTTTTTTAAAAATTTCCACTCAAGATAAAAATAGCTTTATTGAGTTGCAGGGTAAAAGTACCATCTTACAATTTATATTATCTTCTTTATTGACTAGAAGAATGTCAATGAAAATATTCTCAGTGGATAGTCATTCAGTATTAATGCCTGGGTATATTTGAGAAGCAAAAATTTAAGTCTAATCTTTTAGCCTTAAGCCTTAAATTCAGAGTGAGGTCAATGGATTGTAAGGGACCTCTGGGCCTTAGTAGCCCCTCATAAAGGAGCCATTCTCTTCATCACTGATGAGGAAACAGACTCAGACCATCGGGTCTCCTCAGGATCTTAAAAAATGGATAAATCATACGTGGTGACAATAGAGTTTTATCCAGTGTATGCCTCATTAAACACTTATTAGTGACCCAATATAATTCACTATATCCTATAGTTGTAGAATAACAAAATATCCAATTTAGAAGGAAATTCAGAGCTCACCTAGTTCATGGGTCAGGTAGTTAATATTAAAGAGTGATGGGGGCCTGGGGGTGCTGGGAGAACCAGAGATTAAACTATTTTGAAAGGGGACATCCTTTCACTGTTCCCATGTGACTTTGGACTCAGTGCTAAAGTTTGAATTTTAGGATCTTTATGTAAAAACTTCTTTATGGGCAGCTAAATGGGCTCCCATGCTCTCATTTCCAGTCCTGAACACATACATGCACGTGCATACACAGAACCCAAAATCTCTGTGCAGATCAAAGGCAATGTCCTGGTTTCTATCCACTCTGCTGCCATGCTGGCATTTCTGGCCTCATCTGACTTCTACCTAGATGAAAAACAGGCTAACCAAGGTCATATCAGAAGACTGTCTTCTAAAACCTATGAAAAGCTGACAGATCAATAATTTGAAAAAAAGTGTAATGTAATAAAATTGGAATTTATTTTTTTTATTATTTGTTCTAATTAGTTATAAATGACAGTAGAATGCATTTTGACACGTCATACATAAATGGAGTATAACTTCTCATTTGTCTGGTTGTCCATGATGTAGAGTCACACAGGTCATGTAATCATATATGCACACAGGGTAATAATGTCTAATTCATTCTACTATTATTCCTACTCCAATACCCTCTCCTTTCCCTTTACTCTCCTCTGTCTGTTCCAAAATATCTCATTCTTCTTCCCTCCCTGCCCCATTGTGAATTAGTATCCATATATAAGTGGAAATATTAGGATTTTGGTCCTTTGGGATTGAATTATTTTGCTTAGCACAATATTCTCCAGTTGCATCAATTTATGTGCAAATGCCATAATTTTATTCTTCTTTAAGGCTGAGTAATATTCCATTGTATATTTATATACCACAATTTCTTTATCCATTCATCTGTTGAAAGACACCTAGGTTGGTTTCATAGTTTAACTATTGTGAGTTGAGCTGCTATAAACATGGATGTGACTGTGTCACTATAGTATGCTGATTTTAAGTCTTCTGGGTATAAACTGAGGAGTTGGATGACTGGCTCAAATGGCAGTTTCATTTCAAGTTTTCTGAGGAATCTCCATACTGCTCTCCATAGTGGTTGCACCAATTTGCAGTCCCACCAGCAATGTATCTTTTTCCCCACATCCTTGCCAACATTTATGGTTGCTTGTATTCTTGATGATTGCCAATCTGATTGGAGTGAGATGGAATCTCAGTGTAGTTTTGGTTTGCATTTCTCTAATTGCTAGAGATGTTGAACATTTTTTCATATATTGTTGATCAATTGTGTATAATTGGAATTTTATAGTCTAGAGAGGACAGCTCTTCATGTAAATTGTCTGTGACCTGTATCATCTGAGCTGGTGCACACAAGAATTAAGAAAGCAGACCACTGCAATAGCATGTCCATAGGTGAGGGTTTGAAAAATAAGTGCATGTATTTATCATCTCTGGATGTTCCCAGAGATGAGCTTCTTTTCCAACATTTTGTTTTAATTACTATGGTTTTGTAGTAGATTTGGAGATCAAGTTGCTGATGCGTCCAGCTTTGTTCTTTTTGTTCAAGATTGCTTTGGCTTGTTGAGGTCTTTTGTGGTTCTATATGAATTCTAGAACTTTGCCCCCTATTTCTGTGAAAAATGTCATTGGTATTTTGATGGGGATTGCTCTGAATCTGTAAATCACTTTAGGTAGTGTGGGCATTTTCATAATATTAATTCTTCCAATCCATATATACCAATATATTTTTTCTAGCTTTGTTTTAACTCCACTCTTGTGGTGTAGCTCTATGGATCGTCCAACCAAGGGCTGTGCTAAGCAATACTGGGCTCTATTTACTGGCACTGATTTTTGCTTTCTGAGCATTTTCAGAATATCAAAATCTCCCTCCTGCTCTTGAGAGGACTTCTGCAGCCCCTTGCCCCATGGAATGTCAGAATTCGTCTTTTAAGGTAACATACTGAGTTTATGTAGGCTTGTTTTTCCATTTCTCCTTTCTCAGTAGAATCTTAGCCTTTCTGGTTTTTTATTTGTTACTTTGTTACAATTTTTTTCTTTCTAGAATCAGGAGCCTGCCAAAAACTGCTAGTTCCTCCTCTGCCCAAGGAAAGCCTGCGCTGCCAGCATCTTGTCCTGCTCTCAGAAATGGCAGGGCACAGGGGAAACCTCTGCATGCTGTCAGCTCTCTCCTCATCCCTCCCTCCTTCTTCCCTGTCTATATAATCTTTCTGGTTCTTTTCAGCTAGAGTTTGGTCTGTTTCAAGTTATTCCTTCATACTTGGAAGTATATAAATCTTTATTCATATTGAAGGGAAAGGCACTGATATTCCCATTGGAAGAAGAAGCAGTTGTCTAGGAGAGAGAGAGAGAGAGAGAGAGAGAGAGAGAGAGAGAGAGAGAGAGAGAAAGGAAGGATGGATATGGGGCTAGGGGTATTTTCTATATAGACATACAGGTTTATAGAGACATGCAATTCACTCTTTATTTGGTCTCACCCAAATCCTCACTCTAGTATTTCCTAGTGTCCCTACTTCCTGAGGTTTTCTGGGGTTCTGAAATATCAGTTAGCCTCTCCCAGACCTTCTCTGCTGAACTGGTCTTGGCTTACTTTTGTCTGCCAAGTAGTTGTTACTAATCCACCAATTTCTCAATTGCAATCATTTTCACTTTTGTGTGTTTTGCTATTTTTTGTCTATCTCTGTTGCTATTTTAGAGGGGTTCAGAAGGGATACTATTTAACCACAGGTCTCATGTTAATTTCTGAAAAACAAAACAAAACAAAACCTGTAATTGTGCTCTTACACTACTTCTTACATAAATGGTACTGGATTATCAGAGATGATATTGGTCAAACTGTGAGCTGAAGTTAATACTGTTTTTCCCTTAGTATAATCTCCCAATCTTATATATTACCAGCTCTTGCAAACTGCAATATGGAAGTACTTGAGACTCAAGACAAATCCTGACTTTCCTTAGGAGTCCACCACAAGAAATAGAGGAGGTTTTCCCCATAGGATATAAAAATCTTTTTCATAATAAACTTGTTTCTTATTTCACCATTCTCACAACATCATTTATGCTCTTTCAGGGGTCTAGACTCTTGGAGAGTGCTGGAACTTGATTCTCCAGGGACCATCCATTTGTCCTCTAAGTAGACAAAGATCTGCCAAGTACTTTGGAGGATGCTGTTCAGATTATTCATGGCTACATGAAGACTTTGGCTAGATATTTTTAAAAAATAAATGCATTTAAAAAAATTCAGTGACTTTCTTGCTATTGGCATATCAAAATCAGTAACTCTATTTCTCTTGGATTGTTTATTTCTTCCAATGCAGAGAAGGAATACCCTATTACTCGGAGGAGTGTATTGTCTCACAGATGTCATGATGGGTCAACATTTGGAAACTAGTATTTTGATTCAATGGAGCCTATTTACCCAGAAAGTCTCTCTACTTATTCTCTCCATAAATAATTTTTGAGGTCTTACTTTCTGTACAGCCCTGTCATTACAGGATATAGCAGAAAATTAAAGGAACAAAGTTCTCATCCTTGAAGAGCTTTGCATTCTACTGGAGGATATGATAATAAACAAATGGAGACATATTGTTAATATGATATTATATATATTATGAAGAAAAACAAAGCAGAGCAAAAGAATAGAGACCAGGGAGATTTTCTTGGTGAGATGTTCAAAGTCAAGCTCTTGAAGAGTTAACTCTAAGATCTGAACAAACCGAGGAAGGACACAGTGTATAACTACTAAGTAAAATGAGAGTTCAAGAGAAGTCATCCAGGGAGACTGGTCTACACTGTTTCACTTTTCTTTATTAGATATACACTGGATCCTCCTTTGGATGTTCAGATCTCAAAGCAACTTGCACTTTAGGAATCAGACCAATCTCTATTCACCTTGTTTTATTTGGTAACCCAGGTTCCTTTCCATCTCAGATAATGGTCTTTTAAATGTATATAATAGACCCCATGTGTTAGATTATAAATATCATTGAAGTTTGGTACACATTTATTATATTTAAATCCAACAGTATTTATAATAGAATTTTTGTTTGTAGTAAGCAAAATTTAGGTACCCTTTAACATCTTGTGTATATGAAGATATGTATTGAATTCAGGAGGAGCTATCTTCCGAATCACTTTGAAGTAGGTTAGTTTCCTAAATTTCTGTAGACCTTCAGTGGGAGAACAATAAAGTACAACTACAAAGAAGGCCACAGGGACTCCTGCGGCAGACTGTGGACAGGCCTCCTGTGACCCAGCCACTAGAGGGATTGTTGTGCCATAGAGAAACATCTTCTCCTCCTCTGCCCCTGCCTCCTCCCCAGTACTTTGGAGAGGCATTCTGATTAGTGAATGGCCTCTGGAAGACATTTGCCTTCCTTCCTGACAAAGTGATAGAGGCAAGTCAGAGAGCCCGCTTCCCAGCATGTTCCCTGTTGACTGAGGGTTCTGGCAGCGTCTGGTGTCTCTGGAGTATGTGTTCAGCTTCTAAATCTCTTTGAAGCCAAGCTATTTGCACTCAAAAGAAGTTAGGATCCCCAAGACTGTCTAGGCTGACTGTGGCTTTAAACCAAGTATTTTCAAAGCTCTGTCTTTGTAAGATAGTTGCCAATAAATAAACTGCCTAGGAGAATTTGTAATGATAATCTAAAACATCACTAGCTCTATGTTTAAATTGCCCTGCTATTAAAATGTGTTTGTTTAGGCTGTATTATGTGATTAAAATAAATTAATATAGCAAGTTGATGCTTTAAAGAGAAAAATCTTAAGTCATTTTTTAAAAAAATATATGGAAATGCTTTAATATCTCTAGAATTAAATATAAGACTCACTTAGTTGATATGCAATAGATAAGAACAAAATATAAAAATGTTTAATGAATTAACTAGTTAATTATTCAGACATGATATCATTAAAAATTTCTCTTAAAATTAGTTTAGTGACTTGCCCATATTAGTACTACTTTTTAAATTTATAGTTTCAATGTAATTAATAAAGTACAAATTCTGTAAATTATACACATAGTTCAAGTTGTTAAGTAAAGAAATAAAATAAAACAAAACATAACATGGTAACCTGAAAGTCAGTCCTGTGACTGTTGAAACTTTTTTTCCTATGGGACCTCTTTACTCTGCTCCTTAGACCCCAAAGAAATAATAATTACAAGTGTCCTGTGTATTCTGGGCCATTTTCAGTAATGTAATCTATTTTATATGTAAGATCCATATGCAAACTATTAGTAGGCAGAACATAAATACACATTTTTATACCATTTGATTATGTGGCTCAAATTTGCACTAAAGTTTAGTGTGTGTTTTTGCAGAGTTAATTGGTCACACAGGGCTTAGACTCTGTTTTGACCCATTTACTTGTTATAAAACCATGTAGAAGCTGCTGGAAATTTTACTTGCATGATTATATGCTGGAATGCTAAGGTACCTTTCCCCAAAGAAATTCCAAGCATTGAATGTAATACATTATTTACTCCCCGATACAAAATCCCTCTGTTTTACAGGATATTCGTGTGTGTGTGTGTGTGTGTGTGTGTGTGTGTGTGTGTGTGTACGTTGTGGGGTGAGATGGTATATATCATCTAGAATTTGATTCTACAATCTCTTGCGTACAGGGTTTTCTTTTTGCCATTATCAGGGGAATCACTGTGTTTCTGCTGAAACGCTGCTCATGAGTCTGTGTGGGGAAGGTATGCTTTAGGTGCATGTGCCCTTTTTTCTCTGAGATCCTCCCATTTGCTTAGTTATTCTCAGATCAAACATGTACCTGATCATAATGAGGTAAGGTGGATCTCAGAGTTGTTTTTTTTTCCTAGTGGGTTTTCAAAGCCCTTAAATTTATTTTTTCTCCCAGATTTTAAAATTATTATTATTATTTTTAGAGGATAACATTTCATTTCTTTGGTTGTGATATAGAATCACAACATACATGCAGTCATAGATAAAGTTAGGGCTATGATGACCATCATATTCTACCACCTTTACTGTTCCCTCGCCCCCTCCCCCCTTACACCCCTGTGAACAGAGTTCCTCCATTGTTCCCATGTCCTTCCCCACATTATGGATCAGCATCCACTTATCAATGAGTACATTCGACATTTGGTTTTCTGAGATGGGTTTACTTCACTTAGCATGATATTCTCCAACTCCATCCATTTACCGATTAAAAAAAAAAGTTGTAATTTTGTTGTTCCCTATAGAACTCAAGAGAAGGGCATTATGGCCTCCTGCCTTCAAAAACAGGGGCTCACATGTGGATGCTCTCTTGTGACCCTTTTCCTTTCTCCTTTCTCCCTTTAGTTTCAAGACAGCTACTCATGACCCTTAGTCAAGTGCACCCAGGACCTCCATTAGGAATCTTTATTCTCTTTACAAGAGGAAGAAATTCCTCCTCTAGTCTATTGCTTTGCTCCCTTCTTGGGTGTTACAAACCTGAGGGCCTCACCCTTTAGGTGCCAGTGGAGGCTCTTCTCTGCTCCTCTAGGAAAGTTAGACCCAGTTACTGTGATTAAAAACATATGTGGGAACTCTAATTCCTGTTGTTTTCCACCAATAGTAAGAGCTTTGGCTGATGTACACTACACCACTGAGAGGATTAATTTTTTTCCTAATCTTACATGAGAAAAAGGTTATATCTTTTGTGTCATAACTTTGACCTCTCTCCTTATAAAATAATCAGCTCTCTATCCCTAGTTTTTCTAGTGTTTTGAACATAAAAGGATGCTGTATTTTGTCAAATGCTTTTTCTGCATCAATTGATAAGATCATATGATTCTTATATTTAAGTCTAAAAAAATAATAATTATCCCTCTATTATTGTTCAAAGGAACAATGAATTCTGTCATGTTCTTAGGTTATTTTTCCTATCTTTGACCATTTTTTTTCCTCCATTAGAATGTAAACTACATAAGGGCAATGGTGTTTGTCTATTTTGTTTACTGCTGTATCCCCATATCTAGAACAATGCCTAGCATATAATAAGATCAATGTATATTTGTTGAATAAATGAATATTATAAAGGTTATATGCTACCTCAAATGGCTTCCTCTTTGCCATAAAGAAGTGGGGTGTGTGTAGAGAGGATGCCAACTTGGACTAGTTGCCATTTTATTGTAATTTTCAATCCCTTATTTTAAAATGGAAAGTTTCTAAGGTCTTGTCTGCTCCAAGTCTGATGCTAATTGAGAGTAACTAAGGAAAAGAAATTAAAGGATAGAGGAGAGAAGTATTACTATGCACACAGACTGAATATGAGTTTGTAGTACAGGACCAAACACTTTATTCTTGGATCTACATCAGATTGGTCTGGTTTAAACGGTTTACTCTATGCATTCAGGTTTACCAGTTATTTGTTGAACAGATTAAAATTTGACTCGTTAATGAGTATTTTTAGAATCATCCTGATCAATAGTATACAAACATTATATATGTAGCATTTTTTCAAGTTAAAGCTTACAAGCTAGTGAAGGATGTTAAGCATCTGAGTTTTAAAAACAAAAATGTTCCAAAGAATAGATTAGGAATAAGGAAGATGGCAACCCTAGTTTATAGAACTTTGAACACAGAGCAGTGATCCTTTGCAGTCTGTGGTCTTCATACTGGTGTTGAAATTATGTTGTGCTAGGGAAAATCAAAGGAAATGTGAATATGAATAAAGAAAGAATGGAATGGATACAGGATTCATTATGATGAGACTATGAGGACTGTGCATCAAGCCGGGAAGAGAGGAGAGGGCTGGGTTAATTTCCTTTCTAGATAATAAATATTGTGGCATAGGCAGTAAGAAAGGGAAAAGACCATTGTGAACGACTACAAAGGAAATTGCTACTATCCCTATGTCTGTAATTGATCTTAATGGAATGAAATTATTTTATTACCACAGTCACCTCTCACCTTCCCTTTTCTTTCATTCTACTTTGAGAATTGTTAACTGCTATTACCTAGCTATGATGGGAAAGGAATGGCTTCATAACTAGTTTTAACTCTTATTGTGCTATAACTTTGGCAAACTCATTTGTCAGCATTAACAGCATTGAAAGAAAAAAAGTTGTTATAAAATGAGTTGAGCGATATTGGTAAATTGGTGTATCATTGGGTTTATCTTGACTCTCAATTCCCCATGTGAGTGCTCTGAAGTTGCAAATCCTACTTGCTTGTTTTGTATTCCCAGTGTCACACATAGTACCTCTTTCAAAGTAGGCAGGTAACAAATATGATGGAATGACTCATAAAAATAAGTAACATGATTTCAATTCTTCATAATACTATTATTTCTCAAAATAGAAATAGCTATGTATTCTTACAAACAAAATAACTCCATTACAGATTCTTTCAGATACTAGCATAGCCTCTAGTAAGCAATGTCTTTACCATTTGATTAGATTAATATGAATCTTTAAGGTAAAAACTCATGGCCAAATGGACTTTGGTTTTGTGCAATTATTAAAGATTTTGTTTGTTTATTTTCTTTATTCAAGAAAAACTGACTTTCTAATATTAAGAGTATATACTTGAGAATCGAAAGATGTTGAAATAACATATTGAAAACAATAATATTGTGTAACTGCTAATACTGTAAAACATTAATAATAATATATTCATAATTGTAGTACTCCAAAGGACTGTGTTTTTTTCATATCTACCTAATCAATTATGTAATTCTGGATAGCCTGTTATTCCCTTTTCTGTTATCTTATAAAAGGTATATATTTGATTTTTAAAATAATTTTTAATTTTGAAATATTTTAAGACTCACAAAGACTAGCAAATATGGAACAGAGAGTTCTTGCTGTACCCTTTTCCCCAGCTAGCCTAAATCATAATATTCTTAGAGGACTGTAGTACATTGTCAAAACCACAGAGCTGATGTTGGTATAATATTATGAGCTCAAGTACAGACCTTACTCATATTTAACCAGATTTTTGAATGTCTTTGTTTTTGGTATATAATTTATTCTATGAGGTCCTAGCACACGTTTGGATTCAGATAAAAAATACCACAATCAGGATACAGAACTGTTCTATCACCACAAGCTCCTTGGGTTGTCTCACAAGTCACAGCCTTTTCCAAAACCTAGATTTTTTTATTTTTATTTTTGGTATGGGGGATTGAACTCAGGGGTACTTGACCACTGAGCCACATCCCCAGCCCTATTTTGTTTTTTATGTAAAGACAGGGTCTCACTGAATTGCTTAGTGCCTCACCATTGCTGAGGCTGGCTTTGAACTTGCAATTCTCCTGTCTCAGCCTCCAAAAGTGCTGGGATTACAGGCACACCATCACACCCAGCTCCAAACCTAGATTTTAGAACCACTAGTCTGTTCATCATCATATAACTGTCACTTAGACATTACTACAAAGGGAATTGTATGGTATACACCCATATGATGTTGGCTTTTTTTCACTTAGCATGATGTCCTTGAGATCTACTCAAGTAGTTGAATATAGCAAGAGTTTGTTCTTATTTATTATCCTATTACTTATTAGTAATATTCCACAAATGCTTGATTTTTTAAACAGCAAACTTTCAAATTTATATCCAGAACATCTTGTAAATGGAAACTGAAGGTTTTCCTAGAATCATGATCTTAGGATATGCTGCAGAGGAGCTTCCCTGAACAGAGACAGATAGCCAGGATGCAGACATTCTTTTTCAATCTTCCTTATGTGTTCTGAATTTTATTATAAAGTACTGTCATATGGTCTGGTTTTCATTTATTTTATTGTATTATTCTCCCCCCCTTTTTTATAGCAATGATACTTCAGACTTGACAATTGCTTTCCTCAGTGACCTAAGCATAGATTTCTTCTTTGAACATCTAACCCACTTTACTCATCCATCTTTCAAATTACAATTTTAGCAGTGGTCCTGGTTTGAATAAGCCTAAACTGTTCCCCCAGGGATTGCAATAGGCTGAAAATATGTGTTGACCTATGGGGCCTGAAGCCAGCATTTATTTGCATGAGTGACTAAAGATCCTCCCCCGAAAAGACCCAGATTTGTTAAAGGACAATGGGACAAAGTCTATGAGCAGATATGCTCCCAAGAACAAGTCCTTATCAATCATTCAGATTTTGCAAGGGGATTTCAAATAAAAGATTTTGAAAAACTTAATAAGTTCTTTCTATTTCATTTCTGAGAGATGGTGAGTACGACACTGACATAAAGGCAACATATCAGAATCACTATTCTGATAAGCAATAGTATTAGGGCAGCTTTGTCAACACAGGTGATATTATTGGTGTCGGCAGCATTATTAGTTCAAGTGGACATCTCCTTCAGAACTCTAGACTTGTGCTGGTCCTCCTGGCACTGCCATGAACACTTCTGTGATCTAGTACACCTTTGGACAGATATCTATCGGCTCAATAGGGTGGCAGTGCCTCCCGTGGCCATAGCAACAGAGATGCTACTTTCAACATCAGTATTGAGAGATGGGGTGTGTGTGTGTGTATGTGTGTGTGTGTGTGCGTGCGTGCGTGCGCGCACGCGCGTGGATGCGTATGAGAAAGAGAGAGAGAATGCTCAATTTTCAATCTTTTGGAGTTTTATACTGTAGAAGGATCACAACCTCTCAAACTATTTCCTATATTGATTTTACAGAAGAGAAGTGGAATTCAAGCCTTTGACCTGGTTATATAACTGAAAAATATATATATTTTTCTTTTTTGAGACAGTCTCACTAAATTACCCAGGCTGGACTTGAACTTATGATCTTCTAGCCTCTGCCCTTGAGGATCTGGGATCACAGACATGTGCTACTGTGCCAGGCACTGAGAAAGAATTTTCAGTTTCAAATCTTTTCCTGGGTGTTAATTGTAGTAACAAGTGGATATCAGTAGAAAGATGCTTTTGTAGGGGCCTCAAATTGTTATTCAGGTTTTAAAAATAATATTTTTACATGGCATAAATTATTCCTTAGAAATATCTGCATATTTATATTCATATAAGCCAATAGGAAAAGGAAACACTGATATTATTAGTGTTTGTATAAATTAAGAAGGAGTAAAAGCATCTCATACTAGTGAGAACACCTTAGAAGAGACCACATTTGGCTGAACAATTTACAAGTTTGGGGAATAAATTTCCATGGGTGGCTGAGTTGCATAACATTCTTCTCCTGGTGGAGGATGCTGGAGATGGAACTCAGGGCCTCAAGCACTCTGCCACTCAGTTACACCCCCAGCCCAGCCCAATGCTCACCTCCATACCCTACAGTAGTGGGGATTGAACTCTGGGCTTCATGCATACTAGGCAGGCTCTCTACCATGGAACTATGTCCCCATCCTCCAGTATATTCTTGAAGTGAAGATGGATCTTAGAGCCAGGCAGGGCATGAGGTTTCCCTAAAATGGGGAGATTTGCATGACTACAGATACAGTAATCAGGGGGAACCATGAAGTGACTACTGGGAAAGCTGAGGTCATTGTAGAAATATATTGTTACACTGATCTATTTCATTTGACGTTGTGCTTCCTTTTATATTTGACACTACTTTATATCACCCAAAAAAAGTCTACTCATAATTATCATTACTAGTATCTCTGTCTAAGGTTCTAACAGTCCACTCATTTTCTTCTGCCAACTCCATGTCCTACTGCTGTTTCCAGCTAGGGTGCTCTGAGCTGTAAGACACAGGTAGCTCTTTTAAATAAGCTCTTTTATCAAGAACTTAGCTGCTCTGGGCCATTAATCTGGTTGTGGCTATCTGAAACCAAGAGATTACTCTATTGTGTGCATGCACCAATAATGAATGCCATTATTATGTATAATTTTAATACACACACACACACACATACAAACAAGAGATCTAGTCCAGATTTTGTAGCCTTGAAGGAAGCATCCCAGCATTCACAGGGATCTTCTCAATCAGCTGTGCTGCTCTCTTTTCCTTCTTCCAGAACTGGAACTCCCCTGGAAAATTCAGAGTGTAGCAGTGAGTTCTTTACACCAGGTCCTGATGATGAGAGTCCCATTCTCCATGCTACTCTGCTGTTTCTCTGACCTACTTCCTACCATCCACATCCCTCTTTCCAGCTCAGGGAGTAGGGCAGACGAACTCACTCCCAACAGCATCACTGTCTTTGTGCCTCACTCTGTGTGACCAATTCTGAAGGGGTACTGAAGACACAATTAATAGTTTTGAAAGAACCCGATTGCCTGTCCAATGCTGTAGCTTCACCACTGTTGAGTACTAAGAAAGCAATCATCTATTGTTTTTTCAATGCTTACTGAAAGAAAGAACTAAGATTTAAAAGACTTAAACTTTGTGATATAATTACATACAATATTTATTCTACAGTTTATTTCAAAAGCAAAGTATTGGTGGAAGTAAAATAATGAACTAATTTTTTGTTTGTTTTTGTTAAATGCCAATAGATTCTTATTGGTTGCAGCAAACCACATTTCTTCTAAGAAAGAGAATGCACAACAGAAACACATTCCCTGCTCTTATCTTGGGCAGCAATTTAAACTATGTAAAAGCAGCTCTCTCCACCGCCCCCCAAGCATTATTTTAATAGCAGCACTATTATCATGATGGTAATAAGGGAGTCTTGCCACTGCTTGCCCCTCTTTCAAGGAGCAAACTGTGATGTCAGCATGTCACTAACACACTAGATATGTATCTCTAGAGGTTGCCATGGCAAATCTGGAACCAGAGCCTCCCTAATGAGCCCCAGCAATAGCGCCTGACAGACTAAGCATTCTCAGGCATTTCCTGTTAAGCTCAGTGTTGGCGTCAGCTATGAAAGCACTCACTTTTATTTCTGGCTGTAGATTAGCGTTGGGTGGGAGTGGGGGTGAAGTTTCATCCAGGCTTGAAGTGTCACTTAATCTGACACTGGAATTTCTAGGGCTGGAAACATATCAGGTACAGCAGGACACAAAGGAAATAAGTTAGAACTCGGTTTCTGGCAGTTTTATGATAAATCTTTCTACCCCCACTTTGAACAGATAAGTCAACTCCCAAATGAAGAAGTTCATTTTTATTTCAGTGATTGCCCTAAAAAACAAGGAAGATTAAAGAGGATGGAAGAAAAGAAAACAGCAAACTAGAGTAAGAAAAGGGTTTTCTGAAATTGCCTCTTATCTTTGTCCATAAAATGAGTTTTCATAGTGAAACAACTATGTTCTTGCTTTGGTAGGAGTCAAACATACAAGGCTCACTACAGCGATAAAATGGCATTCAGAGCGAAGTGTTAAGATGTTGTTTTAGTCCACTCTCCATTGCTAATAACACACTGCCACAGACTGGGAAAGTTATAAATAAAAGAGGTTTCTTTTGGCTCATGTTTCTATCTGCAGATGTCTTCTGCCTGGCAGAATCCCGAGACAGCACAGGACATCAGATGGCAAGAGGCAGCATGTGAGAGACCTAGCCAAAATGGCTTTTATAGCAAATTCATTATTGAGCTAACCCAATAGCTCATTAATCCATTAATTGCACGAATAGAGTAATCCATTCATAAGGGCAGATTTTCAATTACCTCTTAAAGTTCCCACCGGGTCCCACTTCTTAAAAATCTCATAATGGGGATTAAATTTCAACATGAGTTTCTGAGGGAGCACACCATATTCAAACGATAGCAACTGGAAAACTCTATTCTTCCTCATGATATTGGAGCTGTATCATTTCCTCCAAGTTAGACTTCAATTATTTACAAAGTTCAGAACCTGAGGTATTTATCTTTTTTAGTTGGAACATGGATGGGATGACATGAACATCTTAAGGCAGAATAGAATAATTGCTACTTAGAGTCAAGAGAACAGTATGTAAAGTAATAACTCTGATTGATTAATTTGCTGCTTTCTCTTATGTATGGTAACATGATTAAATCCTTTGGGTATTCAACAATCAGAGCATCAAGGCAGGGGTTCAAGAGGGAGTGCTAGGAAGCCCTGAGGGAGATTTGGATATGCACATTCATGCGACTCATGATAAAATGGATAATACTGTGAATTATGAAGTGATGAAACAGGAAAACCAGAAGGTTCTGGCCTTGACTTTCTTTACGGATCAGTCTCAGTGCTTCTGGACTACGAGTACCCAGGAAACAGGAAGACTTTGCAGTACATAAAGGAGAGATGAGTAATACTATCAGTGGCAGAGCAAGTTTCCCTGTTCTCCTCCATTCTGACACAGGAGTAGGAGGTACACTTGCTGACTTTCCTGGGTTCTTCAGAGAGAACTCATTATTGTCATTCCAAGCACTCTTAAATCCACAATATGAAAGGGTGAGGAGGATTTTTGTAGCAGGCATCTTTTGATACAAACATAATACCTACCTCTGGTTGGCCCTGTTGGATGACATTACTTTTTCTCTACATGTCTTGAATAAGGCCTTCATTCATTGAGGAGACAAGAAAAAGACATAGAGTCCTTGTTCTCATAAGCAAACCCAAACTGCATCACCTTAGGGTGAGCTGGGTCCATCGGTCTCCTCACAGAGGTGATGATTTTGACCTGCTGTGCACCCCTACTTAATTTCATGAAGGCTGCCTTCCTCCAGGAGACATTTTTGATACAATTCTTCAGGGAGTAAGAGGTTACAATAGAATGTAACAGCTCTCTGGAGGGAAGAATACATTTCCTATAAGATGAGGATGATTATGCATATTTTTGCAGCAGTGTTCCCTTGGATCTGCAAAGGAGACCCTTGAAAAAGATTGCTGTGTGGTAAGGAGGGAAGATGAGTTCCTATTTGCCTCAGAGGTAGACCAGACTAGGGATTTTTAGCATCCACCATATAATTTGTCAGATGGTAGCAATTTCCAGCCAAACATAATGGGGACATATCAGGGACAGATTTGAATTTGTTATCGAAGGATGAAAGACTCCCCAGACCCTCGTTTCCTCTTGGATCCAGCTTTTGATTGTTTGCTTTGTCCTTTGTAGCTCTTTTCTTTACTATCTCATTGGTTCCTCTCTCTACTTTTTCAGAATCTCAAGCTTATTTTTAAACTGATTTATTTCTGGTTTTATGGCTCAGGGAGCAGCTGAAACTAACAGGAAAATCACAAAGAGTGAACCTGGGTTTTTGTTGTTGTTGTTTCTTTCTTTTTTTTATTGTTGAAGAGCAGATGCTGTGGCAGGTGCTGCTGGTAAGATATTATCATCAAATAGACAAGAGAAATGTATAATTTTATTTTTCCATCTTAAGACAAGGCTCTCAATTTGCTGACTCATTGACATGGGTAAGGGAAAATTGCTATTTCATAAAATTTCACACAGTCTATAAGATAGTGATACGTGATAAAATACTATATGTATGCCCATAATGTAGATTCATCTGGGATAGATGATGCTCATTCACCTCGTAATTAAGTCCTTGTTACATTACATTTCATGCCACAGTGAAACAGGAGTTGCTTTCTGCTCTAGAAGAGGAGCGGATATTTAATAATTCAAACTACTCTCAGTAGCTGAGAGTGACTGGTTTTGATAAATCTCTGTGTTTTTATTATAAGTAGAATATTCAGCTTGTTGCTTGTGAGTTTGTCTTAGGATTGATGGAAAATTCTCCCCTAAGTTGCTCATCTCTTAAATATTCTTTTTGGCTTAGCTTATGTTTGTATTCTTGGGGCCAAAAACATACCTGTCACTTCCCTTTTAATGGCCCTTCTGGTTAATTTTCACTTAGTTGTCTATAGTTTAGTGAAATGTTGAGAGTGAAATTTCATTCACTTCTTCTGTCCAGAAAATCAGTTTTCTGGTCACAGCTTTCTGATCCACACTGTGGCCCAGGCAGATGTCTGGTTCATGGGTAGGGAATGTTACTGAATCTTTGTGACCTTGGACAGAAGACAATATGTGTTTTTATTTATTTTTAAATTTTTTTAGGGAAGACTTTTTTTTGAAAAGCTGTTCGAAAAGTTTCTTCGTTTAAAAAACAAAATTTCTAGTATGACTGAATTCTGAGTCTGCTAAGCATTTTGTTGTTGATGGGTACTTACCTTTCATTTTATCCAGGTGTACGTGTTTAAAAACACTTCTTTCAGACCTGCAGTAGTGATATTTTTAAGGATTAATGATTCTTCTGTACTGCAGTTCTTGCTTCAAAACAATGCCCCACAATTTCTCAGGGCTATCAGAACTCAAATGAAATTGGGGCCTGTTAGCAATTTTCTTTCTTCCAACCTGCCTGGGGCTGATGGAAACGCTCAAGGAGACATCTCATAGCAGAACTGGAACACTTCTTGGGGAGCAGTGATATATCTCCGGAGGTTATGCAATTCACTCACTGTCATTGGTCCATTTATCTGACTGAAGCAAGCTCAGGGAAAAATTGGTTTGAGTAGCAGTTGTGTAGTGGGAGGCATGTGCTTATTATCATTGTGACTCAGATTTTGTGAGACTCAGTTTTCTGTCCTGTTGAATGAAAATCTGGCAGAGTTAATTTTAAATAAAATTGTAAAGAACAGCAAAACTTCCGGCAGTCTTAGTAAGCAGAAGTTTTCTTCCCCTTATCTGAATCCCAATTTCCTCATTTGTAAAACAGAGAAAATAATAATTACCTCCTGGGGGTATTGTGAGAACTGAGGAGAATATGGACTTATCCATTCTGATGGGTAGTTACTCAAAAAGTAAGCCCTCAAGATAAATAAACAAAAAGACCTTGTTAACTCACTGCCTTAATTCCCACTTTACAGAGAAACAAATTGAAGCCCACTGAGAATTTGGGCAGTGGTCAGCCTGGTCCTAGAGTCCCTGGGTAACTGTGGACTATGTAAACTTCCTGGATATCCTGGCTTGAGGAATTGGGTACTAAGTTTTGAACCATGTGGTAGATGGACTGGCCCTCACACACATGATGTCAAGAAACAGTTTGATATGGCCCATTCAGCATTCAGCTTACCAGAAGAAAATCAATGTGATGTGAGTATAAAACTTGATTTTAACTTAAAGGAATGGCTGAAAATATAATTCTAAAACACTGCTTCAAGTTGAACCAAATCATTTCTTTTGGTTTCCTTGTTTTCCTTTGAGTGTCGTCAGTATTAGTTAATACAACGATTTTGTCTTAGTGAGTGCTGTACGAGGTGTCTTTTTACCCTGAAAAGCCAAATAATACCCTCATTCTATATGACACCAATACCAAAGTCAGATAAAAAGGGTTTCATTGCAAGGCTAAGAAAGAGCTAATTTTCTAAAATTGGAACATTATCTGTCATGTGTTACTACTCTGTAATTATGACTATTATTCTCATTGGGAAAAAAAGATATTTCAGGAAGGGAAAAGATTTTTATAAGAGGCTTTTAATATAAATGGGCAATTATGTTAAAATACTGACTTTCATGCTTAGGTACTATATATTGTAGATATATTGTATTATATTTGATGTATGTTTAGTAAATTATATGCACATGAAAACTTAAAATATATGAGTGCTACTTATTTAAAAGAAAGGCATGAATAGTCTTGCCAAATTTTTGAGAAATAAATTCACAATTTTTGTGCTTGCAGAGATTTTATTGTTAATAATACTTTGTTTTATTTTTTCTTGGTAAAGAATGAGTCATTTTCATTTGGCAATCATTCTAAATTTTTTTTGCAAGAATGATTATGCTTTTAAAATCATTTGTGGGGCTGAACAAAGGGCAGTGGCAAAAATAAAAATTATAACCATGATTCATCTTTTTCTAGAAGATGAAGACAATACTGTAAATTATGAAGAATCAGTTTTGCTTTAAGTGATGTGTTAAGGGAGAGTTCACAGCAGATAGAAGGTTTGGAAGGAAATAATAATATTTGGTCTTTACCGAATTTAAGAAATTTATGTTGAATAGCTGAGAGAACAAATCTTCCCAACATAATTCATCTCACATGTCACTCCCAGCAAGAGAAATGCAGGATTTGCAGTCCAAAGCTTATATAATTTTGGAACCTTCTAAAAGAAAAATAATAGAAGATTAAAAAGACATAATAAGAACGAAAGTTGGCATTTATTTGGAATGAGAAATCAAACATGTTAGAAATTCCAAATATACTGACAATACTACAATGATGAATATGTCCAGAAAATATCTTGATATTTTAAGTTATAAATGCCTAAAGCATCTTTCCAAAATCTTTTTCTTTATGTATTTGATGAGAGTTTTTGGGGGGTGGTGTGGGGTGGCTACTGGACATTTAACCCAGGTATAATTCACCACTGAGCCACATCCCCAGACCTTTTTATTTTTTGAGACAGGCTCTCACTATGTTGCTTGGGACTTCACTAAATTGCCGTGGCTGGCCTTGAACTTGTAATCTGCCTGCCTCAGCCTTCTGAGCTGCTAGAATTACAAGCATGTGCCACGTGCCTAGTGGCTGATGAGTTTTTGATTGCTTTTTCATGTGAAATTATTGGGCAATATCATTTTCTATAGAGAGATGATGAAGATAATTCAGTGTTTCATTTAACATGGTCCACTGACAGTTATTTTCTGTTTCTGATAGTTGGAATGCTTAAGCATAACCACACAAGGAGTGTCAAATTAGTGCCCTTCGAACGTGGGATTTTGATAATTCTAACTTCCTATAATTCCCAGAAGAAATTTTTTTCATCTATTATTGTGTAACTGCATTATTGAGTCATTCCAATGGGTAAGAACTGTTTTGACACAGATGATAAATTCTCTACTTAGAATTTTGCCTATTGGATGGTTGGAAGAATTCTCCACAGACTAGCTTTTTTTTTTTTTTTTTTGGTACTGGGGATTGAACTCAGGGGTACTCTACCACTGAGCAACATCCCCAGCCCTATTTTGTGTTTTATGTAGAGACAGAGTCTCACTGAGTTGCTTAGCGCCTTGCCATTGCTGAGGCTGGCTTTGAACTCAGGATTCTCCTGTCTCAGCCTCCCTAAGTGCTGGGATTACAGGCTTGAGCCACCGCGCCCGGCTAGCTTTTGATTCTATAATGTTTGAAACTTGTTTCTTCTCTATTTTCCACATACTTCTAGTGTTTGGTGCTGTATGAAATAAGCATGTTGATAAATGACTTCTGGATGAGTCTCTTATGGTATGGTGTAGTGGGCCATACATGTTTTTTCTGGAAGTCATTTCTACAACAGGACAGGAAAAATTTCAATATATATATGTATGTATATATATATATATTAAAAAAAGAAAGAAAAGGAAATGATGAATCACATGAATGTATCTCCCTCATTAAATGTTCTCAACTCAACTCCCTCTTAACCCAATCCCAGTATTACCTGTCACCATTCTAATGCCTCTTGACATGAATGAAGTGTGATGGAAAAGTGAGTGTGGGAAGATCCAATGGCTTGAACATATGTGGATTTAAAAAAACCCTCATATTGGCACATTTTACAAAAACTCATTGTTGTACCTCTCCCAGGGCTGTGGAGGAGTCTGGGCAGGTGAGTGCTTTAAAGTGCAAACTCCATTTTCTTCACTATAGATTTGCCTGGGCTCCCAGGTGTGGCTGTGGTAGGCCAAGGGATGTGCACGTGTCTGGGTGGGCAGATGTGAAACATCACAGGGATCTCTTTCTAAACTACCTCTTTCACCAAACGTTGACTTGGACCATGAGCCCCTTATTTCTTTTTCTTTAACCTTGGCTTGTTCCTTGATAAGGGCCTTTATTTAAAATGCTACAGCCTTTAGGAGAGAGAGGTGGCCCAGATTTCCTAGTAACCTTGATTATTAGCTTTTTCTTAATTACTTTTTAATCTAAGGAAAGACTAAAGGGAAGTTTGGGTCTTGTTCAAGGATGCGGGCTAAGCAATGGGGACAGTTGCGGAGTGATCAAGGGGCTTCATGCTGGCTGCTGCAGCGCCATACCTGCCACTAGAGCGTCTTGAAGCACTGTTGTTATGCGCATGCTCCTGCAATTGTGTCCTGGGTGCCTCCGTAGTTTTGTATAAAGCATCCCATTCACTCAACAGGTTTCATATTTATTACAGGCAGCATCTTTATTATTCTCTGAAGAGCAACTGGCCTACCTGCCCAGGCACAGGGCTGCTGTACAACAGAAGTACCACCTGAGGCCGACTGTATGTTTGATGATCCAGAGTTCCCTCAGGTCTTAGCCTGTTTCTCCATTCCTAGACCCACTAATCCTTCATGGCTCCTCCTACCCTCACGTTCTTTTTAGTATGATTGGGTAGTCAAACAACGCATATATTTAAGCTAAATGTTGAACAGAAACCCAACCGATAAATAGATATGTGTAGACCTGTCCTCCTAGAAGCAAGGGCTAGGTCATAAAGCCTTTGCCAGTTTCCCTCCTTCCCATGTGGCTAGTCCCTGAGTGGGCTCCCAGAATTCTTGACAGTGTCCACCAAACAATGAAAAACATGGTGTAGAAGAATGATTCCTTGATAGAGAACTTTAAAGCCTGGATTTATATATTCATTTCAACTAGTAGTGTCACAAATTATTAACTGCTCCATGCCTCACATTTTTGCATTTGTAAAAATTGGATAATAATATGCTGCCTTGCTCAGCCTGCATGAAAGGAAGGCTCTGGGAAACACGAGGGTCACACATGTGAAGTTCTTCTGCGTGCTACGCACTTGTGAATGATTGCAAGATCACTCCCAGCCCTTGTAACAAGATCACCTCTTAGATGGTTCACGCCAAAAGATCACAAATAATTATATATGACAGGGTTATCTCTGCTACCCTATGTCCTGATAATGTCCCAGGTCCCTGGTCAGTGGCTACTCACTCCCTATTCATATTGACAAGGAAGCCAGGAGAATGATCGTGGCATTTCCAACATGTAGTAGGACAAAAACGCAAGTACAAATTCATGTCTATGCCTCCTTAATACAGAAAACATTCTCCTTTACAGGAAATGCAAGACCTAAGCATAGTATGAAAAAAGCAGAAAGTCACAATGGATTCTATGCTTATCTGATGTTGGGAAATTTCTATTATGGCTCACAAAGTAAGAACAATGGTGTTGCCATGCAGAAATGACATATTTGGAAATGACAAATTAATCTCATTTTTAGTTTGTGCCCAACTGTATCTAGTTTCACAGTGTACATGGTACAGTGACAGATCATAAGAATCCTAAAGGAAAAGTAGAGAAAATAGAACAGGTAAGGAAAAGTGAATACAAAGTATTTGGGTTATTTAGCCTAAAGAAAAAAAATATGAATAGTGATTTAATAATTGACTTTAGGAAACAAAGAGTTTGGTGTGTGTGTGTGTGTGTTTACAGTTCAGTGTATAGTTGGCTCTCAAGAAAGAATTTACAAGTCTGTTGTGACCCTGACCTTCCAGAAGAGACAGACTGAAGGAAAGTGCCCTATCAGAATTATTAGCTTTTCTGCCATCAAGTTCATTAGGTATCTAAATCATCTTAAAGATGAAAATATCTCTCATTGTTAGAGACATAACTGATCTTAGCTGGGATTAAAGATGGAATGACATGGAAGAGCTGGGTCTGTAGCATGATCTTGGAGAACAGCTGATGATTGACATCAGGACAATTCAAGCCAGGAGGCAGGGAGAGGTGACTACTTAGCAGCTCTTATGTCTTCAGAGATGACAGAACCTGCTGTGATACCTGGAGAGATCAGCCTCCCCACTAGATAGATAAGGACAAAAAAACCATCATAAGCAACTTTCCTTAATTACATGTGGGATGGAACTGGCAGGCAGAGAAACTCAGCTAACATCAAGATAAGCTTGATGGTGTTCAGGCAGAAGGACTTGTCTTGTGTTGTTCCAACTTACTAGGAATTATTTTCAGATCGTGGAGCATTAAAAGAGAGACAAGATGTGAAAAGCATGAAGAGTCCTCTGTAGTTTATGGATTTTCTACATTATTAATGCAAAGGATTTGTGTGTGCAATTGGTGCATATGGGATAAACCTGTGTTCATACTTCTTAAGGCCAATGTTCCATAAACCATTTGCCCAAATTTCATATACTGATTGGCAGGTTCCACCAAGCAGGACAGACCAGTTGCAAACATCTTAGAACACAGAGTTCTCATGGAGAATACTGTTTGAGTGTCTTCATAAGCCATTGGACACAGAATTCTAATACCTTTCTAGGTTACCAAACTTATTTGAGAATAGACTATGACCTAAAGAATAGAAAGGATAAGAAAAATGATTTGGCTGGTGTCGTATTTGACTGTATTTTCCATTCATTTTTTTGAGGGGGGAAGAGGGAAATTTTAATTGTCATGTGATCTAGTTAAAAACAAATTTTATAGAACCCTCTAGTACATAAGACTGGAGGATGTTTTTCCTAAATATTTGCAACTATCTGACAAAATCTAAAGAACTACAATTTTTAAAAAATATTAAATTATTAGAAGTGATCTGAAAACCAAGAGTCATAGTAAGCTTGACTTTACCTTTTTTCTTCCTTGCTCTATCTGATGATAAATCATTGGTTATGGTGATTTAATATGTTTTTGTATCTCAAATTCATGCCTGCGTTGCATTAGCACAGAAAACATTCTATGTTACAGAAGGCAATCAATATATATCACAGGTCAACCCCCCAAAATGTTTGTGTTTCTGGGATTTTGTTCTGTTCTATATCAAGATTTCACTGTATAAAGGTTAGATTTCCACGGATAGTTTTGCATTAGTCAGAGTCTGAAATCAGAATCTGTTACTTATAAGGGGTCATGGAAAGTAACTAATTCAAGACACATGGGGGTTCTACCCAACACAATACAGTTATTTAATGAAAAAATTCACACCAGAATGTGTTGAGTGTCCTTTGCCTGCAATATATCACAATGTCTTTGATATGGCTCTATCTGGATAAACCAAACATGGAACCAGAATGTAAGTGAGCTGCACTTGAGACTATTAAACACTAGGTGGCATCTGTCTCTTTGTGCATCTCATGGGTAGATGAATAGTGTTTCAGTCAGTCAGACTGGTGTTTTGAGAGGGCAGTGACAATGATTTGCGATGTATAATCTTCATTCTTTTGTAAATTTTTATGGACTAAACTGACAGCAATGACTCATAAAGCTATGTCATTATTGCAAGTGAGACAAAGCCAGCTTTTGGTAGATAAAAATACTCCTGTGAGGATGGCAATCTGTAAGAAGACATTATTCATCTAGCCTTCTTACCTTAGGCATCTCATGTCTAGAAGTTTTTAAAACCTCATGACTTTATTAAAATAATAAAAAGAACTGACTAGAATCAAAGAAACCATTTTATGGAAGAGAGTTTCATGTTACTATACTACATAAACGTTCAATGATTAAAAAATGGAAGTGCAATATATATTTCCCATTAGTAGAAATTAGTAAAATGAAGTAATCAGGTATAGTTAAGGAAAAAGAGGTCTGTTCTGGACTAGTTTTTTTTTCTTAAGTTTTAGATTCTAGTATGAGGTTTTAGGAAAAAATAATCTTTTCTTCAACACTCAGAAGTTCTCAGTTGGTTCCTCTGGTACCATCCCTAGGCTGAGAAGAGTCCAAAGTTGTGTTGATGGTGAACTTCTGTTCTCCCTGGCGAGGGGGGAGGGGCAAGATGTCTCTTGCCTGTGAATCTGGGTCCTGCTTTTAGATAGGCAAAGAAAGGGCGGAGAGCTTTATGCCATCTGCTTCTTCTGAATTGCTTTCAGCTCAACCATTCTTCATATTCTAGGGTGGCAGGTTCTGGTTCCCCACAAGGCATTAATATTTTTCTTTTCCACGTTTAAGGTGCAGATATGGAGCTCTTGAATTAGGAGCCTCTGCTCCCCTGCACCACTTCCTGTGAAATCGCTGCTGCTGGTAAGCTATCTTGGAAGCTGCTGCTTCTTTTATTCTGCAGCTTGCCATTTCTTTACTCACAGGACACTGTTTACCCAGATGACTGCTTCTCTTGTAATTGGCTCCTTTGTGGCAGGGGAAGAGACAATTTAAACTCTGCTTCTTGTGGTAGAACTTTTGTAACTTCCAGATACAAGCTGAAAACTGGTCCTGAATTTATTTATTTATTTATTTGCTGATCCATTTATTTATTTGATTGATTGATTAAGACAGGGTCTTACTACATTGCCCAGGCTGGTCTCAAACTTCTGGGCTCAAGTGATCCTCCCACCTCAGCCTCCCTTGTGACTGACTGGGAATATAGGCATGTCCCACCACACCTGACTTGGCTCCTCATCTTATAGAAACGTAGATGTCAGATTCTGCTCTGTTGGGGAGGCAAGCCTATAGACTCATCCTGTGTGTTGGGCTCAGGAGCTGTTACAAATAATGAGACCACCATTGACCAGTGCCTCTGTTAGTTTCTTAGCCTTACTTTGTACCTGTATTTTCAACATGGCCTAAAAAAAATGCCATGAACTGAATTGTGCCCCCTCTTGCTCCATTTAAAGTTGAGTCCCTGACTCTCATTGGGATGATATTTGGAGTTGGAGCCTTTGGGAACTAATTAGATTTAGATGAGGTCATGTAGTTTATGTTCTTATGATGGCATATTGCTCTTATAAGAAGAAACACCAGAAAGCCTTCTCTGTCTCTTTTCCTCCTCCCCTCCCCTCTCTTCCATGCAAGGATTCAAGGAGAAGGTTGCTGTCTGCAAACCACAAAGAGAGCTCTCACCAGACATAAAATCAGCTAGCAACTTGATCTTGGATTTCTCAATCTCCAGAACTATGAGAAATAAAGTCTTGTTTTCTTAAGCCACCTAGTCCATGGTATTTTGTTATAGCAGTCTGAGCAGACTAATACAATAACCATCATTTTATGGTAACTACTTTAAGTAGGAAAATGAGTACTTTTCAAAACTGATCAAGGTGAATTCAGATTCTTAAGCTAATGACCAGTCATCTTACTACCACAGAAGCAGCTTAGGTATTTACTTTAATAGTTTCATTCTACATAAGTAACAACCACAGGAATCTTTCTTTGCATGCCCCAGCTAGAAACTAAGGAGGATTGTTTAGGCTGCTAGTGTTAATGATGGTGATTGTAATGAGAGGGCTGGTATCATGCTGCTATTGGCAGAGGGTGCAATTGGACTCCTTTAACATTTATAATGGTTTGTAGCCTGCATTGAGAATGGGTGTTTTAAAATTGAGGCACTGACCTAAATAAATTCATGAATACAGATAAAATATTGGGGCAGGAAAATTTAACCTAGTAGCAATATGACTTTATATTAGTGGTCATCCTATATAACTTGAAAGACTCAATCTTATGGAATGCTGTTGTTTTAAGAGAATTATGAGAATAGGTGAATAGCACCTATATAAAAAAATCTGAAAAATCCTTGACAGAATGACTGAATGCCAACTACATTCACACTGCATGCAAGGGAAGGGAAAACCATGAAGAAAACCTCATATAAAACAGGGAAGGGCAAACAAAGGCTTGCTAACATTCTATTCTCATTGCTATTATCAATCTTTTTTTTCGAGGGCTAATGGCTCTATATAAGACATGCACATTCATCTACGCACGACATCTGTGCAGAGCACGGAACAACCTATCTCCAAGTCTGTAATTGCTTGCCACCCTGAGCTGGGGAAAATGAACTCCTGATATTTGGGAGGAAACAGATTTTGCTTCTTTGGCAAAGTGATGGTATCTTTGTTTTTTAGTGATCTAAACTCTTTTAAAATAGAAGAGAAAAAGGGTAGGCAAACTGTGTATATTACTGTTAGGATACTTATAGAAGTAAAGATTTTTATTTTTTTCAAACACAGTTGGTACATAATTATGCTTTCAAGGAATGATTCCAGGTATATGTTTATAAACCTTTAGGATGCCTTTTAACACTTAATGTGCTAGTGGATACAAAACCCGTGGTGTTCTCCAGGTTTTTATTTTATATAAAGGAGGGGATGATTAGGCTTCAGTATCATTTTGTCAATAGAGAAAAGTATACTGTGCTGGGATAATCAAATCCTCAGTCAGTAAAGAACTTTGAAGACCTTGAAAACATAAAGCCCTGTGGACTCAAGCTCTTCCTGGTGATTCAGATACTGCATCTCCTTTGTCCTTGAAAACCATGCTCCCTCTCCAGGCAACACATTAACTCTGTTCCCTTTTCCCTTTGTGTGGCCTCATATCAGCCATTGCTGTGACCAGAGAGGAAATATTGGTTTCTTTACTTCATGAACTAGTGGGAGCTCAGTAGTTACACTGAAAATTAAATGCTAGTGGCCTCAGATGAAATGTTTCCTTTGATTCTGCTTTTGAAGATTGCTGTTCATCAATGTGAAGATGCTACATTTGTCCATATGTTTTCTGGACTCTTGAGTGGCATATACTCAATCGTAAGGATGAATGCCTCCAAAAAAAAAGAAGAAGAAGAAAAGAAAAAAGAAAGAAAGAAGAGAAAGCCAACCTGTTAGAGTGCACAGTTTTACAGTATCCTGGTATCAATGGAGGTACATTATTAGTTGTCTTTAGAGTCTCCAATGAGTGAATGCATTCAATAACAATTTAACAAATATTTAATAAACTCCTGTTTTATTTATTACTCTGAAAGCAGTGATGAATGAGACAAAAAGGTCATGGCCCCATTGAAGCTTGCATTCTAGTAGGAAAAAACATATAATAGATAAGTAAATAACATGTTAATTAAATAATCTAAAGCGATATTAAATATTATATTCTGATTATCTATCACTGTGTAATAAGCCATTCCAAAAAAGTGCCTCAAAACAACCATTTTGCCTTGCTGTTGATTTTGTGAGTCAGGAATGTGTGGAGGGTTTGGCCAGGTAGTGACCTCTGAGCCACACAGCATAGGCTGGGCCAGCAGCAACAGAGCATCCACTGCCACCATGGCTGCAGTGCTCCCATGTTAGGTCTCTGTGGTCCTGGCCACTTCCTCTTAGGATCTCTCCCTCCAGGGTCTCTCCAGGTGGTTTGAATGTCTCATATAATCATTGTCTGAATGTGCTTCTATCTTTTACAGTATGTGATGATTGTTGGCTTCCATAAATCAAAAAGCAGAAATTGTCAAAATAATTAAAAGAGTGACCCTGGCAATGGTATCGTGTCATTTTGAATGCATTCTATTGATCAAAGCAGTCTCAGTGCTCACCTAAATTCAAGATTGTGTTAAGAAAGATACTGTAGGGCTGGGGATGTGGCTCCGTGGTAGAGCCTAGCACGTGTGAGACACTGGGTTCGAATGTCAACACTACATGCAAATAAAATAACAACTAAAAACAACAACTAAAAATTTATATATATGTGTGTGTATGTGTATACATATATATAAAGATACTATAGCCTTTAATGGGGGAGTGGCAAAGTCACATGGCAGGAGAACAGGTGGGATGGGAAATATTTTTGTCTACCTTTGGAAAATTCAGTCTACTACAAGCTTGAAGAAAATGAAACATGCAAGTGAGTGGATAAAGGCAGAAGGAAGGTGGAGATTTATTTTAGCTATGGTACTCACCATTAGAAGGAGTAGAGGAAGAGTGTTCCAGTCAGAGTGTGCAGTAAATTCTAGTTGGAGCAATTCTACATGGAAATGGTCAATTTGTAGTCACATAATGCTCCATTAACGATACTGATGCCAGAGGTTGGATGAGGGAGGCAAATTGAAAGAAATCCAACTAGTATTGCTTATCTGTCTTCTCTGAACACTTGCTTCAATTCATCCTTAGTCATTTTCACTCTTCGTTCTGTCTAATTAGTTGCTGGAGGTGATAAGTTGCAATGGTGACAGCTTAGATATTGCTCTGGTGCAATGTTCCTAAATCTCACCCAAATGCAGACATATTATAAAAGCTGATGTTGCCTGTAAATTCTCATGTTCCAAATAACTGGAGCAGGGCTGGGTGTCAGCAACACTCTGAGATGGAGCAAAGAGCTCTCAAGGCATTTTGCAATAATGTACATTATAATCTAGGAGTTTTTTGCCCCTTAAGATTTTTGCCAAATCAGTATGGATTATTCATTACTAGTTCTAAAAGCTTCCTGGGAAGCTGTATGTACCATTGACGTTTTATGAGGTAGCCCATCAGTTGAGACTTTAGCTTTCCAAGTATCAGAATCTCTTCTAAATTACCAGTCCTTGTTCTACATAAAATCTTCATGTAAATAACCTCTAAACATATGAGTTACATGGCATAGGTTGTGTGCCTTTTTTTTTTCATCAGAATTTCTGGAAGGATTTGAAAAATGTAGAAACTCAGGTCTCGCCTTCAGGGGTTTAGATTCAGTTGGTCTGGCATGAGGTCACGCGTATGTATTCTAAAAATACTCTAGATACTTCTGAATTAGATGCTTGAAGTATTTATCACTTTGAGTAAATAGGTCTATGATAATTGGTGTCCACGGTTTAAAAAAAAATTAAGACTGTGTAATGACATGAAATTCAGGGTATACTTAATATATTCAAGCACTGTCATTGCTCTTGACTTTGATATAATACCAATTGGATTGAGCATCTCTAGTCTTTTTCATTCAACAGATATTCATTAAGTACCTACAGTGGGTAGGAGACTATCCTAGTGTGCAGAGGGAGTCACAAAGATGTTGGAGACATGGTACATGTTCCCAGATAGGCTACACTTTGGGAAGCTTCCCATTTGTCAGTTTCTTTCCACAAATGACTATATTAGAGAATAACTTCATTTCTGCCAGGCAAGTGAGGGATGGGGAAATGGGGTTAATTCTGTTTCAACTAAACTCAGAGTTAAATTAAAATGCCAATTTACCATAAGTATTTCTTGTGCCTTGAGCAAAACAGTTTGTATCTCTAGTTCTCCTTTCTCTTATTTCTAAAGAAATTAAACTATACAATTTTGAAATGTTGCTGTGCTTCTAAAATTCAATAATTCTCTCTCTATATAACTTTATGTTAAAAATTAATGAGCAAAAGAAAATACATAAATTTCTAATAAGCATGCAGGTGCTCAAAGTTTTAGTTCTAATTAGGTTAATGCAATATCATTTTATACTCACTAAAATGGCTATAATAAAAAAAGATACTAACGTGTTGGTGAGAGTGTGGAGAAACTGGAATTCTCATACATAGCTGGTAGGAATTTAAAATAGTGCTAGTGTTTTAAAAATAGTTGGACAGTTTTTTGAAAATTAAATTTGAATGTATTATATGACCCATCAATTCTGCTACTAGGAATCTACCCCAAAGAAATAAAAGCATATATCTATACAAAGACTTATATGTGAATGTTCAGAGCATATAATAGACAAAAGTGGAAATAATGTAAACACCTATCAATTTGCAAATGGATAAACAAAAGGAAGTATATATACACACAGGGGAATACTATTTAGCAATACAAAGAAATGGGAAATCGTAGTATGCTACAGCATGGGTAAACCTCAAAACATTATTTTAAGTGAAAGAAGCCAAATGCAAAAAAGCACATATTGAATGATTCCACGAACACTTCAAATATGGCATGTTCAGCAAGGCAAACCTACAGAGACAGAAAGTAGAGTTTTGTTGGGGTGTGAATTGGGAAGGATACTACAAATGAACATAAAGTATCTTTTTCAAAGAATCAAATGTTCTAAAACTGAATTTTGGTAATGGTTACAGAACTTGGTAGGTGTACTAAAAATTGTTGCATTGGGCACTTAGAATGGGTGCATTTTATGGTCTGTGAATTTTAATTTTTTTTTTTTTGGTACTGGGGATTGAACTCAGGGGCACTCAACCATTGAGCCACATCCCCAGCCCTATTTTGTGTTTTTTTTTATACAGAGACAGGGTCTCACTGAGGTGCTTAGTGCCTCGCTGTTGCGAGGCTGGCTTTGAACTCGCGATTCTCCTGTCTCAGCCTCCCAAAGTGCTGGGATTACAGGCTTGAGCCACCGCGCCCGGCTTGTGAATTTTAATTTAATAAAGTTGCTTTAAAAAACAAACACACTAGCCAGGCATGGTGGCATAGGCCTATAATTCCTGCAATTGGGAGGCTGAAGGAGGAAGATTGCAAGTTCCAGGCCAGCCTCAGCAAAGCAGCAAGGCCCTAAGCAACTTAGTGAGAACTTATCTCAAAATAAAAAAGGCTGGGAATGTTGCTCAGTGGTAAAGTGCCTCTGGGTTCAATCCCTGGCACCAAACAAACAAATAAACCAAACATTTACCGTTAAATACTTTAACAGTGCGGTTAATTCCTCTCTGCACTCTAGTCCTATAGCTACTAAGTTCCTACACGAGGTAAAGAGAAGAAAACATCACCTATGTATGCTTGCTTTTTTTTTTTTAAATATTTTTTTAGTTGTAGATGGACACAATATCTTTATTTTTATGTGGTGCTGAGGATCGAACCCAGTGCCTCACACATGCGAGGCAAGCGCTCTACCCCTGAGCCACAATCCCAGCCCCTATGTATGCTTTCTTTAGCCCTTATATTTATTTCTTTTCTATCTACACTAATAGTTTAAACTTCATTTGAGCTGTAAACTCTCAGAATATGCACGTTAAAATGAAGGTTGTTTCATAGCTGTGATAAAATAACAATGCCACTACTTAACAATAATAGAATAACAGTATATTTGCTATTATTATTATTTTACTTTAGTCCCAATCATTACATTAGCAGATTTAAATCAAAGGAGCAAGAATAAATAAACCAAGACTCAAATTAAGAAAAGGGCAGATCTGAAAGGACTAAAAACTGACTCATGACGTTCTTCAAGAACACTTGCTTTCACTGGTTGATTGGTCAGGTGCAGGGAAGGAGCAGGCCTGCTCACTTAGCTTTCGGCTTCCTTGCTTGTCTAGAGAAACACCAATGGTCTAGTCATACAGTGAGAATAAAGTTCCTGCTGGGAAACTGCATGGTCGAAGTTCTGTGAACAAACAAGTCTTTGCAGTAAGACATGTCACAGTCTTCTCATCACTTTGTCATTTACTTCTTTGGTTACCAACCCATCATGGTAACTAGGATAAATGGAAAAAGCATGAAGAAAGGAGGTAAAAACAAAAACAAAATTATACTATCTCAATATTTCATAACACAGAGATATAAATTATTTTGACTTCTTTTTATATCTTCATGTAATTTTAACTGTCTCCTTTCTTTTCCCATTTTTCTTATGCAGCCTTGATTGCTAATCTTCCACCAATGCTATGAGGTATGGATGGAGGTGGATGGGTAGGGAAATCTGCATTACAGAGGTAGGGGAACTAGGGAATTCCCTTTCTTTTTCTTCCCTCAATCTTATATATGTATCAATTAAGTTCATTCACTCAGCTTACATCCTTTTGAGTACTAGTTATGTACCAGGATGGTGATTCTAACACTAAGAGATTAAGAAACCTTTAGTTTCTTTTCCACCACTTGTTCACAGCTTTGTGGGGGAGAGGAGAAACTGAAACATTTAAAATCAGTATGGAGGGTGTGGAAAATGCTAGATAAATGCAGACTTCTGTACAGCCAAGGAGAAGGGATACCTATAGAATAAATCATGCAACAAACTTTGTCCTCAGCTGCTGTACAGAAAACTTCTACACATAGATGGTTTCAGTGGTCTCATGCAATTTCCTCAGCAAGATTGCTCTCATAAGCATTCCAAGGAGTACTAGAAATGTCCATTGTTTGACACGTTTATTTCCCATGATTGGCTGAAGATGTGCAATTATATTACTAGGCATAGATAAATTTAATCTAGTCATACTTTTGTTTCCACGTTTTTTATTGGTGTGTTATAGTTGTACATAATGGTAGGATTTATTGTTACATATTTGTATATGCACACAATATCTATTAGTATTTACATAAAAATAATTGCAGGAGACATAATATTTTAAGCTGTATAAATTCCTTATTCTTAAATGTACACATGCTTTTCTGGAAAGTATGTTCAGATGGTGGAGAGGAAAGAAATAACCTGAAGTCATTAGATAATATAGTGACTAAGTAGAAGCCAGTACAACAAAATGGGGACAAAGATAGCTAAGAGAAAGGGGAAATGTACAGATTTTGTATTTTAGGATTTTGCTTAAACTACATGTAAACTCTGGCAAGCAAAGAACATTACTGCTTCAAGTTAATGATGATGTGGCCAAAGAGGAGCTCCAGCTTTAGCCAAAGCAAACCGGATGGATGATTCCTGGCCTCTTGTGCTATCAAGAACTGTAATATCCCTTCATTATGACATGAAAACTGACTTTGGACAGTGTTCTCCTCCTAAAGTAGTTGCCTTTTCACTGTTACTCTGGCTCACACCCTCTCATTTTGGTATCTAAAGCACCTGGAAAACTTGACGACTAACCCCAAAGCCTTTTGATGCTTTCTTTCGGACGATCCTTTGGTTGATAACTTGATTCTGGGAAAACTTGCAATGATTTCAGAACTCTAGAGACAAAGCACCCTCAGTATTCTGGCTCCTAGGAATCATGATATAAGACAAAGATCTTACTCCGTCATTCCTTTGAGATAGTCAATATTTCTGGAAGGTATTTCATGGACCACTTGCATTAGAAAGTATCTGTTGTGTCTTTGAAACTATAGATTCCTAATTCTGTTCCAGAGAAGAATGTCTCAAGGTGGTCCTGCGAATTTTTAGGTTTGCTTAAGTGGAGGAATTACCCACAGAACTATCACAGTAAAATTCCATAGAATTGAAGTGTGAAAAGTGCTTGAAAGACAACAGGACCCCTTACAAGATCACGGAGGTCAAGGAAAAAAGACATATGAAGAGAATTTCAAGGACCTATTGAAGCAGAGCATCAAGAGGGCACTATAGACGCCTAGGAGAGACATTTTGGAAGACTGTCTTAATTTATTTTGTGCTACTATAACAGAATACTGGAGACTGGGTAATTTATAAAGAAAAGAAATCGATTTCCTATAGTTCTGGAGGCTGGGGAGTTCAAGGTTGAAGGGCCTGCGTCTGGCAAAAGTCTTCATGTTATCTCATCCCATGGTAGAATATGGAAGGGCAAGAGAGCATGTAGGCATGAGAAAGAGAAAGGATAAAAGTCGTCTTTTTATCAGGAACCCACTGTCATAATAACTGACCCACTATTAACAGCATTAATTGATCACCTCTTAAAAGTTCTACCTCTCAACACGTTTGCCTTGAGAGCAACAACATGAACTTTGAGGGACACATTCAAACCACAGCCCTGGCAGACAAGGGTTGATATTATGCGTCAAAGCTGCTTTCCCAGAATGAAGGATAATTTGTACATGCGCACTAGGTAGAAGTGGCTGCTACTCTCTTCCTTTGGTATTTACTAAGCACCACCATGTGCTTATCAGTAAGCTAATTATTATGGAATTGCACAGAAAATTGTCAGGGTTTTGCCCTTAAGCAACTTGTGGTTTAGTTGGGAATCTACTTGGAAAGGAGTCTGAGGAAGGCAAACAATTTAGTGCTAAGATGGTATCACATTAAGTGAAGTAAACAATGAAGACAGAAAGTGCATATGCTTGTGTTTTTATAAAAGGTGATCATGGCCATGATTGTAGCTAAAACCTCTGAGCATTCAGAAAATATTTGACCTGCTCCTGAGGTCCAAGTCACTTGTCAGAGCCATTATCTGTGGCACAACTCCTCTGTGCTCTCTTTTGCAGATCTGTGAGTGTGTGTACTGCCAGGAACACTGGCAATGATGGCTGCCTCCCGAAGCTTCCTTTGTCTAATGATTTCTTTGCATTGTCGAAGGGTAAGATGAGTCTTGCAGAAACTGCTAGAATGAATTACAATTCCCCTTGGATTCCATTCAAATTAAATTCCTACTTAGTTAATTAATTTGTTGATGTCCTTGTTCTACCTCTGCCACTGCCTTTGCCCATATGGTGCTGGGTTATAGCATCTAAGAATCAGAGATAGGAGTGCCTGGTATGTAATGAGAGCTCCATAAATACTTCTCAGTACCACTATTATGGTTCTCATCATCCCTTCCCACAATGTGCAAAGTTACAGAGGAATGCAGAGACATATTTCTTCTCATGGAATCCTAAAGTTGGAGAAATTTTGAAAGGCACTTAATTTAATTAACTCGTAATTATTTTGATACCAGAATCATCTGTTTTATATTTTTGACAAATATCCAGCCATGTGTCCAATAAGTTCTGTTCTTTCTATTGTATATCTGTCTTCTGGGCCAGCTCAGAACACTACTAGAGAACATAAAGTATGAAATTGTATGTCCTATGATTTGCTCTGAGTCTAGTTTTCATCGACCTCCTCCACACCATTAGAAATACTGGGGCATTCCAAGGAATCAAACACGTGCTCAGAAGTATCCGGGCAAGGCAAACTTCTGCAGAAGGGTATACTACTGAACAAAGTCTGGCAGGCAAGCATAATTGGGCAGTGTTATGGTTTCCATGTGAGGTGTCCCCCAAAAACTCACATGTGAGACAATGCAAGGTTTGGAGGAGAAATGATTGGGTTTTAGCCTTAATCTAATCAATGGATTAATACCTGGTGGGATTAACTAAGTGGTGACTGCAGGCAGGTGGGGTGTGGCTGGAGGAAGTGTTTCATTGAGGCGTGGCTATGGGGTATATATTTTGTATCTGGAGAGTGAAGTATCTCTGCTATCTGAACAACATGTGAGCCGCTTCCTTTTGCCACATTCTTCTGCCATGATGCTTGCCTCACCTTGAGCAGCAGGAATGGAACCTGCTGTTTATGGATTGAAACCTCTGAAACTGTGAGCCTCTAAAAAAACTTTTTCTCCTCTGCAGTTGTTCTAGTCAGGTCTTTCAGTCACAGCAGTGAAAAAGCTGACTAGATCAGGCAGGCAGTCTGCTTGTTTTTATTCCTAACACAGCACTGTCCCTTTCTCTGATAGGAGGAGCTTGGGGTTACAATCTATGTGATTGGTTAATTTTACAATTGGAGTGGGTAAAAGGAAGGGCTATAGTTAAAATGGCTTTAATTAGATCCCCAAATGGCTATGATTGGATCTTACATCCAATTAAGGCTAAATAATGTATTCTGAAAATGGACCACGGAACTTTCTATTTCTCACAGCACTGAGGACCTGAGAGCTTGACCCATTTCCAAATGTGAAGATGCCTGTGGCCACCATGTCACACCATGGCTCCATTTCTTCCCTTTGTAGAAGTTGGGGTCTAGCACTGTAAGCTTCACCAGTTTCGAAACAAATTTTCACGTTCTATAACTCTCCCTTCTTTATCAGCACTGGTAGCAGGCTTCATTATATTCTTCCAACCCCCTTCTGCCTCGAGCTTTTGGATACCTCATTTGAGATGAGAGTGGGGATTTACAGAAGCAGAAACTTAGGTTCATAGGCCCAGAGCAGTTGGCAGGCAGTCAGAACATCTAGATGAGATCTCAGCTCAGACGTGCTGGTGGCCTTGGGCTGCTCACTTAATCTGCCTGAGCCTAAGTCTTTTTTTTGTCTCTAAAGTGGAGACAATACTAATTATTAAGCAGTTTCTGCATGGATTAAAAGACATGGTGTGTGTTGAATTGCTAAGCGCTGTGCTTGCCTATCACAGACTCATTTTAATCCCCATGAACCAAGGCTTCCGTGGGCTTGGCTGAGGTGGTGAAGTCAGCAGACAACAGTGAGAATCACTGGCAGATGTTTCAACAAGGGTGTGGGGAAATGGATATTACCTTGTAATTAGGCCCTGGTGTTTCGTTGTCTCAAGCATTATCTTGTGCTAGAAGGTAAGGGAGAGGGTGAGAAGAAATTTTGTACCTGGATGACCTCAGAGGAAATCTTGTTCATTTCCTTCATCTTACACACGTACCTTATTGTCCTTTCCACTGTCTGGTGCAGTGTCTTCTTATACTAGCTACTCTTTTACTGCCTTAAATACATAGTCCCCTTGGGTGTGATGGATGAAAAACAATGGCAAAACAAAGAAACTTTCTTTTGCTTATCGGGCAGTTTTAGACCTTTTCATGGCACAGAATTGGTACTAAAGAGTGGGAGAATGAGAGGCCCTGAAGGCTGCACTGCCTGTCTCCCACCCTACCCAGTGCAAAGCTGCCAGTATCTATCATGTCACACGACTCCCTTTCTCACCCCTCAGCCCTCAGGGCCTGGGGTGGGTTTTGCATTAATGTCAGCCAGGGCCAAGATCAATGTGAATTCTTGCGTGTCATCTTGCCACTAATGACCTGCATCTTCACCCAAAGGGCCATCCCAGGGTGTTTCTATTGTTCCTTTGGAAAGAGAATTCCAACTGTTTATAAACTCAATCTTGAACACACTTTGACAAAGAATCCTTGTTTTCCTAAATGGGGTAAACTTTAAAATATTGACATTAGGAGGAGAACGGAGGACACGTCTAGGCATTTTTAATTTGTTGCCGCTCTGCATTAGGCAGGTGTAAGAAAGCAATTATGTAGTTTAGATATGTTAGGAAAGATAATACTTGGGAAGGTTTTGTGTCTAAGGGGAAAGCCTCAGGAAAATTTGCTTCATGACAAAATAAAGAAATTAGATCTTTTATTCATCTGACAGAATGATGGGTCAGAATATGTCTAGTGAAATGTACTCATGGTTTCTGTCTATACTCAAGCACAAAACACTCTGTGACCAGATGTGTAGGTTTCCTCCATAAACCAATTCTTTAGTGAACACCAATTGAGTGTTCTATAATTCAATTTTTGTCCCCTTCCCTTCCCTTCTGTTAAAGGACAAAATTGCAATTTAGTTTAAAGATTTTAATTGGTTTTATTTTCAATTCTAGAAGTGGGCAATATTTCATTACATGAAATAAAGTAATTGTTCCCGTGGGATGAGCAGAAGAGTTGGTGTTCTAGGCAGAGAAAGGCTGAAGAAAGTAGAAAAAGAAAGAACGACAAATAATAACCTGGTTATTTCAAATTACTTTCATTATAAGATGGGGACAAGGAGAAACCATGCATTGGGTAACATCAGGTTACTTCAGGTTACCTTGTTTATGTAGGGATTAAGGCAGAGGGAACTTCATTATCATGCCAATTCAAAGTGGACTATAGAGGAAATTTGGTGTTATCATTCTAATCCTGATTTCTCAGAAGGCTAAATAAACAGCTTAATTTCAGCTTGGTAGAGTGCAATGTTAGCATGAATGATTCCATTTTGATTTTGCCTAGCCTGGCAGAAGGTTAGTACAGAACAGTTACCTCTTGTAATTTTTATATTACATTTCCCTCCTCTTCCTTTGCCTTCCTAAGTCATAAAGGCTTTTTTAGTGTCTAAGTGAGACCAGATATAATACCAATGTTCTGAGGCCTGTTCCCTGGGTGTTGAAGATTGAACATCCAAGAAACACCGAGGCAAGTGCATAAAGTTTTATTTAAAGGATAGAACAGAGAGGAGCGGGAGGAGAGACTCCTCTGCAGAGGAGGGAGTTCAAGCTGGTGGCTCAGGGAGTGGGGGTGTCCTGCCCTTTTTATACTTTCTTCTTATGCCCCCTCTCTTATCTTGCCTATGTAGCCAAAAGGTGGGAAAGGAGCCTTCCAGGGGTGCCTTTCCATATCTGTCCAAAATGGGAGGAAGGGAACCATCCAGCTACTCATTAGTAACTCCTTGCAGGGAGAAACAATTCCCTGGAGGCAGGTAACCTTGGCATCAGGTTGGAGGAGGGGGAAGTGCTCTGGAGGTATTAGCCTTTTATTTTCTCTTGAATTGGCTCACATCTTCTTGATCCAATCATTCATTACCTACACTGACTGTCCATTTGCTCCCCGCGCCAGAAGTCAGTCCTATACACTTGAAGAAAAAACATCTACCTTTATCAAACTATTTGAAAAAAGCCAAGCCTGCCTGTTCCAAACCATATCTGCCATATCTGTCACATTAAAATGACCTTGTTTTAAAGCATTCAAGGAGTGCAAACCTCTGGCAACTTAGCATGGGCTTTTCTGTTTGCAGGGGAGGGAAAGAACTGGGCCACATGAATGACTTATTTAATGGGAGGAAGGAGGGAGGAGAGGTCCAAGAGAAGACTCAGTCAGCCTCAGCAGAGTCTCACAGATGGGCAGCAAGGGCAGGTGGCATGGAGAAAAGAGGAAAGTGAAGCAAGGGCAGACAGCATGCAGAGCTAAGAGTCGATTGACCCAGGGCTCTGCCATGCGTGGGGATATATTTTCTCTTTTACATTTACATTTTGGCTGCCAAAACATGTAAATAGAGATAAAGAGACAGCAGCTTGTTTTATAAAACACCAATCGCTACCTTTGGGTGAATGATCACTTTAGATGCACTTAATAGCACCCTAGTGTTCAATTTAGCCCATTTGAATGAATAGTGTCTCCCCAGGAGAACTTTTTTCCCTCTGGTTCCATGGCATCAGGAAATAATTTTGGCTTCTATGCAGTATATATTCCCTTCCATACCATTTCCTTTATTACTAGAAATACCAGTGCAAGGATTTAAACACAGAATCCAGGACGATTTTATTTTTCTCATCATTACTATTTATACACACAAATGCACACTTGATGTCAAACTGTACCCAAAGTAAAAGACAGTGAACAGCTACATTTTAATGTATTTGCATGTAATGGTGTCATAATATAAAAACACAGGATTTGGTCTGTTAATAAGGCATGATTGGTGTAAGGAATATTAATACTGTTCCAGACAGCTTCTTGTTAATGTCTGAAAATATTTCTGCATCTCATTTTCATTGAAAAAAGAGAGATGTAGCAACAATTTAGGGTCTAGTGGTCAGATGATTCTGCCGTTATCCTGATCCTGTCATTTATGCACCATGATTATGTTGATGGATCTTTCCCATTTTGCCTTTCCCTACTGTGTCATTATTCCTTCAGCAGGCTAGTTTCTGGCTTTCATATCAGCCCCAAAGAAAAATAGTTAACAGTGCTCACATTTCTGTTGCTAATCTTTGGTTTATTAGATCTTTCTCTATAATTGCATTTCTGGGGCTCTGCTGAGCTGCTGGAATAGTTGGTGTATGTCAGGCATTATTGTAAGACTTGGGGATGGTTATCCTAGGCTTTACAAGGTAAGACAAATGTGGTATTGGAGAAAAATAGATTGTTGACGGTGAGGCTTAGTAAGAAACATTTGTTCTCCTCCCAGCCTTAGTTGTTAAATTAAATCATGACTTTGAGGAACAGGGGCTCTAAATTCTTTCTTCCTGCCTTGAAAGCATATTCAGCTAGGGTTTTATGCTGGGTCCTCTCCTTCACTCTGTCAGTGGCTGGCACCCCGATGAAGACTGCTGTCAGCTTAAGATAAATCATATTTCAAGCATATTTTTTTTTTCAGATTGGGCAGCCAAAATTAGTGCAAGGAATGTCAGGCTGTTGCCAGATCTGTCAATATAAAGTTTAGATCACAGTTAACTGGTGCCAGTTTAGTTAACTACCTGACAAAAAAGGCTCATAATATGCCATGAAGAATGATTTCATTCTTAAAATGATAGATACTCAAAGCCAGTAGGGATGCTGAAACTGACACTGGGCCTTTTAAAAGGACTTGATAACATTAAGAGATGGAGGAGGAAAAATTTCTGCCTTTATTTTATACAATTTGCCTACTAGTATTAAAAACAAAAAGAAACCAAAAACAACAAACCCTCCATGTGGGGCCACGCAGAGATTTGTCATGTGATAAAATAGGCTCTTGGTTAGTTCAATCTGCAGCTAAGGGTATTGCTGATATTCAAGCTTCCAGAAAAACAGAGTCCAGGTTCAAGATAGTTTAGGAATATACATGTTTAGGTGACATGTTTATGAGTATGCTCATCTGTGTTAACAAATAGAAACAAAATTTAAAATGTCTCATACATAATTCAATTTCAAGTCTTCCATCAATCCAAGATAGGTATTTCTGGTCAGCTGGTGGCTTTCCTCCATGTGAGAGCTAAAGGAATCATGCTCTTTTCATTTGGCAGCTCTTGTGTCCTACAACCAGTTTAGACCAGTGCTTTTCAAAGTTTAATGCATCTATGAATCAACTGGGGAGCTTGCTAAAATGTAGATTCTGGCTGGTTGCCGTGGTGCACAAGTGTAATCTCAGCTACTTGGGAGCTGAGGCAGGAGAATCACAAGTTTAAGGTCAGCATGGGCAACTTAGTGAGATCCTGCCTGAAAATAAAAGAAAATGTTAAAAAGGACTGGAGATATAGTTCAGTGGGACAGCATCCCTGGGTTTAATCCCTAGTACTACAATAAAATAAATACATAAATAATAAAAAAATTTTAAATTGCAGATTCTGTTTCCAGAAATCTAGATGGTATCTAAGATTTTGCATTTTAAGTAGGCATCAAGTCGGCAGCTCAGGTAGCTGAGGCGGGAGGATGGCGAGTTTAAAGCCAGCTTCAGCAACCATGATTGCGCTGAGCAACTCAGTGAGACCCTGTCTCTAAATAAGATACAAACTAGGGCTGGGGATATGGCTGGGGATGAGTGCCTCTGAGTTCAATCCCCAGTACCAAAAAAAAAAAGCATCAAGAGATGCAAATGCTACTGGATTATGGAGCAGACTTTGAGAAGTGAAGATCTAAAATTGGCTTCCTCATCAACTATGTAGCTGATGGAAGGAAAAAGATCATGAAACATGTTGGGGTTTCTGTGGGGCTGACTGGAAGTGGAATATAGAACATCTATCCACATTTTATTGACTAGAACTCAGAAGACTGGACCCAACACACAGAGGCTGGGAAATGTAGGTTAGCTGTGTATTCAGGAAGAAGAAACCAATTTTAATGAATTTTAATGAATTCTGGACATCTTTGCCACATTAGTTTGATTTCAGGTATTAGAGTGCATTTATTTTTATAATTGCATGATAATCTTATATAAAATTCCCCTTAGATGCTCGGTTTTCCTATTCTTTTTTATTCTTTCCTATATTAAATGAAAATGTTGGCAGTTTTCTACCCTCCTTTGGGAATGATGATGCCTAGCACCCATGAGTCTTTTTTTGAGAAGTCCAAAGCTGCTTTTGAACATGATTTCATTAATCTTGTAGGTTAAAATGAGGTTGGGTCACCATTCTCATTCCCTAGAACACTCAGGTACTCAGAACAGGTGTGGTCTCTGTGTGGCAGATAGATTCTCTGGGATGCAGTGCTGTGTTGCCAACATCAGCCTTCTCCTGGAGCCCTTAGTGCATTCTTCTGAAGGCAGTGCCTACAGCCTTTCTCCTCTGGTTTTCTTATTTTGAGATTTACCTTAGCCCTTAATGGGATAGACTTTCTCGTAGCCCTATGTTAAGTTTGTTTTCACATGGTGCGTTTGTCCTTAGAGGATTCAAGATTCATGTAGATCTTATAATTCATTTTAAATAGCTTAGTAAAAAGTGAACTGAAGTCAAGCTCTAGGGGCAATTTCATATGTTAAAATGCATATGTTATCAGAGCTCGTCTTCAAACAAGTGCAGAAGGCATGTCTGGGGACCAGACACTTACTTGATTGCCACTGTGGTCATCACAACATAATTCCTAACCACTTTGTGATGCCTCACGGTAGGTGGGGAAAATGGAGGGGTTATGCTATTCCTACTATTTTATGTTAGATTGAGGTAGGGGAAACCCAAAGCTTTTATTAGGCTTTTATTGGTTTTGCAGCCATTTCTTCGTAACTTAGATGTGGCTGACAAGTTAAATAAAGTTGTAGCTGTTGGCAGTTCTTCAAGCTTAATATATGTTTTTGGCTTACAAAGTTTTCCTGGTAAAATATTTTTTGAATTTTTGTTATTCCTTTTTTCCTCACATATACACCTGCATGAAATCATTTAGTCAGCTCCCAAGAAATGTCTAATAAGGATAGTTTAATATTTCATTAGTAAACTGACAATTCCTTCTCCATGTTTCCAAAGGACTTGTTCTGTTTTGTGGTCCTTCTATACAAATATTATCTTAGAATGTATGTTAAAAAGCTGGGGCAGAGCAACTCAGTGAGACCCTGTCTCTACATAAAACACAAAATAGGGCTGGGGATGTGGCTCAGTGGTCGAGTGCCCCTGAGTTCAATCCCTGGTACCAAAAAAAAAAAAAAAAAAAAAGCTGGGGCAGAAATTTCATTTAATAGCTCATAGTAGAATCAAAACCTTCTACTTCAAAGTCCCCAATCTAACTCTGCTCAATGCTTAAAGTTTCTGCAATCCCGTATATCAGTTTCTTCCTGAACTGTGGCTTTCTTCAAATTTATTTAGGAAAATGGGAGCCAGTTCATTGGCTTGCGGGTCATCTGCTGTACTTGCTTCTTCAAGGCTAGTTCTACCTTGTTGGTTCCACTATGCTCCACTGTTTCTCTGTCTTAGTCTTTTGGACCGCAGGCTTCTCATAAGGGCTTCTACCTGTGTGTAGGCATTGGCAGAAAGATGATTGATCCAGACCACACTCCCTTGTCCTGTCCTGGAATGTTTTCCATTCTATCAAATGCATGCTATATATATCTGTACTAAAGTCTTGGGGAAACTAAAGGTAACTATATCTTAAGAAAGAAAAAAATTAATTCTGTGTTTCATGTAAGGGTTCCTGTCATTCAATGAAAAACAGAGATTTAAATCTTTCTGGATGCTGTCTCAAACTAATACCCCAGTTCAATTCTTGCTCCTTGACTTTATGTCCATTGTTTTTGTCAGCTTTTTTTGCTGCTGTGACTAAAAGACCCGACCAGTGCAATCATAGAGGAGAAAAACTTTATGTAAGGGCTCCTGGTTTCAGAAGTCTCAGTCCATAGACAGCTAGTTCCTTTCCTCAGGGCTCAAGATGAGGCAGAAAATCTAATTGAGAATGTATTTTTGGTCTGCAAGAATAGAGTTCTAGAGCAAAGTAGAACATCATAGTGGAAGAGTATGGTGGAGGGAAGCAACTCACATGATGATCAGCAGGCAGAAAGAGAGAGGTCTCACTTGCCAGATACAAACATGCCCTCTCCCTCCTCCCAGTTCCCACTTCCTCCAGCCACACCCTACCACTTCAGTTACCACTCAGTTAAATCCCAATCAGGGGATTAATATACTGATTGGATTATGACTATCACATCCCAATCATTTGTCCTCCAAACTTTCTTGCACTGTCTCACATGTAAGCTTTTGGGGGGACACCTCACATGCAAACCATAACATCCATCTCTTGTAAGAAAGAGTACCTCCTTCTGGAAAATTCCATAGATTGTATTTTCATTTATGAGACTCAGTATTGCCCAGGATCTTTCTCTTTTCTTCATTTGGTAGCAGGACCCAGTATTTCCCAGCAGTATACTTCTCTGTATTTGAGATCCAAGTCTTTAGTAACATCCCATGGTAGGGATTGGAGTAGGCTTGGCAGAAGAATCTTGGAGGAGCCTTGGTAAGCACCCAGAGTGGATTTAGAACCTTCCAGTCTAGGTCCTTTCTAACATCTATGCCAGAAATGGGGATTAAGAATTCTTCTTTGACATCCAGTTGGTAACTATTAATTAGAATATATACCCATACAGCTTACTCATTCCCCAAACATTAATTCTCAAAATAGTAGGATCTAGATCCACATTAAGCAAAAATATATTTCATAAAGTAGAACTCAATCTACATAGACTTTTTTTTTTAACAAGAAGTTTATTTAAACAACAAGACACTTGACTTGAAGGGAAAATTATCTACAAATATTTTTTTTTAAGAGTAATTTACCCCTACTTAAAGACAAATTGCCTTACATGTAACAGCTATGTACAAAACAGTTATAAAATTGTCCTTGGTTTTACAATGGTAAATGAAAAACATTAAAATTCTCAATCGAATAAGGTATGCAAGGATTTTTATGTTGTTCAAGTTTTTGTTTGTTTTTTGTTAAAACAGTGAGAGCAAAATAACTTACTGGAATATAAAGATAAGAGCTGAATGAGCATGCCACTAATGGAGAAAGGGGATATTTTCACAGAACCAATGTTGTTCCCCATCCCATCTCCATTTGATGTCAATCAAAACATATTATTGGCCATTTAGTTTAAAAAATGCAATGTGCTTGTGCATCAGTTACTTTATGAACAATAAAGAGGAAGGGGAAAGTGAAAGAGAAAATTATACTGCAATTGTCAGGATGTGGTGGAACCAAATTGCAGTTTTCTAATTGAGAATGTATTCTTGGTCTGCAAGAATAGAGCTCTAGAGCAAAGTAGCAGATTCCCTTTTTAGTAGGCACCTCCTGTTTGCTGCTGGAACACATCAATTGTATCTTCATACTCCATTTCCAACTGTGCAGGTGTGTCTATTTCATTAATTGGCTGCCCATCAAACTGGAATCTGATCTCCCTCATCGACAAACCCTGTCCTTCACAATAGGCTTTCATTAGTTTACTAAGTGGTGGATGCCTCTTAATCTTAAACTGCACCGCAGAACCATCCTGCCCTGCCACCTTCAAGTTAATATAATCTTTGTTCTCAGTCTTGATTCCTTCCTTGGGCTTTTCATGGCCAGCGCCGGAGTCTTTTCAGCTGCTGCTTCACAAAAGAAGTACCAGATCCACGTCAAACAAACACAGAAGCAACTCCTACAAAGACTCTTGAATTGTGTGCATGGTAGATTCAGGCATAATTTCTCTCTGCCCATAGCTTTTCTCATTTTAAGGTCTAGGGTAGTCCTTAAATCTCAAAAAATTCATAAGAAGTTGGGCGCGGTGGCACAAACCTGTAATCCCAGCACTTAGGGAGGCTGAGACAGGAGAATCACCAGTTCAAAGCCAGCCTCAGCAATGGCGAGGCGCTACGCAACTCAGTGAGACCCTGTCTCTACATAAAAATCACAAAAAATAGGGCTGGGGATGTGGCTCAGTCAGTGGTCGAGTGCCCCTGAGTTCAATCTCCAGTACCAAAAAAAAAAAAAAAAAAAGTAAGAGATTGAGTCCATTACATTGAAGATTACACAAATACCCAGGAGAAGGTTTGAAATACCCATTTTTTGGAATGTTGAGAAGGATCACATTTCTCTTTAAGAGATCCCCTCTTCTCTTTAAGGAAAACAGCATTTAAACTAGGGTAAGGAGATGGAAGATAGAGTCTAGTGTCATTTCTTTCAAAAGCTGTTTGCTCTACTATGTTTAGTGACACTTAGTCATTGTTTGCTTGTGCAGCTATTATCCTCGTCTGCCACCCCCCACCCCCTGCAAGCTGCTAGTAAAAATCAGTATACTTATATAGAGAGACCCTTCCTACCCCTATATGTGGGCTTCTCAACCAGGGTTAAAGGACATTAGAGGACATCAACACTATGGAGATTTCTAACTACACAAGTTATATATGTTTAATGGACTGGAGTGGGCTGATTTCTGCTCTAATAGCAACTTAGTTGTAAAGGTTTTCAGTGTTGTGGACCCAACACTAATTCCATCAGTGATGAATTTCTTAAATATTAGATCTGTCTTTGAAGTAAGAGACAAGAAGGAAAACTTAAACTTCAACAATGCAAAAGTGAGGGAGAATGAATCTGAGTTTTAGAAGTATATTTTGAAACTTTCCTTAAACCCCAAAAGGAAACTGAATGTCAGAAAGACCAGATTAAGTGACTCCACTACATGTCATTTGAACTAATTATGATGTGAAAAGAGCAGCTGGGCAACAACAACATTCATGCATTGCCAAGTCCTAGGTCAGTCTAGGAGAGATGAAGGGGAGGGTAGTACAAATGCTCAGGCTTAAATTTTATGGAGATTTGAATTTTGTTGAACAATGTGAACACAAGTGAAACCACCCCAAACAATCAGAATCACAGGCTATTGAAATTGGGTTAGTTGTTGATAGGTCATTCAACTCCATTACTCTACAGAGTAGGCTCAGAACAGTTGAATGAACTGTTCAACGTTACACAAGTTCTTGGTGGTAGATATAGGAATAGAACTGGAGTCTTCAGAATCATTATTGATTTTAATTACCAGTTATAATGACTGATATCTAGATGTTTGTAGAGGTGTTTTTGAGGCAATCATAAGGTCTGGAGGAGAGATTGAGTCTTTAGCCCTGGGCCACACATGAATGCATCTAGAAGTTTGTTTTAATTTGGGGGATTCTAACTTTCAGTTAAACTAGCTTTTACTATTTTAAAAAGCACGTGAAAACTTATGTACTATACTATGTACATTAGTCAGGGTTCTCCAGAGGAAAATAACTAATAGAATGTGTATAGAATTATAGGAGGAGATTTATTAGATTGGCTTTCCTCATAATGGCTGTCCTCAGGCTAGAGAATCAGAGAAACCAGCAGCTGTTCTGTCCAAGGAGCTGAAAGCCTCAGAAAAAGAGGTACTGATGACAAAGCCCCAGTCTGATGCTAGAGGCCTAGAAGTCTGGGAAGTTTCCTGGTACATTTCCACTATTGAAGGTGTAAACATCTAGAGGCTGCTGTCCATGGATGCTGGCAGTAGCAACAAATTCTCCTGTTCACCAAGGTCAAGCCTGAATGCCAGAGAGCTGCTGCTTTCCTCGGCTTTTTTGTTCCATCTGAGTCTTTAGCCGACTGGATGGTGCTGCCCACTTCAGGGCAGGTCTTTCCTCCTCAGTTCACTGACCCACATGCCATTCTTCTCTGGAAACATCTTCACAGACTCACCCAGAAAAATGCTTTATCAGTTCTCTAGGCAGTCAAGGTGACAACCAGGATTAGTCTTCAAACATATTTCCTTTTGTAGACTACAAATAATTTGGTTTGCAAAATATGAATTGCTTTATGCCCATTAATATGGCTCCTCTCCTTGTAGTTATTCTTGTTTTATTCAATGACACCTTAACTAATTTGGCTTATAAATTTGAACAGATACTGTATTTCTGTATAAATACATGTATTTATACATGTAATATCATCATACAATGTAGCATTATGGTTATATTGCCATAAATTTAGGTGAAAATCAAAACTTTTGAGGAATTAACTCTTGATACTAACAAAAATCTTTTAAAATATTTGATACTGACTAGTTTAACTTTTTATTAAACATATGAGTAATTTTCACTTGATCTTTTCTGATTTCCTTCAGTTTCTGACATCATGTTTTTCAATTTTTATAGTTAGTCTTTTTTTTTTTTTTTTTTTTTGGTGGTACTAGGGATTGAACCCAGGGCCTTATGCATATGAGGCAAGTACTCTACCAACTGAGCTATATCCACCCCATGTTTTTCAATTTTTAAAATGAGTTTTTATTAAAGAACATGAGGTAAAATTCAGATGTTGTGAATTGGGCATAAATGCAAAATTTATAAAATTTGAAAAATGGTCCTTGAACAAAATACTCTTAGACTCACTCTAACAGAAACTAAGGATCTATTTGGACACTTCAATTTGAGGCTAATTTCATACCAGTTGCCTGTGCCTCAGCAATTATTAGTGATTTTTCTGTCATCATCCATGGAAGATGGAGCCTTTCAGGAAAATTGGAAACCAGAGGCAAGAGAAGAGAGCATGGGGAGAGTGTGGGGGAATTTATGTTCATCAAAGCCTTTTAGTTCTTAAGACTGAGGCTCTCACAAAAGATGCTCCTGAAAGACTACAAAAGAAGAGGGGGGGAAGAAAATGAGAAAGGAAAGCAACATTCTATTGTTTTCATCGTGTTCATGAATATAAAACATCTATTTTTCAACCAAGAAATGCTTTAATAATAGGGGAAGAGTCTCTACATTTTAAAATGCCATGAGATCTAAAATTAGAAATGTTAAACAGTAGTTATCAGTGCATTTGCAGCTTCAAAACGAAAAAAAGAATATGTTTTTACCAAACTTCAAAGTATCTACTAGAGACATGTATCCATTCCTAAGGACATCTGCAGAGCCTACTTAACCAGTCAGTTTTATGCAATTACCAGCAGTGGGATTGAAATAGGATGATCCTGGCAATTGGTTATCAACCCCTAGCAAGTAGATTTTGATTTTTTGTATCAATAATCAAAGTAGTATCAATTAATATTATTATTTTGGGGTTTAATTCCCAGTACCATGTAAAATATTACTATTTACAGAATTACTTGTAGAAATATTCATGGAATTTTGAGTTTGAATCTATTCCAATTAAGAAATAGTTCTACAGTTTTACCTGGTATCTGTTCATGTACCACACAGTCTTTGAAAGTATTTCTACCTATTCTTTTTAAGACAATTTATTTTTTCTTTCAATGGGGGTGAGGGTTGGGAGATTTCTTAATGCAAAATTTAACATTGAAATCTTAAGGGACTTTACATGATTGAAGACAGGATCTTCATACTGACAGTTTAATGCATTTTACATTATGATGGCATTGCATGCTTCACAGTTTCTGAAAAAGAGCTTACATTAGGTCTCAAAGTAGCCTCCTTTTCTCCCTGTAGTTCTTGATCATTTCTTTTGCTCACATCAAATCTCAGTGGGGATCCATTTGTGGAAAAGAGATGATTTTGCCACTTGGGAATGATGCATGTGGTTCTCTATTTTGGACAAAATTAGTTGCAGAAAGTATCCTGTACTGAAAGTGTTTTGTCCAGCCATAAATGGCCTAGAAGATTAGTCCCCCAGTGTACATTCTGTTTCATGGATCCTTGTGGAAATCTTACGTGTAAGTGATTCTGAAATTTTCCTAATGTTGGAAGCAAGGAAACAGACAGCAACACCAGATTTAATCTGCTGGTCTCTCTGACTTATTCCCAATATGTAATAGGATACAGATATATTATGCATGTATGGTATATAGCTGTCTTTATTAGGGCACAGAGATACTACATTCCAACTGGTACTTCCATTTATTCATTGTTTAAATTTGGGGCAAGTAATTCAACATCTGGATTTCAATGTCCTCATTTTATCTTAGAAGTCAATTACACTATTTTTATTGAGTTATTATTATAGATCTTTACTTCAACTCTTTTTTTTTTTTATCCCAGTACTGGGGTTGAACTCAGGGCATTCCACCTCCCTTACCCAAAATTGGGTTGGGGAATCCTAGTTATGATGTGAATCACTTACACATAAGATTTCCACAAGATCTGTGAAACAGAATGTACACTGGGGGTGCTAATCTTCTAGGCCATTTATGGCTGGACAAAATACTTTCAGTACAGGATACTTTCTGCTAAATTGTCTAGATTGGTCTTAACATTTGTAATCCTCTTGCTTTAGCCTCCTGAGTAGCTGGGATTACAGTGTGTGCTACCATGTCCGACTTACTTCAGTTCTTCAGTTCAATAAATTTACTTACCTGAAAATAAATACTAATTCCATATTACTGGTGAGAAACTAAGACCAAGATAAGTTAGTTAAATTGCTCAGTCTTATAGCTGGTGAAGGACTAAGGTTATTTTTGAGGCCAGTTAATGTCTGGCTTTAAAACCAATGCTGTTTTCAGAATGCTTTGCATATGCTAGAAAATGCAATTACTATGCCTGGTATTATTATATAGAAGTGTAGTTGGGTATTCTAGACTACAGAATAAAAACACAAAAAGTTTTGTTATTTATTAATTTAATCATAGTGCTGTTATTAATAATATTCTCCTGATAGGACTCCAAAATGTCTTGGTAACAGGTCCCAGCCTACTTGAATGCCCCAGGTAGCCTTATCTAAGAAGGGGAGTGGGAATGGGGAACATAAGAGAAATGGAGGAACTCTGGATGGGGTAAGGGGCAGGTGGGGGGAAGGAAAGGGGAATGGGTGTAGTAAAGATGGTTGATTGAGATGGTCAGAAAAAAATAAAATAAAGTAGTTCATATTAAAAAAAAAATAGAAGTGCTCCATCTACTGTTACTAACATTATTCAGAATTTTGGCAAACGGAATAGGATTGAGAATATCAAACACTCATGTCTTTGACTTTGGCTGATAACCTCTTTTGGGATGGATTATGATAAACAATGTTTTTCAGTCCAAGTTAAACTATCTGCTTGATAACTGGTGAAGAGAGATGGACATTGTCCAAGGCAGCCTTTCAGCATTCTAAATAAATTATTTTAAACTGCTAGATAAATATTTCCAGGAAGTTGGGGAATCCTAGTTATGATGTGAAAAGAAAAGCAGTATGGGTACAACCTTTCTGCACTGCCAAAATTTTAAATCAGTCAGTTTAGGAGAGCTGAAGGTGAAACTGGTGATATTTTTAAAAAGATTATATGAGTATGATAGAATTAGAATATTGGGCTGTTGACAATTTCAACTGCTGTTCCAAGGAATACATAGTTCACATTTTATCTTTGAGTACTAAATAACACGGAGAGGAGGAATCAAGTTCATTGTGATAACTTCTGACTTTTTTGATCTGGGAGAGCCAAGTCCACCATAATTTGCATGGATTGCATCTGCAGCTGTCTGTGTCAGAGCCCTGCAGAATTTGCACTAGTGTGATAAGAAAAGGTTAGAATGCAGTGACACAGCAGCTACTCTCTCAGAATTTAGGATGTTGATGGGCAGGGGTTCAAAACAGCAAAACATTATCACCAAGCTCAAATTTCCTTTCCTATGGGAAACATCACTCCTGTCTGTCAGAGGCAGTTTCTTCTGAACTCTAAAGATGCAAATTGTACCCAACACAGGAGAGCATATTGCTATTATTGTGTATTTCTTATCTTTGTCTTCTCATGGAAATTACAAGTAACCTGGAGGCTGGTTCCTTCTTTTGTGTTTGTGGTGATGTTTAGTGCTGGGAGTACATAATGCAGTTTTAAAATCTGAATTGTTTAATTAACTTTTTTTTCTTTCTAAATCACATTTGATCATATTTGGAAATACATTGTCAATTCTGTAATTGATGCTAGTAATATACCTTTGGAAAAAGAAAAATATTTAATAAAAACCTTCACAGACATAATTAATGAAATTAATTTGAAAGTGCCTGCCTCAATTAAACTAAGCAAAATAATGATAGATTTCTTCATTTAAATTAACAGCTAACCAGGCAATTTGCATTATTTGTGAACAAAGGATTTTGAAACAAATGAGTGTATTTGAAAATAGATGACTATTTAAATATTTTAAAATATTTTTAGATAAGAAATGTTTTTAAAATTACAATGTTAACTTTGGCTTGTGTTTAGAGCCCAAGCAATAGAGAAGTGATGGTTAGAAACAGAAATCTCTGTCTACATTCTTCCCTCATGTGAGATGTGGAACTTTGGCCCCATGCCTTTCCCTCTGTGTTATCACACCAGATAGTATGTTGCTTTTTCATGGAAAAAGAGACTTTGCAGATGTAATGACGATTACTAATTGGCTGACTTCAAGATAGGGAGATTAGTTTGGGTATTTCAGGTAGACCCAATATAATCACATGAGCTCTTAAAAACAGAGCCTGGGTTGAAGGCACACGAGAAAGCCAGAGAGATTAAGCGTGAGGACTGGATCTACTGTTGCTGGTTTGCAGGTGGAGAAGGGCATGTACAAGGAGATCCTGAGAGAGGTCTCCAGGAGTGAAAACCAGCCCCTGCTATTAGTTCTCCAAGAAAAGGGAAACTGAGTTCATCTACCATCAAGAACAAGCTTAAAAGTGGCTTCATCCACAGGGTCTTTAGAAAGAAAAATGACCCCTTGGGATAATCTAAGTAGGGGAACCAGCTGTGATAATCTAAGTAGGGAGACCAGCTGAGCCACACTGTAACTGTGTTTCTGATCTAAAGAACTGTGGGTTAATAAAGGGGTGTTGTTTTAAGTTGTTCAATTGTGGTAACCTCACGTCCATTCCTAGCAAGTTAATGGTTTGATGTGATCCTTCAGACTGTTCAATCTACTGAGAAAATTCTGACTGAAAGTCTTAGTACTATGGTTAACTTTTAAAAATATTTTTTAAAACGTTTTTTATTTTATAAATAAAATGACATATGCTTATCATGTACACATTTTGAAATGTATTTTTGTTGTAGAATGGCTAAATTGAATAAATTCACATATGCATTACCTTTGTTATTGTTTTGAAGAAAGCCCTGCCAAACAAAGCTAGACTTCTGCCATGATAAGGCTGAGTCTCCCCCAATTCCAATTCTGAATGCACAAATTCACATCCTGAACTAGTTCCATTGATACCAGTCTTGGAGATCAGGAATGAGTCCTTGTTCCTTGGTGTTGAAGATTAAACACCCAAGAAATACCCAGGCAAACGTAGAAAGCAGGTTTTATTTAAGAAGGGGACAGAGGCAGCTGACTTCTCCAAACAGAAGGGGCCCTAGAGCTGGGAGTCCATGGGAATGGAGTGTCTTGGTCTTTTATAGACCCCAGAACCCCCACCTTCTTTTTCTTCTCTGAGTATGTGCCTAAGGGCAGGAAGGAGCAGGAGCAAAGCAGGTAATTTTTAACAACCCATAGTGCTGGAAAATGTGGTTCCCAAGGTTAGCTATTAGTGACCCATTGTCTTCTGTTTGATAACCAATGATAATAACCAGTCATCCTTTCTGGACCTCTATCATTCATTGTCTGCACTAACTGAGACCTTCACCCCTGCCTTAGTTTGTTGAGGAATGTGACATATCCTGCCCCCTCAGGTCAGGTGGGGAGTACAGTGGGCTCGTTTTATAGAATTATTCTTTTTTTTTTTTTTTTTTTTTGGTACTGGGGATTGAACTCAGGGGCACTCGACCACTGAGACACATCCCCAGCCCTATTTTGTGTTTTTTATGTAGAGACAGGGTCTCACTGAGTTGCTTCGTGCCTCGCCATTGCTGAGGCTGGCTTTGAACTCGCGATTCTCCTGTCTCAGCCTCCCTAAGTGCTGGGATTACAAGCGTGAGCCACCGCGCCCGGCTTAGCCTCATGTTCCCACCATCCTCACCTACCTGTCCTCTTCTACTATTCATGAGAATTTCAACTATGAAGACTTTGCAAATTAGATGGGAGCTTACCTCTTTTGTAATTGTCTTTCTCAGATATGTACTATACCGCTTACTGCTTTTATAAATGAGCATCCTGAGCCATTTTACTTCCCTTCTAGCTGGTTTCTGGCTTCCATGGTGACAGAAATTTTGACGTAAGGCAATGAGCTTTCAATCAGCGGTAGGAGGATGAACTTGGAATCTTTCTGTTAATGGCTCCACTGACAATGTAACCTTTCATGGCATGCATTCCAGCTTTCTGCTCAAATTTAGGCTTTACTGAGGAATATCTAAGTAGATGACTAAAAATTTGCCTCCCCCATAATGGTGAGAATAGAATAGAATAGAAATAAAGGTAAGTTTATTATAGTAACCTTAAACTTTGCTTTTCTCTCTTTGATGTGAATATGCTGAGTAAGCTTCTATGTTAGATCTGTAGTCATTGAATTAAAGTAGCTGTTGACCTGTCTGTTCATCCACCCATGCGTAGCTACAGGGTTTATCACTGCAGGTTAGCAGTACACTAGCTGATGGCCTGGACTCCAGATTCTGGGCTCCTCTTGACCTTATTATTGTAAGAGTAGCAGTAATGGAAATTCAGCTAGTAGGAAAATACCATGTAGGGCTGAAACTCAGCAAATATATCAAAACCTTCCTCTATCTCATGGCATTTTTATTTTATTCTTGTAAATATATGAGGTCATTTGGGAGAAAGGCAGGGAAGAAATGCCTGATTTAAGGGTAATGGGCCTGTCTGGTGAGCTGATGAGGAGGGTTATTTGCACAAAGATTGAGGAGCCTTCTTGAGGAGAATGCAAGTCAAGGGAGGAAGGACACAGGAGTGATGACTTTGACCCAATGAGAAGAACTTGGTGAGCTGAGACCCCAAGTGAATAGGAGACCCCAAGCACTGCTTGGTTTGGCTCTGAGGGTTCCACTTCTTTAGTGGCAATTCCAGATGCAGCAATAGCCTTGGGAAGGAGAATGGTGCCTCTGTAGTAACTTAGAAACGTGATGGAAGAAAGGGGCCTCTTAGAAATGTGGCATGTTTAGTCAGTGATTGAGGAGAGAGCTAGTGAATTTAGTAGCTCTCTACTAAATAGTAGTAATGTGACTTTGATCTACTAGGGAATAAGACCCAGGGAGACTTCATTACATCTTACAGCACTCAGTCCCCAGAATGAGCCCCCATGATCACAGCCTCCTAGCCTCCTGGCCCTTATGTAGTTCCCTCTCATATTAAAAAGGGCTGACTGCAGGGCACCGTGGTGCACACCTGTAATCCCAGTAGTTTGAGAGGCTGAGACAAGAAGATCACAAGTTCAAGGCCAGCCTCAGCAACTTAGAAAGGTCTTAAGCAACTTGGTGAGAGCCTGTCTCAAAAAAATAAAAAAGGGCTGAGGATGGGGCTCAGTGATATAAACAAACAAACAAACAAACAAACAAATAAATAAATAAATCTGACCCTATGAAAACAAGAGACTATCCTGGGAATGATGATGTGTGACTTCTGAGGGTAGGCCATAGAGGAGGCAGCTTCCACATTTCCTTTTTCTCAGATCCCTTGCTCTGAGGAAAGAAGTTGCCAAGTTGTGAGGATGCTTCAGTAACTATATTTGGAGGTCCCTGTGGTAAGTAATTGGGGCGTCCTGGCATCAGCTGTGTAAGTGAGCCATCTCGGAAGCAGATTGTGCTGCCCTAGTCAGTTTACATCCTGGGGCAGAACTACCCAGCTAAATCACTCCCACATTCTTGAGCTGTAGAAAGCACAACATAATAAACGTTTGTTGCTTTAGGTTACTAAATTTGGGGATAATTTTCTATGCAGCAGATACCGACCTGCAGACAAGAGCATATTATAGATTGTGAATCCAAATACATTCCAAAATACTTACTCTTTGAGAGTAGCATTCCTAACTTACTCATCTTTTTATACTGCATAGTTCCACAGTGCCCAGCACCTTCTCTCTCTTTTTTTCCACATTCTTTCTAACGTATAGATTTTTGAAATGAGTGATATAAAGACAACTGTGAGAGTGGAATGGAGCTATAGCAGGTAGGCAGCTATTGCTTTACTCTCATCCTTGGCTTATTTCTGCTGCTCTTGTAGCTTTGGTTATAGCTCCCTAGTCACAGGCTTGCGTTGATTATAGTTGTGGTGAAGACAAAAGAAACAAAGATAGATAGGTACATAGATATCCAGATATTGAGGAAAAATCATTTTTCTGACTGCCATGACCTCTGATTTTCTTTCTCTGAAACATACTGGTAACAAGATGTCTTGAGCTTTCCCTTAACAGAGAGTATGAATATCCATCTCTCTCTCGGTGTCTGTATTCATCTACTAGTCACATACTCATCTCTGGCTGTAGCTTTCCAAAAATGACATTTAACACAATATTTGTATAATTTCTGGCAAATGATGAGAGGTAAGAAAGGAAAATAATTATTGTTAAGCACTTGCTTATTCTTGGAATTGAATATCTGGGAAATAGTTCTGAAAACAACCTGCATTAGCATCATCTTATTAATAGGGAAGCTGAGGTCTGCAGTGGTTCTGAGTATTTTCTAAGCAGGCACAGTGAATTAAAGGAAAAAATGTGATTAGTATCCAGATCTTTTAACTCCTACACCAAATAGCTTGCAAATAAGCCAAAAGCTTATAGATAGCTTACAGAAGCTTCTTTTTGTTCTTGACTATTCTAATATACAACATCAATTATATGCATATGCCAGAAGAAAAATATAGATCTAGGCTTATTGCATGTATTTTTTCTCTAGTATATAACATCAATTATGTAAAAGAAGAAAAATGCTATGCCAGGTATGTTAAATGTTAGAGTTATTTTAGAAATGTTTTTATATTGGAAAAATGAGACAGAGGAAGTAAGTGCATCTAATTTTCTTCGAAGTGGTCTGATATATAGCAAGTATCATAATGGGCTCCAATTCATCATCATCATCAACATAATGATGATGATAATGATGATGAGATAATAGCAATAATGATAATAGATATAATAGAAAAAATTCCAGTCTGAGCTTAATCTGTATTTACCCATGTATCAAGACATGTCTGGAATTTCTGCAAGGGGGGAGTCAATTCACATGAGTGACCATGGAGTCTTCAAGGAGAGAATACATGCTGAAAGAGAGCAGATAACTGGATGGGACAAGAAAGGAAAGGAAGATGATTTTAATTGTCTCTTGGTACCTTATTCCCAAGCCGTGGTGGCTTCAAGGTGGGAAGTAATGAATAAAAGAGGCCTGTGTCCTTGTGCTTTCCAAGGGCCAGGGATATGTAGTGCTGGCAGCCCTGTAGGAAGAGGAAATGGCATTCTCTCTAGAAGCCTTAAAGCTGAAAGAACAGCATTGGAAGCTTCTGCACAGATCTGGTGGGAATTAGTGGGTGGCACAGGCACATTTAGTTGATGTCCACAGCAACATTGGTGCCATTGGTGGACATCAGCAGGACAGCTGACATGGAGAGAATGGCCATAGTGAGCTGGCAAAGAGTAAGTGACTAATGCTGTGGAGAAGCCAGACCACTACCTGGGGATGCCCAGAACTACTGAGAAGGAATTTGAGGGGAAGTAGAGACACTAAAGTTGAAGAGGGTTGATAAAACTAAAGAAGTACTGATCTTCTGACTCAAGATGATGCCATGTATTTTTAAATCAAGGCAGCGTGGATATACTTTAAGATGGAAGCCATTAATGGAGAAATCATTACAATCCACTTTATCCCTTTATAGTTTCAATTAAGGAATGCCAAGTTGGCTGCCAAAGACAGAATTACCTCAAAAATCTTCAACCATTAAATTAATTATCATAGAATTTATGCAGGTTAAAACAACAATCTTATTTCCTGTCAACTCAATAAACATGCTTTAAACCTGGTACTTTAGACCACTTCCAATTGTGTAGAATAATTGATCTCTTGCCCCTTGGCATGCCGATGTCTCTCTGTTTCAACCTGGTGATTGCTCTCCAGGTGAGGCCTAAATGGATCTTCTGATATCATTGAAAAAAAAATTCCCAATGGTGGGGTCAGAGTCACCTCCTTCCTGGATGAGTGAGGCTAAAACATACTGTAAGATGCAAATGCATTCTAAAGTAAAGCGGCTGCATCTAACTGTCTCTAGCAGCAATTGGAGTGAGACTATGACTGTGGAGTGGAACGGAATGGTCCTCCTATCACAGGTGGATCTTCTCAGGTGGCTATCAGCTCAGAAGCAGCCTTTCCAAGTCCAATTTATTGGTTTTTGGGGCCTGGATAGCAAACTCCATCTGTATTACTTATGCAGTGGGTGGCTACAACATGGCTTCTTTGGGTTGTGTTGAGATGAGGTTTCTATGACTTCCTGAGGGGTAGTGACCACTCCAGTGTTATTCTTGAGAATGTGGGCTTTGCACCCAAACCTCTGGCTCCCTTTCCAGTGCTGTCATTTAAGAACTACGCAACTTTGGGCAAATAGCAAATCACCTTCCTCCTCTGAACTTCAGTTTATTCATCTCTAAAATCAAGCTCTTTACATCAGCTACCTCATAAGGTTGTTATAAAGATTGAGTGGAATGAGACAGATAAAACTCTTAGAACACTGCCTGTTTCATCACCAACATCCAGTAACTGTTAGTTTCATTTTATTCATTTTTCTCTGCTCAGGTTAGCCTGAGCCTGATATTGATGAAAACACTGTCTCAGAGAGGAGAGGTCCTGGCAGGCCTCTGGATTCCAACAGCCAGAATTTGTGAATATTCTCAGGGGTTGGGTGGGAGTGCCTTCAATTATTGAGTCAAATCTAACAGTTTTTAGTTTCTATGCCACTTCTCTTTGTGAACTTAGAGAATATGTAAAATGGCCTAACTTGGATTAGATGAATTAGCTTTGGCCAGAATCATGGAGTACAACACTGGGGTCCATCTCTGAGGAGTCAGCTCTGGCAGGGCCAGGCCCAGAGAAGTCATGAGAAGCTGGTGGCCACCACGTCTGTGTCTGTTGAAACAAGCCCAATGACAGTAGTGATGATCTGTGTTTCTGTGAACGTGTACATGTGTGTATGTTTACACGTGCAAGAATGTACATGTGAATTGCCCGATGATGCAATCTTCTGTCACTTACATGATGTCACAATAGAACTGCTCATTCAACCAAAAACTTGTGCAGTTTTTTTGAAGAGCAATTTATTAATTCTTAACAAGCTTGTGATTTTGCAGATTTTGACCTACTCACTTTACTTTTGGAAATTTATTCTTCAGGAAATAATTAAAGATGATTGTAAACTGGGTGCGATGGTGCACGCCAATAATCCCAGTGCTTTGGGAGGCTGAGACAGGAGAATCACGAGTTCAAAGCCAGCCTCAGCAAAGGCAAGGTGCTAAGCAACTCAGTGAGACCCTGTCTCTACATAAAACACAAAATAGGGCTGGAGATGTGGCTCAGTCAGTGGTCGAGTGCCCCTGAGTTCAATCTCCAGTACCAAAAAAGAAAAAAAAAGATTATTTAAAAGATATTCTTATGAAGATGTTTGTCAAAACCTTCAAGAGAAGGAGAAGGCATAAATATTTCGTGGCAAGGGAATGATTCAGTGATGTTGGCACATCTAAGGAATGTTTATTCTCAACAGTCATTGAAAATGTTGTAGAAGGACATTCAGTAACATGTAAATTTTGTTCACAGTATATTATCAAGTAAAAAGAGCAAGTTGCAAAGTGTTGTGTAATGTGTTTCTATTTTTGTAAGAAAGAATAAAAGGACATAAGCATGAAAACAAAATGCCAAGAAATAGAACAAAAACATTAATGATCATTCTGAGGCAGAGAGATCACAAAGAATTTTTATGTTCATTTCTTATCAGAATTTTCAGTTTTTCTTTCATAATGTTTTTCCTTCATAATAAGAAAAAATGCATAGAATAAGTTAATGTGAATCTCTGAGCCACCAATTTTACTGTGTGCTTTTGAAGCCAGAATTATACAGGCAGTCAGTATAGATAGGTAAATCAAGTCAGGTGGGATCAAGGAGGCCAATTTGAGTGAGTCCAAGTGGGAGAGGGGTTGAAATGCTAATGCCTTCAGAGCCCTTTCTCCACCCTTATCACGATAACCTGCCTCTGCTCCAACCTGTTGCTAAGGTAACCTGTCCCAGGGATTGTCCCTTCTTACAGGAAATTGTTAATTATGCCCTGTTCCTCCGCAGATCACTTCACCTTAGCTCCCTGTCCATCTGCTTTTCACCTTTTGGTCATCCCACCTAGCATCTCCTGGGCCTAGTCACATATTCAGGAAGGAGAGAGATAAGGGGAAGAGAGAAGGAGAACAAAGGAAGCTGAAGACATATAAAGAGGCAGGACATCTGTACTTCTGGGGATACAAGGATACCAGGTATGGCTCCCTTCTACCTCCTGGGAGAAGTCTGTTACCCCTTTTTAATAAATAAACCCTGCTTAAATGCTTGCCTTGGTGTGCTTCTTTAATGTTATACTTCAGCATGTGAGGAAACAGAACTCATCACAGGTAACCGGCGGTATCACTTTCTAGTAGCCAACACAGACAGGACCATTACCTGGTCTCTGATTCACTGTGCCCATAAAACAAAGACTCCAACTGCCTGGGGGGAAACAGTTTTTTTCTGGCACTAAGACCTGTGAGAAATTTATCCTATGAGTTCTTTTAAAGGTGTCCCTAGGTACTATAAGAAACAATGTATTTGATGGCATCTGTAAAGTAAATGTAATCCTGAGTTTTATAGGATTCTTTTTGATATTATCCATTGGAGGTATGCTGATGAGAGATTTAACACGCCTCCAGAAAAAAAAGCAATTTATCCAGGAAACCAAAATGAAGCCATCAAATGACAGGATTCGTTTATCAGGCTTAATCCAGTAAAGATTTTGAATAGCTAAAGAAACAGATGGATTGCATATTCTCTGATTTTTCTCTGAGGAACAAAGAATTCAAGGTCATTTTCCCTGACAAGTAGCTAGACTTTGCAATCTAATCTTTTTCTGTTACCAAGTGTATGTTATCCAGTTTTATCTCTATTGTTGGCTGAACAAGATCTGTGATGATGGGGATGACCGTCAATTCCCTCAGAAAGTTAGAAGCCTGACAAGGAGACATGCCAAACTGCAGGTTCTGGGCAAAGTCTAGCCAAGAAAACGCATGCAATATAACTTTTGAACCATATTAGCTCATAGACATGTTTAAAAAGCAGACCCAAATATTTTCTCTTAGAACAGCACCACAGTATAGTTTATTTTCCCCCCAACACTTCATCTAAGACTTAAAAGAAAAAATAAATAACAACAGCTGCAACAAGGGTCCATAGAACATGGACATGAGTAATGTAATTTCTTGGCATATGCTTCAGAACAAAATGATCATTATATTTGGTTCAAAAGCAATGAGTACTTAGGTAATTGAATAAATTAATTGTTTAATTTTGGGTCAATTAGGTAAGAGAAGACACATACCCAAAGGACAACTTGATTCAAAGTGGTTTATTTGTAGTCCTTCTTTTTGGCAATAACTAGATAGTTGCTATGGCAGTTGTATGATGATTCCCAGGTCCTCATCATAACTCAGTGTTGGACTGAATGTTTGTGTCTCCCTCACCAAATCTGCATGGTGAATGGTATGAGGAGGTGGAGCTTTAGGAGATAGTTATGACATGAGAGCAGAGCCCTCAAGAATAGGGTTAGTGCCCTTAAAATCGGGGTCTTGGAAAGCTCTTTCTCCCCTTTCCACCACATGATGCTATAAGGAGAAGACGATAGTCTGCAACCAGGAAGATCACCCTCAACAGAACCTGATGGGCTGTTAACCTCTGGAACCATGTGATACAAGTTTCTGTTGTTTATAAGCTACCTGGCTTATGGTGTTTTGTTATAGTAGCCACAACTAAGACCCACTATATGACCTTCAGGGAAGAGAACACTCACCTCTTTGTGAGCTCTTGACGGTAGCAGCAGAGTTGGCAGATATACACCATGCTGTCATGATTAAGGATGGCCTTAAGGTTCTTTCCCATCAGTCCTTTTTTGCCATTCAGAAATACTTTTATGTTACATAGGAAGATCTGTGCTATTTCCTGATCAAAAAGGTAAACTCTCAAAGAAGTTGCTTTTAAATAGTTTCTCATCTAAGGATTAGTTTCAAACAAAGGCAACAGCAAAAGTATCTACTGATTTTGCCCATGGTTGAAGGAATGGAAGGAGGAGAATATGGTATCCATCCTTGTCAGTGGGATATATTCTGTGTATGTTTATCTTCAGTGCTTGTCAATTAGGTATAGTCACTGTGTCTGTTGCAAAAATTAAAATGCTTGCAGTATCGATTAATTGTATACATGAATCATGAACTGCAGCAACACTTGGAAGCTCAATGAATTTCCCCATGATAGTTATAACTGAAATGCTCAAGTGTCTCCAGGTGTGTTAAAAATTCAGATGTTGGATGAGGCACTCTGGCATAGGGCAGTCAGAGGCTTCTCAATTATATGGGGTTGTTACATATTTTATATCAATTTCATTAAAAAATGTATTCACGGAGGGTTGAAAGCTGGTAGGGATGCATTTGACTTGGAATTTGGCAACTTACACCCGTTTACAGTCACCACCGACTGGGACTTGCTTGGATGTCTGCACTGGCTGCTACTTGGTACCCAGTACCCTCTCTTGCATTCTTGTCACTTAGTCTACACTAAAGCCAGAGGGGTGTTTTAAAAATGTGCTATGACTATCTTCCAGTGACTTGCTATTGTCTCAGGCTGACATCTGCACAGTCTTGAAAGCCTGTTCTGACCTGGCTCTGCTTGCATCTTAGGCTTGCCTCTCTTATTTGTGGGGCGACTCCATTCATTTTCATACTCCTCCCATGGTGCTTTGACACTGCAGTGCTCTCTCACCCCTAGCCTTTCAAGAACTATTTCTCTACCAATAGCAATCGCCACCACCCAGTCTAGTGTCCTGCCGTGCCATTTTCATCAGTCCCCTGGTCCTGAAGCCTGGGCTGGGAGCCCTTCTGGAGTCTCTCACACCAACCTATGAGCCCGCTGACCACTGTGGGCCTGGGTCAGGCTTTTCAGTTCTTCCTGTCCGGACTAGTTCTTGAGGATGGGCACTGAGTCAATCTTGTTTATTGTTCTATTTCCAATATCTACTTAAGTGCCTGGCATGTATTTGTGACCAATTCAAAGACTTATTGTATGAATGTTTGGCAGAAAGGTAGAGGTGTTTATTTTGTTTGACCCAAAATAAAACAATTTATTCAATTACCTAAGTACACATTGTTTTTAAACCAAATATAATGATCATTTTGTTCTGAAGCATATGCCATTACATTACTCATGTCCATGTTGTACGGACCCTTGTTGCAGCTGTTGTTATTTATTTTCTTCTTTTCAGTCTTAGATGAGGTGCTGGAAAAAAAGGAAAAAGCCTCATGTGGTGGAAAGAGGACACAGACAAACCAGAAGCTGTCCCTGATCACAGGAGCTGATGCAAGATGCACAGGCCTGTCAGGTAAGATAGGCTAGAACGGGATAGTGCAATAAAATGCTCTGGGAATTCAGAGAAAGGCGAAAGTACCTCTGTGAGCACTCGACAGGGCTTACAGGCAAAGGAAGATTTTCCAGTTGGCCTTTGAATGACTTTAACCATTTGCATGGGGAGGAAATAAGTGTGTTTGAGGACTAGAAATTAAAAGTAAGATAGAGAACTAGGGAAAGCAGCAGTGTTTGCCGAAAAATGGCATACAGTTTGGTCTGGAACTTAGAGCAGATGAAGGGATTCTTGGAGAATGTGCTGGAAAAGCAGGACATGCCAGATTGTGGGGCCAAGAAAGCTGGCTAACAAGAACTGGACTGAAGGCAGAGCTGATGGCAATATTTGTCTTTCTTTTAAAAGATTAAATGTTCATAGAGGAAGAGAAAAGAATGCGATCCTTTTTCCCTGTGTTGTGTCCTTAACCCTCACTTTTAAGGACATGTGTGGGTGTAAGGTTCAGCTTTTTTATTTTAATAGGAAAATTTATAAATTGTGCATTGATGCAATTGATGGAAAACAAAGTTTTATCTTTCTGCTTGCTGCAGTCATGCCTTGCTAATGTTGATTCTTGGTGCATTTTAAATACTATCCAAAATCCTATTTAGAGAGAGATGGGATATAAACAAATAAAACACTAAAGATCATGCAATTCTAGAATAACAAAGGAAACAGCTAGGAAGCTTGTGTGGCTGGTTTTCATGGTTACTCCTTGTCAGTAGGTATGGCCATGGAGCTCAGCTCCCATTCTCCTACAGCCAGCTGCTTACTGGAGGAGACCTGCTATGAGTTTGAAACTCTGTATCTGAAGACAGATGCAGGGTGAAGAGTTGGATACCATCCAACAAAAAGCAATCAAAATGATGAATAGCTTGGAAAATCAGACCTTAGAGGGATATTTAAGGATATTGAGATTCTTAATTGATATCAAAAAATGACATAAGGGCCTTGAATCCTCGTGCCTGTTTCTTCATCTTCACAGGGAATACATGGAGAAGATGTGGGCTTACTTGAAGTAAGCAAGTTTATATTGACTAAACAGGAAAAAAACAAAACAAAACACTAACAAGTACAGAGAGGAGAAATGAATTGTTCTTTTAGAATAGAGTAGACTGGTAGGTTTTAGGCAAAGTAATGACAAACTTCTGCACTTCCATTATTTTTTTTCCCAGGATTTTTTATTTTTTTTAGGGGTGAGGCAGTCATTATTGTTGTTTAGTAACGTAAATCTCTTTAACATTGTCTTGTGTCACAATTTTGGTACTCCTAAAAATGTTGAAGCATTTAGAAGTGCAAAGCATTTTTATGGAGAGTAAACCTGTGAACAGAAAAGGAAGGATGCAGAATAGGGCAGGAGGTGGGGCTGTCAGTCCATGAGGCCAGCCCGCCAAGCCCCTGCCAGCCCAACAGAGAGCTCTGGAGCCCGGCTTGCCCAGGGGAGGGATCCTGTCCTGGGTGGAAATGGCTGGGCCATGAATCCCTCGTTTAGTTATTGGTTGGGGGTGGTTGTGAGCAGACTGTGGTCCTGGCTACCACTGCCTAACTCAGTCATTGGCAGGTTCGTCCACTGAGTACTGTGCCCTTGGCTGGAAAGCAGCAGAGCCTGAAGGACTAACAGCTGGAGGCTGTGAGCTAACCACACTCCTCTCAGCTGGAAATCCAGTCCTTTCTTGAATGGAGATCTGAACAGTATGTGTGAATGTTTAGCACCTTCTGAATAATGCACTTTAATTATAATTAAATAAATAAAAACAACCAGCTTTTTGTGTGTAGATATAACCTATAAATTATTAAGATTTTCACTTTTTGTTGGACACAGTCATGTCAAATTGCCAAACATACCTATTTATGGTTTGTCAGACTCACCTACTAAAAAAAGACCATGGGTAGGGCATGGTGGTACATGCCTGTAATCCCAGTGGCTCTGGAGACTGAGGCAGGAGGATCACACATTCAAAGCCAGCCTCAGCAACTTAGTGAGACTGTCTCAAAATACAAAATAAAAAGGGCTGGGGATGTGGCTCAGTGGTTAAGCACCCCTGGGTTCAATCCCTGCCTGGTGCCAAAACAATAAATATATAAATAAATAAATAATAAAAAATAAAAAATTATTTAAAAAAAGAAGAAAGAAAAGAAATAAACAAAAAACCCACAGTCTAGGAATAACAGCAGGCATTCAAAATCAGACACTTTACCCATAGTATCTCTAATGTTCACATCAACCTTGTGAGATAGGCATTATGCTTTAGTTTTTTCATTGAGAAAGTTGCAGGTCACATTGTTTAGGAGTTTTCTTCCCTAGGACATATGATTGACCAATGAGTGGCAGAGCCAAGATGTTAGATGTCATGTTATTATAAAGGCACTTTGCATTATACCAAAGCAACTGATGCAAAAAATTGCAGAAAGGGATATGACTGCCCAGCTTGTATTTTGTCACAATAATTCAATTCTTATGTACTCTGATCCAGATTCTGTGGGTGTTTGATATAGTCTTTGTTATATTAAAATAAAATATTATAGCTTATGGCACACAAACAGGGTGGAATTAACTTTCGACTGGATGCTTTGCAATGCTTGGGTAGTTGTAGTTTATCTATGTATTTATGTTAGTTCACCACATTTGCTAAGAGAGTTATGACTGCTTTCCACAGGACCTTGGGTTTTATAGATTCCCTTTTTATTTCTAGCTTTATATATCATTTACCTAATCTATTTTAAAAATAAAACAATGCCATAGTCAAAATAAAAGTTCAATATGTCTATGACATCAACTAACAGGAATTTCTGAATATAAAAAATAATCCTCTCTTTTGTATCTTTTTCTGTATTTTATATACAAAAACATGTGGCAAGCATATCAATAATAATATTGCTCTAATTGTTTAGCCAATGAAGTTGACCTCTGTTTTATTTAGAAGTCATTAGAATCAACTGCATAATCACACTTCTACATGTAAGGCTAAAAAGTGCTATTATGTGTCACTCAGATATTTATTGATAGTTAAATTCAGCACCAGGGCACTTCATCAACTCACACTTAATTCATTCAGATTTCTTAAGAATTAGCCTCAGACTAGGCTAAAATTTGGTTTATTAAATACAGTAAGCATGTGAACAAGTTGGGAGGATTAGGTTATTTAATCATTTAAGAGAATACATTCTTTGAAAAAACTTTAATATATTCAGTTGCTTTGCTAATGATGCAACTGAAGAGCTGCCCTCTTTTTATTAAGATGAAGAGACTATGACATACCTATTCATTTTTTTTCCACCTTAGGAAGTGTAGTTTCTATAACACTATTTGTCCCTGAGTTTCCAAAAACCACTTCCACGTGCATGTGTAGGCAATCCAGTGTGCTGATAAATTCATTTCCTTTCATTCTTGAAGCTAAGGAGAACTAGAGAGGAAACCTGTACTACATTCTCTGGGTGCAGCAATGAAAGCTCAGGTACTCTTTAGTGCCTTGTACAGTGGCACCAGTGAGGTAAAGTATTGCTGATACGGTGAATGCGACTCATTTGTAGATAGGGTCTGTACAGATGTTAAGGTTCTTGAGATGAGACCATCTTGTTTTAGAGTTGACTCGACATCAATGACTGTTGTACTTCTAAGAGAAAAGAGAGAGATTTGAGACTCAGACGCAGAGAGGAAGGCCACATGAACACCAAGGCACTGACTGCACTGATGTGTCCACAAGCAGAGGGATTCCGAGGATTGCTGATAGGCGCCAGAAGCGAGGGGATGGGTGTGGATCAGATCCTCCCTCAGCGTCTCCAGAATGAACCAACCCTGCCAACGCCTTGACTTCAGACTTTTGGCCTCCAGAACTACAAGGAAATAAATTTCTGTTGTTTCAGGCTACCATGTTTGTGGTAACTTGTTAAAGCAGCTCCAGAAAAGTGGTAAACTCTCTCACTCTAACCCCCTGTTCTGAGTTGAATGTACAGGATCGGAGATAGCATCAGATACGAGGCCAGCATTTACTTGGGAAGTCATTTTCTCTATTTGTTTTTGCCCCACATACTTCCTCTATTTCCCTACAAATATAGGAAATGGAAAATCAAGATGTCTTCTGCCTGGAGGGAGGCAGCAAGAGAGCTCCATTTGAAAGGGGAGTCAAGTATGTAATCGCTTTCAGGTATTTATTTTTCCTTCATTCCTTCATTCTTTCCCAGTGAACTACAGAATCATAGTATTGCTAGCTGCAATGTTCAGAGTGCAAACAGTCACTGCGTTAGTAAGCTTTGCATCTCTGTGACCCAAGTAACTTCCAAGAACAAGTTAGCAGAGGAAAAGGTTTTTTCGGCTCTCAGTTTCAGAAGTTTCAGTCCATGATAGGTGTTGTGGACTAGGTTAGTATAAGTGATTCCATCTGAGCTAAGGCATCCATTTTAGTTCCTTATGACTCTGTGTGAACCCAGGGCTTTGTCAATTATAAATGATCATGAAAAATACCGAGTTTGTCAGGTCCATATGATCATGGATAGTACTGAATGTGCGCAGAATGCCTCTTACGCATTGTTTCGCTAACGGCTCAGTTCAGCTTCTGGACACTGCTTGCTTGTAGCTATGTCAACTAGGATGTGGTTTTTGCTTTTAAATACCCTGAAATGCTCAAGCTTGGTGCTGTTTCCTGCAGGCTCTTGTAGGGAACAGTAGCTGGCCGGCTAATAAAGACATTACTGGGACTGGCCAGCTAATAAAGACTCTCCAATTTGGACATCACTGGGACTTGGTGTGTTAGCAGATTATTCTGGTAGAAGGGGGAAAGCTGCCCAGCTCAGAGAGTCAGGAAGTAGAAAGAGAGGGAGAGGAAGAGATGGGGAGAAGATAAACCTTCCAGGGCATAACACCTCCAGGGACCTACTTCCTCCAAATAGGTCCCACCTTCCAGTTGTTCATTCAGCTATCAATGGATTAATCCATTTGATGGATTTATATACTGATGAGGTCAAAGCCCCAATTCAATCATTGCCTGAACGTCCACCTCTGAAATTTGTTACACTAAGAAGCATGCTTTCAACATATGACTTTGAAAGACATTCCAGATCCAAACTGTAACAGTCACTGTGACAGAACAAAGCAGCATATGGATAAAAGTGGGAGTTCACTTGTGTCCTTTTTCTTGTGTGTTGGAGACTACCTGAAGCTTGGGCAGTTCATGAATCTTTATGGGCCTCCTCAGGAATGGCAGTGAAACCAGAGTTACCCTGGGAGAATCTTCCTGAGAGTGTCCTGTGAACTGTGATGTGGCTTTTCTGCCAATTAGACAATGCTCAGAAAAAATGCTTCACTAAAATGACTGAGCAAATGTAAATGTTCATGCCAGATATGCTGGGACAAATCAGAACAACAATCCCTCCTGCCACTCCCCACATAGAAACCAGAAGCAAGAATATACCTGAATGTTAAAGTATAAGCCACACAGTAGCTTCAGTGACTTTCAAGGAAATGTTCAAGGAACTACAGAGTAGAGATCTGCAGACCACAAAGGACTGCTAGAATCCCTTAGTGTCAGGTGGGCAGTAGCCTGTGAATATTGATGAGCCACTACATGAAGTGTAAGCCATTAAAAAAAGAGCCCAGAGATTTGTCATGCTCTAAGTTTATCTGATCCCATCAGCAATAAATGGGAATTCCTCTTGTATCACATTTACATTTAATTCCTCTTGTATCACATTTATCTGATCCCATCAGCAATAAATGGGAATTCCTCTTGTATCACATTTGCACAACACTGAATTATGTTTAGACTTTTAAACTTTGTAATTTTGACAAATGTGAAAGGCTATTATTTTGCTTTAATTTTATTTCCTTTATTACTAGTACAGTTAGATTTTTTTTACATACTAAGTAGAATTTCCTATCCTGTGAGTTGCTCATTTTTCTAACAGATTGTTGCTTTCTGTGCATTATTTATATATTCTGGATGCTATACTATTTAAGTTATGTATATCATGAATATTTTTCCCAGTCGGTGGCTTAATTTTTTTTACTGTTTATGTTGTAGTTTTTTTGTATACAGCTCTTCATTTCAATGTAGTGAGTTCATTATCATTAATCATTCATGTGCTATTTGTGCTTTCATGTTTTATGTAAGAATTTCTTCCACACCTCAATATTGCTTTTGTTTTCTTCTAAAGTATTTGAAGTTTTGATTTTCAAATTTAGGTTAGTTTCCCTGGTGTATTTTTAATATTTTAAATAAGAAATCAGATGGTTTTATATGGATATCTTATTATCCAATTGCCACTGACTTATTTACCTAGCCTTTTCCCAATAATTAATTACACCCCTGTCACAACCTGAGCACACATACTTGTGGTCAGCTCTACTTCCCCTGGTAATTTGTTTACCTCTGAGTCACCACCACATTTTCTTATTATTCTGATTTATATTTGAAATTAATTTTTTACATTACACTCTCTAATTAGTTATTATTGCTACATAGACAGCTGCCAGTTTAAGTAGGATGATCTTGATCTGTCAATCTTCCTGAACTCTTTCATTAAAGCTTTGAGTCAAGGAAGCCTAGACCCTACTCTCACTTTCATCGTTAGCTAGTTTTGTGTCCTTGGGAAGTTATTAGTGTCATTAAACTCCAATATTTGGAAAAAGGCAGGTCATAATATCTAACCCCAAAGATAGGCTTGTTGTGGAGGTTAAATAAAAGAGAATGTAGACAACCTCACACAGAATGGAGCCCTCCAAAATTCTGGTCCCTTTAAAAAATTTTATTTCTTTAAAATTCTCTGACAAATAGTATGTGTTTGATAAAGGCTAATTAAATCAAAATTTACACATATACTGTGAATACCCTTCTTGCTAACTAAAGCCCCAGGTTACAGGAAACATTTCTTTCTTGATGAAATCACAAGCTTCATTTGTTCTCTCTTCTTGAATAAGAATGTACTACACTACCCCTTTTATTAAGAAATTCAAAACTTTAGGCCAGGGAAAACTATTCCGGGGGAGATAACCACTTGGAGAGCACAAAAGTATCTCTTGGTTTCAGGTAAAATAGATATGTTATACATGATTCATTATAGATATTAAAGATGTCAGAGAAAAATGGACATTACAATGATGTGACTTTATAGTATTTTCCAAAAGAGCCGTATCTGTCATCAGTTATGAAAGCTGACCAAATGCTCACGATGACAGACAGACAGCTGGTTCTCATTCATATTAAGTTCCTCTCAAGCAAAAGGAATGTTAAGGCAATCTGGCCTCATATTATGTCGATTCCAGCCTAATTACATTTGTTATTTCCAGGCGATGCAGTAAATCAAGCTGTGGAAAGTAGGTGGATATTTCACAGAAGTAATTTCAGAGACCATGGAAGAAAATCACATGTGCTGTTAAACTCTCTTCTGCTTCATGACAGGCCAGGAAAGGGGTCAGAGTGGGAAGCAGTCATCTTTCCCTTAAAAGATAAGAAAACCATGTTTTGCTACATGTTGATGCAAAATTTATAAGGAACAAAGGAGTCTAGTTAAGGCATGTGGGGGTCAAAGGAATGGACAAACCAGCCCCATGCAAGAGACTTGCGGTCTCTCTGTTCTCACTCCAAAAGCTGCTGGGTCCAGCTGCTTCCCAGGCAGTTGTGTACCTCCCCCAAACACACCTGCTATCCCAGAACTTCACTCTGAGGAGGGACAGTCTGGTCATTAATTGATGTCTACAGCACAGGGGTTTATGACCCCTCTGATTTCATTACAGTTAGAAACTCTGTAGAGTTTACTCTCACTCAAATAAAGGCCAAATGCTTTTAGAATCCTTTAATAAACCGATTGCCTAAAGGCTAAATTCAGAAAGGAATCTAATATAGACACTGAACGATCATTTTGTTGTCTAAAAGTCTCTGATCAAATAAGGCATAATTCTTCCTTTAGCTTGTGATCTGACCTCCCATTAATAGCAGCTTCCTAAAGTGTTATCACAATGCAAGAAGAAAGAAAGCAAAAACGAATTTGACTTTAAAGGGCATCCTGGCCTTAAACACATACTTTAAAATTAAGACTCAGGGACTCTAATATTTTTTTCCTATAGACAACGGAGAATTCACTATCAATTGTTAAATGCATTTTAAAGAATTGGGTAATAAAAAATCTGGAATAGTTTAAGAGAAAACTGCCTGGAGACCCTAGGAAAAAATGACCTCTGGAAGACCTATCCAGCTTTGTGCATGATTTTTTGAGCACAAAATGAATCCATGTGCAGAGAAGGCAGCAGAAGGACGCATGGCTCCATGGGTTAAGGGGAGCATGGTTTCAGCTGCCATGAAACAATCCAACCCAATGGTCAAGATTCTCACTTCAAAACTCTTCTGAGAAATTAGGTCCCTCTCATTGTTACCTATACCATCTTGTTTGAACTTGGTCAGAGTTTATTGAAGTTGTTTAGCTTATAGCTCATTAGATTGCAGGTGGGCGGGATGACAATTACCAGTCAAATGGGTAAAAAAAAAAAAAAAGATCTTTCCCCCAGAATGTTCTAGTTTCTCACCTTAATCTGGTGCTATCTGGCAAAACCTTCAGTTTGGAAGGATTCCACAAGGAGGAACCAAACTCAGAAAATGTTTTCAGTAAAACAACGTCTACTTCTTAAGGAAAAATACTTTATTACTCAGTTAAAATGCAATAAAAATGTAGATGAGACTGTTTTCTTAGGTTTGTTTTCTTCCTCCTGGATTCATTTACTTCATCTAGATATGGTATTTCAAAAATGGGCCAGAAATGTAAGAGTTTGACTTCCTTATTTTGAGGAGCAATTGCAATTTCAGAGCATTTACTAAGGAAAATAAGTTTTAAAAGAGCATGCTGATTATGTAAATGGAGAGAAATGAACATATACACGTTGTATACAATGTCTCTGATATTGCCTTTGGCAGATCCAGAATATAGGTAATGTAAAAAAGTCCATGAGAAAAGCAAAATAGAGTCCCAGGGAACTTGGCATGAGTATAATTAGGGTTAATAGAGTATAACCAGTCACGACATTTTTCTTAGTTTCTTTTTTTTCTTCTACTTGATATGAAGTTATCTTAAACCTCTCAATTAACACTTGGGATGCTAACATTCTACTCTGTGGAACCCATGATCCCAGTGGTGCCTGGATTGGGTCCCCTAGGCTTGTTCCCTGACCTGCTCTGTATCACAGGGTCTCGGCTGGCAGGGATCCAGACTCTGATGCTGCTTTGACCACTGATGGCCTGTGAGCCCTAGGAGACCTCTTTGTCTCTAAATCCTTGCTTTCCTCGTTCGCCTGGCACAAAGTAAGTAGTTTTGCAGCATTTTTGGTTAATTAACTAATGATAGTGAATAGAACTAGGATCTTGGAGCTTTAAGGTTCTCCTGTCCCACTCAACAATTCTCTCCTGCCTTTTTTTCACTCATAAAAAAACAGTAGATATTTGTGTCTTAGTTAACGAGATGGTACATCGATTGACAAACAGTTTTTGCTACATAGGCCAGGAGAAGTGTGATTTGGTATTAGAATGAAACCCTGAAATTATGAGTTCCAGTTTTAGGGTTTTGAACTTATGCCATAATCATAAGAAATATTGTTTGTGACACATATGAGAACTTTCGACACTTCAAAATGATTTTAAAAACACACGCTTTCCCCAGGAAGAAGCAGCTTTCCTCTAGGGCACAAGTGAGACTGAAATCTTGTAAGACTGAACTCATGCCCTCACAACGGGCAATACTTTCTTTTTCTCCCAGCTCTGGGGATTGAAACCAGGCTCACTCTACCACTGAGCTACCCTTTTTATTTTTTATTTTGAGACTGAGTGTCAAAGCTGCTCAGGCTGTCCTTGAATGTGGGATTCTCTTGTCTCAGCCTCCCAAGTAGAGTAGCTGCGATTATAGTTATATGTCATTATGCCTGACTGGGCAACACTTCTGAAGGCACCTGTTTAGAACAATATACAACAAACCATCCAAGGGGTATTGATATATGACAATCCTAGATCATACAGAAACCTTACATCATCCAGGAAGATGTATATTACTTGCAAATCACTTACAGGTAGAGTTTGATTTAGGACTAATGTTGTCCAGTGATCTCCAAAGTGGTAGACCCTAACAGAAGCATAAAGAGACCTGTGAAGATATAGAAGAAAACATAATAAAGCCTTAATTTATATTAACCTTAAGAAAATTAAACTTCACACTTAGGGAGGCTGAGACAGGAGAATTGCGAGTTCAAAGCCAGCCTCAGCAATGGCGAGGTGCTAAGCAACTCAGTGAGACCCTGTCTCTACATAAAACTTAAAATAGGGCTGGGGATATGGCTCAGTGGTTGAACGCCCCTGAGTTCAATACCTGGTACCAAAAAAAAAAAAAAAAAAAAAGAAAATTAAACTTCACTAATTTTTTTGGTTATTTTTAATTGTATTTAAATATATACAACATAACCATTCTAATCATTTTTAAGTATGTAATGCACTGGCATTAAGTAGATTCATAATGTTATGGAATCATCACCACTATCCACTTCCAGAATTTTTCATCATCCTGGACAGAAACTATGTACCAATTAAACAATAATTCCTAATCCCTTTTTCCTCCCAGACCATGGTATCTTCTGTTCTATTTTCTGTGTCCATGAATTTTCCTATATTGGGTACTTTATATAAGTGAAATAATACAATATTTGTTCTTTATATCTAGCTTATTCAACCTAGTATAATTTTTTCAAGGTTTATCCATGTTTTATCATGTATCAGAACTTTATTCCTTTTTAGGGCTGCAAAATATTCCACATATGTATCTACCACTTTTGTTTATCCATTTAACTACAGATGGACATTTAAATTGTTTAAATATTTTGGCTATTGTGAAGGAATGATCCTGTGATGAAGATTGGTATTAAAATATCTGTTGAACCCTATTTTACATTCTTTTGGGTATATTTCTAGAAGTAGAATTGCTAGATCATATCATATAGTAATTCTACATTTAACTTTTTGAGGTACCACCAAACTGTTTCCACCAAGGCTTCACTATTTTATATTTCCTCTATCAATATACAAGGATTCTAGTTTTTTTACATCCAAACCAGTACTTGTTATTCTGGTTTTGTTTATTAAAAAGATAACCAACCAAATGGTGGCGGGGGGGGGTATAAAATAGTATCTCCCTGTGGGTTTGATTGCTTACTGATCATTGGTCTATTTTCTATGGAGATTTGGCTATTCAAGCCATGTTCCTATTTTTAAATTGGGTTATTTGTTTTTTCACTGTTGCATTTTATATATTCTGGATATTCATCATTCATCAGATACATTTTTTTAAAAAAAGTAAATTTTTCTCATTAGTTATACATGACAGTAGAATGCATTTTGATACATTGTACACAAATGGAGTATAACTTCTCATTCCTCTGGCTATACATGATTTTTAATTTATTTATTTGTGCAGTGCTGGAGATTGAACCTAGGTCCTTACACATGCTCAGCAAATGTTCTACCACTGAGCTACATCCTCAGCCTCAGATACATAATTTTAAAATACTTTCTCCAATTCTATGAGTTTCCTTCTCAGTCTGTTGATAATGTGTCTTGATGTACAAAATGTTTTAGTGTTGATGAAGACCAATACATCTATTTTTTTTTTTTTGCTCATACCCTAACTTTCACTGTAACAGTGATGCTTAACCACTGCATGTATATTTGTAGCTTTTGTGGAAGGTATCTTATGGGAACAGTATGAGTTCCACTTCATGGGGAGGTTGATATTAGTGTCTGCAGGTGATTGATCGTGTATTCAATGCATTGTAATCGAAGTATCTCCTTATGTGGATTTTTGGATCAAATTATTTATATTTTTTGTTTTATATTGTTACTTACATATTTATTAAGTTAACCTTCACAGTTATAGAACAAATCACTGATGAAATGTCTTGCACAGAAAATTCAAAGGTAAGAGAGCTCTATTAATGCAAGCTAAACCTAAGAATAAGAGCATGTCAGAGTTGTTACTACTAATTATATTAGGAACTCAATCTGTTACACTAGGAGGATCTGATAAGGAGCCAGTAAAAATTCACAAATATCAATGCAACTATTTAAAAACATGCATTATCTGTGCTATTGTTAACAACTCATCAAACTCTTATGTTGTGTGTTAGGAAACAAGTCAATGATAGTATATGTGAAAATTTGTAAGGAAACATTTATTTTAAATCTATCACATAATTTTAAATGATTTTAAACATTATTGCATCCATATTTTTAGAGTAGATTTATATCACATAAAATTAATATTTATATAACTAACACTAGGGATGCATCTTCTAATTTTTTTTGATGGGGGTATTTTAAATTTGAAATTCTGGTTCCCCTAAGAGGGAGAAAACTTACAGAAATATTTGCCCATCAGCTTTGTCAGTAGGAAATTGGCACAGTATTATCCCTAGAGTTTATTCTCCTTTTGAAAATGTAACATTGACTCGACTCCAGTCTGTTTGGCAAAAGTTTCCTGATAGCTCACTGCAAAGGCGGCAAAGGATTAGCACATTTGGCTTTAGTATTTATGTGAGAACAAGTGCACTTTTTTCATCTGTGTTTATGTAGAGTTTGTGTATCTCAAGTCGAGTAATCCTTGCGACAAAACGGTTATAACCCCATGAGACTGATTTGATGCCAGAAGAAAATACCATAACAGAGTTGAATGATGAAGCCATTCTGGACCTGAGATGTGTTAACAGAGAAGAGAAATTTCTCAACAACAAAACTGTAGATAATCAATCACCTTGAATCTGGGCTTCTCATTGTCCCATGCCAAGGCAACTCTATTATTATCCAAGCTAATGAGTCTGTGAGGGTCCTTGTTTACCCAGATGTCCCACTTGTGAGTGTCCTTTCTGACCATTGTATTGCTCATTAATACATCCATTGGAGAATGAACTGGGGAAAACCCAGAAATTTTATCTGCTGGTTTTATTCCCTTATCATTTTCATTAGGAGGAAAATTTGGGTTTTACATGAATTTTCTAAAGAAATAGCTAATGGATATTGACTTCAGAATCCTGGATAACCAAATGCCAATCAAAACTACTTGCAAAAAAAAAAAAATTAAAACCAAGACAAGCTTTGCTCATCATGCATTATTAGGTAGACATACTCTAAAACTATGTGAAACCTTGGACTTTGGTAATAAATTTGTGTATCTCTTTGAAACTAAAAGGTAAGCAAAGCTAGGCTGGACACTGGGCACATTTTTTACTTCAGACAGCCTAAAGTTAATAGAAAAGGTAGCTTTCAGTTTGTAGTTACTCACCTCTGGTAGAATCTCCAAGCTGAGACAAGTTTATTGGATCATGGAGTTGGAAGGAAACTTAGAGGATAGCACCCCTCAATCCTCCACTCAAGATTAGGGCAGGTTTTGTAGGTTACTTCTTTTGAGGATCAGCTTCTGAAGCGGAGTCATCCTGAAGACTGTACATGTGGAGCCTGGGAACAGACATGAGGAGGTAGCTGAGCAGAGGTAATTTAAAGCCGAAGGAAACAGGAATTTGCCTCCAGCGGGAAGGGGTTGCTGATGGTGGATAGTGGATGGGTTACAAGGCACAAAGGAACAACAACAAAAGGAACAAGGCTGACTAGGTGAGGTTTCAGGGTCCAGGAACTAATCTCTCAAAGCTGGGCATGGGGGTTGGTGGACTGTGTTTTCAATGTGGAACCCTTCCACTTTGCCAAGGCAGGGGCTGTGCCTCTTCTGATCTCACATTCCTGGCTCTGCTATCCAACTTTGAATGCTTATTTTTATTCTCTTCAGTTCTGGTGATTCATTAAAATGTTCCCCCTTGGCTTCTGCTCTTCTTGCTCGTTGGAATTTTGCCTCCTTTCTGAAGTCTAAAGTAAAAGCTTCCGTTTCCAGAGGAAGTGTTGACTTTTGACACGGCTTGTCCTCTACAACATCTCTGAGAGCCTTCCTTTTTTTGCTGTTCTCAAAGATCGCATTGCTCAATTGTTCAAATGAGGGGAGGTTTCTGCTCCATAAAGTGGACTGTGAGCAGCTTGAATCGTTCAACTCCAGGACTGAACTGCAATGGATCACTCTTTCTCTTTTCACATGCATCAGCTTCTCTGGCTCTCCTGATTTTTTACTAGCAATGAATCTGCTCCTTGGCTTTGCTGCACCTCTGAGTATATGATCCTTTCATTTTTCTCTTCCATATTTGGCTTCATAGACTTCTGAATCTCATCATCCATCACTCCAATTTCTCTTTGAGCAACAGTTTCAACTTTCCTGGTTACTTTTCTGTGCTCATCCTGCACTTTTCCCATGTTCAGTCCTCAATTCCACTGAAACCTGTTCATTCATAAGACCAGATAAAACAAAGCTTTTCTGTCCACCACCCAACATAACCCTTTGCTTAGGCCCAAGACCCCTGGCACTCCTCCGATATCCTGGTCAGCTTGTGACTTTTTCCAAAGAGCAACCTCTGGACTTTGGTTTCCACCCAGGAATGTGGAGAGAGTATCATTCTTATCCTTTAAACAGATGTGTAGCTAGCTGAATTGAAAGTTTAGTACTCTCCTTGAGCCCAATAAGAGCTGAGATTTCAGAGCAACTGACCAATATGAAAACTAAGCATAGAATAACTAATTAGAACAAATAATAATAAAAATACATATATAAACCTAAGTGCAGACTGCCTCTTGGGTAAATGGGATGCAAGCATTTGTGTATCTGGTAGAGTCAGATGCTGGTAAGAAGAACTCAGCTGTAATAGATATGAATTGGTAGAGGCTGAATGTGGGTTGGCAGGAGAGTATAGAGCCCCAAGGGGCGGCAAATATACAAGAGTTCTCCCTCTCCTGCAGACTTTTTCTCTATGTATCAAACTAGGTGTTCACAAGAAAAGACTGACAGGACACCTGAGAAAGCATCCTTTGAGTGCAGTATACAAGGGTGAGACATGAAACTCCATCAGGAGGCTTCTCCCTGATTTCTTCCATAGAACCAAAGCCTTACTATAGAAGGGACTAGAAGAGACGTTTGACCAAAATTATTGCCTTAGTAAAAACCCACTGTAGCTGGGGGATAGAAACAAGAAAACTTCAATCCCTGAGACAGGAAAGATATATATACTGGACTATGACAGACAGCTTGGGGAAGGGTAGCACTGAGAAAGGACTCAGTGCCTAAGACTGAGGAGTAACCAACCTTCTCTCCAACCATCAAACCCAAAAGTGTTGGGTAACAAGAAACAGCAGAATATGTATGAGAGAGTTTCAAGAGCATAAAACAGATCTCCTTGGGGGCACAGTGCAAAGGAAAGACCTAAAGCTAAATGGAGCAAGCACTGAGAAAAACCATCTGACATACAATTCCCCAGATGAAGACCAAAGTATTGCTGGAGGAATTTGAAATGTGGGGGGAGGGTCCCTGGTGGTAACCATAGCAACAACAAACCTAATATCCAGTACAACTCCTGAGCAGATTAGTTCAACCTCCTGAACTAAAGGCTTAGCAGAAGGAAGGACATGTCCATTTGCAACCTCAAACACATTTTCCATGGTCCTATTCTCTTCAATAAGATTTCTCATTTTCACTCCCTCCCATAGTTAGATATTTTTCTTGAAAAAAAAAAAAAGTAAACAAAGTAATACACTACCAAGAGGCAAATAAATAATTGGGAGCATATTCAGATATGATATAGATGTTGTAACTGGCTAAAAGAGCATTTAAAATAACAGTAATACGTCAAAGACTCTAATGTAGTGATTGGCAAACTTTTTCTCCAAATGACCAGATAATAAGTATTTTGGGCTGTATAGGGCACTTATGATATTTCTTACAAATTCTTTTTTTGTTGTTGTCAGTTTGATACTAGGGATTGAACCCAGGAACACTCTACCACTGAGGTACACCCTCAGCCCTTTGTATTATTTAATTTGAGACAGGGTCTTGCTAAATTGTGTGCCTTGAATTTGCAATTCTCCTGCTTTGGCCTCTCAAGTTCCTGGGATTAAAGTCATGTGCCACTGTGCCCATCTACAAATTCTTCTTTTTTAATAAAAGTTTTAAAAAAATCCTTAAAAAATTAAAAAAACTTGGAATGGAACCACAATTGATCCAGTTATTCCCACTCCTAGGTTTATACCCAAAGGACTTAAAATTAGCACACTACAGTGATGCAGCCACATCAAAATTTATAGCAGCTAAATTCACAATAGCTATACTATGGAACCAATCTAGGTGCCCTTCCAGAGATAAATGGATAAAGTAATTGTGGCATATATACACAATGGAATATTACTCAGCCTTAAAGAAGAATGAAATTATGGCATTTTCTGCTAAATGGATGTAAATGGAGAAAATCATGCTAAGCAAAATAAGCCAATCCTAAAGAACCAAAGGCTGAATATTTATCTGATATTCTGATGCTAATTCATAATGAGGGGGCAGCTAGGGAAGAGGTACTTCAGTTTAGACACAGGGGAGTGAGAGAGGGAAGGGGTTATGGGGGTAGAAATGATAGAATCAATTGGACATTATTACCCTATGTGCATATATGATTACATGACCTGTGTAACTCTACATCATTTACAACCAGAAGAATGAGAAAGTATACTCCATTTATATATGAAGTGTCAAAGTGCATTTTACTGTCATGTATAACTAACCGAAACAAAAAAATTTAAAAATGTAGAAATCATTCTAATTACATAGGCCATAGAAAAGTAAACCACTGGCTGCATCTTGTCCATAGACCATAGTTTGGTGACCACCCACTCTAATAGAGAAAGTGAACAGTGTGCTATGTTAAATGGTGATTTGAGCAGAGAAATAGATACTGTGAGAAAGAGGCAAATGGACATGATAGACATTAGAATTAAAAAAGGACATGGCAAATGACAGGAAGAGGGCCTTTGTTAGACTCGTTATTAGACATGACAACCTAAGAGAAGAACCAATGAACATGAGAATAGGTCAATAGAAATTACCAGATCTAAAACACAAAGAGAGAAAAAGAGAGAGAGAGGGAGAGGGGGAGAGAGAGACAGAGAGAGAGAGAGAGAGAATACCTAAATAAAACACAAGCAAAAATCAAACCAAAAAAACCCCAAAAACCTCCCTAGAGCATTTAAGACATGTAGGATAGCATTGGCCTAACATATGTGTAATTGGAATGCCAAAAAGAAAAGAAAGAGAACAAGGCAGAATAAACAGTCAATAGCAACCAAGAATTCCCCAGATTTCTTAACAGATATAAAACAGATGCAAAGAGCTCATAGGACATCATGCAGTATAATTACAACAAAACAACAAAACAAAACAGAAAACAGAAAAACAAATCAAAATATACACCTATATTCAAAGGCTGAAAAAGTGAAACTTCTTCTTTAGTGATGTCTGTTGGTAAATTTTGGGTAGAGATCTTAATTTTTGTCCCAGGTGGCTAGTGAAAAAGAAACAGAAGAATTTTGAATGGACTAATGATTGGACTAAGGGAAGTAGTAGCACATTTAAACAACAACAACAACAACAACAAAAACCCAGAACCATCAGAATAGCTTACATAGGTGTGTAAATAGATACAGAAACTACATTTCTCTATATCTAAATTTCAAAAAAAGATGCCTAGACTCTGGCCAAGAGTGATAACATGTCAAAATGGTGATGAAGCCAGCAAGGAAATCCAGGATTTACAGCCATCCATCCATGACCTTGGTCCCATGCCCTATGTCACATCCTTTTGTTTAACCTAAAAGAGAAAGGGAAAGAAAGTTTGAGCAGAATCCTAGAGCTAGGAAGTAAATCTTCCACAGTCATAACCAAACCAGGTTTCTGTTTCCTGTCGAGAAAGCAGGCACTGGGTCAGGAGTCCGGGCCTCCTGTGACAGCAGCACATTCTTAATAAATGTTTGGTGTATTTTTGACATAGACCAGACCCCAGAGCTGGCTTTTCCTTAGCCCTGATGGAGGGCTAAGTCTGTGCTGTTGCTGACAAGAATCTCTCTCACACGGCTCTAGGACAGCAATGGCTTAGACTCTGGCCAAGTTAGCATTCTGTTACCTCTGACCCCATCCCAGGCATCTGAGTCCTGCATCATAGTGCCCCTATCCATGTATGGTCTCCAACTCAGCCCTGACCTTAACATTGCCTGGTCCCATTTGGCTTGTTTTTGTTCATTTCCTTTTCTTATTTCCCAAGATTATTCAATTTTATTGCCCCACAATATCCACTTCACTCTTAATAGACGATCATGCTTCCTACTTCATAGAAAACAGAGACGCTTGCTTCTCAGAGGAGAATAACATGTCATGTGTATTGCATCTCTTATACACAAGGTAGTGCTTTTGTTCTTTTTATAAAAAGATCTCATTAATATTAACATCATCTTTATCCTTTCAAGAAGATATGAAGCCTTCGAGAGACAGGGTTCAAACTTAGGTCTGAAGAACTGCTGAACCTCTGCTCTTTTATTACCTTATACTTCTTCTAGAAAACACAACATATCAAAACAAAAATTAATCTAAGCCAAACCTGCTTTCTGATCTGTTCTTGAGATGTTTTAATCGGGAGACAGAACGTAAAGTTTAAAAATCCTTTGGCAAGATAAATTCCGAATACAAATTGAATTCAAGTTCAAAGAGCTGATATGGATATGTTTCTGCAAGCAGATTTTAATGAGGGTGAGGATGGGGGTAATGAGCAGAATGAGGAGAGAGTGGGAGTGGGGAGAGTTTATAGGAAGGCCCCAACATGAGAAAGAGGAGCCACACGCACACAAGTGCTTCACAGTTTTATCAAGTATTGGTTCTGTCTGCAATTGAATGTGCAGGTGTACTCGGGGAAGAAGAAACAACTGAGATATTTCTCTTCTCTCTCTCTTTCTCTCTCTCTCTCTCTCTCACACACACACACGCACACACACACGAACAATGACAGTGACAATGACAATGACAGAAAAGTTAGAGAATGACTGACCTGTTAAGGGTACCTTGTTAGGCACAGAACCCCAGCTAGCTGGGGCTCGGAATTAATACCGTGTCCTAAAAACAAGCATAAGCTAATTGTTCCACCGAGGGTTTGAACCCATGACCTAGGCCCCATTTTATTAAACTCTATCCAACTGAGCTCACTAATACAGAATGAACCCATGAGAGAAACCTGATGTCAAATTTAAAGCAATACATACCGCATCATTCCAGCATCAGCACTTCTATTATTATGATTGACCAAAGGAATTTTGGGAAAAACTTCTTTAAAAGTTAAAGAATTCTCTTTACAAAGTTGAAGGATTATCAAAGATTCAGTGATTTAGATGGGTGCATATCAAAGTCATAAGTAATGACAATACTCTCTGGACTTAATGAAATAGCTACTTGTACTTCCAAAGCAGAGGGAAAGATTTCTTTTCTACCATATATATCAAAATGAGAAAATTCCACAAGACATTGGAGCTATTACCATCATCCTTCACTTCCAGAGAGAAAGTGCGAATTGACTTCCTAATAACTCATTTTCCTGGGTGTTGGTTAGCTTTCCATCATTGTAACAAAATACCTGAGATAATTAGTTGTTTCAGTTTTTTTTAAATGTGTATTTTTAGTTGTAGATGGACACACTATCTTTATTTTATTTATTTGTTTTTATGTGGTGCTGAGGATCGAACCCAGTGCCTCACACATGTGAGGCAAGTACTCTACCACTGAGCCACAACCCCAGCCCAGTTGTCCTAGTTCATGATCAGTTGACTTTATTGCTCTCAGCTTGTGGTAAGGTAGTACATCATGGTGGGAGCCTGCGGTGGATTAAACCCACTCGGCTCTTGGCGGGGAAGTGGAGCAGAGGAAGGGATGGAGTTCCTACCCTGCCCTTCAAGGGCACATCCCAGTGACCTATAGACCTCCCTTAAGGCCCCACCTCTCAAAGGCTCCACCACCTCCCAGTGTGTCAACCTGGGGACCAAGCTTTTAACACATAGACCTTTGGGAAACATTCAATGCCCAAACTATGGAACCAGGCATATTTAAATGTACTATCCATTCAGTAGGTCAAAATATTTATTAAGCTTTTTCTCAGTGGCAGGATTTTCATAGGCAATGACATAGAAGTGACTAAGATGTGCCTGGAGACTATATGACAGTGAAGAAATATAGCCAATAGAATGTAAACTAACAATGGGCAAGAATTGATCATTTTCTTGATTATTAGTATTTTTTACTTTTTTTCCCTTCCACATTTTTTTGGTGCATTATAGCTCTAAATAATGGTGATATTTGTTGTTACATATTAGTACATATGCACAAGATAACAATATAACAAGGTCACTATCCCTCTGCAGCACTTAGCCCCTCTCTTCCCACTTCCCACCTCCTGGTCCCTTTCTTCTATTCTACTGATCTACCTTTGCTTTTCATGCCATCTCTACCCCAGCCTCATCTTTCTTTTTCTTTTTCCTCTCTAGATTCCACGTATGAGAGAAAACATATGATCCTTAAACTTCTGAGTTTGGCTTATTTTGCTTAACACAATGGGCTCAAGTTCCATCCATTTCCTGCATATGACATAATTATGTTTTTTTTTATGACTGAATAAAACTCCATTGTGTATATACACCACATTTTCTTTATCCATTCATCTGTTGATGGACACCTAGGCTGGTTCCATAGTTTGGCTATTGTGAAGACTTGTGCTGCTATAAACATGGGTATGCATGTATCATTATAGTATGATGACTCTAATTCTTTAGGATAAATACCAAAGAGTGATATAGGTGGGCCATATGATGGTTCTTTGGCTAGTTCTTGGAAGAACCTCCATACTAATTTCCATAATGGTTGTACTAATTTACAATCCCAACAACAGTGTAAAAGTGTTCCTTAAATAATAATAATAATAAATAATCCTTTCCAGTATTATTTATTATTGTTTGTATCCTTGATGACTGCCATTCTGATTTGTGTGAGATGAAATCTCAGTGTAGTTTTGATTTGCCTTTCCGTAATTGCTAATGATGTTGAACATTTTTTCATGTATTTGTTCACCATTTGTTTTTTTCTCTTGAAAGTATCTGTTTTAATTAATTTGCCCATTTATTGATTGATTATTTATTTATTTTTTGCTGTCAAATCTTTTGCATTCTTTATATCATCTAAACATTCAGCCTGTGTCAGAGGGGTAAGTTGCTAGCAAAGATTTTCTCCCCCAAAATTGATTATTAAATACAGATACTACATAATTTCTCAAACTTCAAAGATGTATTCCCTTAGATTCACAAAGTGTTGAAAATCATAGGTAAGTTGCTGTGGATGTGATCTGTTTAGTGGGTGGGATGAAAGCTCTCTAGGAATACTCAGCATTTTTGCAGTCTTCATTATCATACATTCTGGCATTTTAAGTCCATCTCCTCTATTTTCTAACACTATGAAGTTAAGCAATTTTTTTTTAAACTTCTTTTGAGTCTCAGTGCCTAGTCTGGAAAATGATGCAGGTTTTCTCTACCAAATAGCACAATATAACCCAAATTACCCACGGTAATTGGCAGGTACAGTACTCAAGAAATATTAGTTCTTCCTTCCAATGGAAAAAAAAAAAGGTGCCTCTTGTTCATTTTCAATGGCCAGGGGTAACTTAACATTGAACAGTAGATATAAAGAGTACTGAAATACAGTAAAGAATCTGAGCTATGTTACTTTGCAGAACAATTTTATCAAAATACATATAATTCCTTTGAGAACATTGTTGGCTTTAAATACAAAGGCAGTTCCATCATAACCCTAATTTCCAAGATAAAATTTATATTTGCTAAATCAGATTTAACTTTTCACTAGTGATTTATGACTGTTTTTCTCTGTAAGCATTTTTCTTCTAACTTTGAGGTGAGGAACAGAGCAGACAATAGGTTAAGGGGAGAACTGCTTATTTAACTCAGAAGTTTTCATCTCAGGGTGCTCATCTAAGCATTCCTTGTGCAGGTAGAGGTTTGGTATTTGAAAAGCAAAGGTATCAAGTTTCTTGGCTCTCTGTAGCCTGAGCATTTATCAAAATAAACCCAAGGAGTAGGGGCCTGCAGGGCCCTTTGGAGATTAGAAGAATGCTGTGCATGTGGTGAGGGGTGTGGGAGGGGGCGATGATTGCACCTGAGGGAACTGGCTTTCTGGAGGTTTCTCGGCTCCCATCCAGCTGTCTCTCTACTAGTAACAAAAGCCTTGCCTTCCTCAGCCCTGGGCATCTGGCTCCATCACCAGATGCTGCCCTGAGGTCAGTGTAAAATGCAGAGAAAACATCTGGGTCTTTTAGACTCAATGCTTGCTTTGGCAATAATGACAAGAGTTAAGAATAATTATATTATCTATAATTATAAATGTATATTTAATATTTATATAAATTACCCATGTAAATAAAATTATAAATGATCATCTTTTTAAATGCAAAAATCTCTATAATAATAAGCATTATTATTACAGAGATAATAGTTTGTTATACTAAGAATTTCATAAGCATCACCTCTTTGACCCTCCAAACAAAATACTTTGATCCAGCTGCCATTATTTCCTTCTTTCACAGAAAAGAAAACAGACTCAGTAAGGTGAAGTGACTTCCCCAAGTCATCTAACAGGTAAGTGACGGTGCGGGGATGAGAACATGGAGAAAAACTCTGGAGTCTAAATTCTCTGTCACACACAAGGACAAATCTATACGTAGCTCTGTTTTTTATTATGGATACAATGACTTGAACTATTAGCAACGTTATCAGTTGTGAACAATGATGTCTTTCCCAGAAGAAATACAGAAAATACACCCTTTCCCTCCAGCTAAGCTGCTGCTGCCTGCTTGGATGGGATAAAAAAAAAATTAAAGATATTGTATCTACAACTAAAAAAAATTAAAAAAAAGAAATCAATTGAGTAAAAAAGGAGGGAGCAATTTGTGATTCAAAGAGGATACTTACATTATTGGCCTTTTGAAGTCAAAATGGTTATGTTTTATTTTTCTTTCTTAATGTCAATTCATATTTTAGTCTTCATTTTTCCTTTTTCAGGTAAATGACCCTATGATGGTTTTGATTTTGTGCTCATGTGTCCAAAGCCCTGATGATTTCATACATAACCTTCCAAATCTTGGAATATCTCTTGACCAATTGCTGAGGTCAACTTTGAAAATGTCTTTCAAGCTTATTTGCTGCTGGGCTCTGAGGTGAAAGTTTGTACCTTCTGATTTTTGTTTATAAAAGTTACTTTGATCCAAAATGAAATGTCCTGACTTCCAAAAATGTTAATGCAGGATAGGAGGAATGCCCTCATTCACCTCAAAGGACTCCTACAGAGCAATTTTCTCCTGAGGTTATAGGCAGTGATGAATTGTCAGAAGCTGGTGTTGTAGGTCACAGACTTGGCAATCTTTTTCAAAGATGTCACCCGAAGCAAAAAGACTCAGTCCAATTCTTGAAAGAGTAGCATAAGACTTCTTTTGACCAAGAGGATAAACATCCCTCACTCATCCATTTTGGTTCAGTCATCTGGAGGTTTTAATGTGTTTTTACATTTCTCATAAAACAAGAATTCTGGGAATTCAAAACTCAAGTTGACTTATTGGATTAATATTTTGGAGTATTCAAATTAGTGCAGAGCATTCCAACAGCTTCATTCACTAGTGCGTGCGTGTATTTGTTTTAAAGTTATGCTAATCTGAAAATCGAGACTAAAAGATGATGAAAAGAAGATTGAAGAAACTAGCTGGGAAAAGAAGAGAAACTAGCCTGGCTTCTACTTTCTTTCCTCAAATCAATCAATAAAAATGCATTTATTCATTTAAGAAATACTGTGTGTACTTACTTTGTCCTAGCACTGTGCTGGGAAGTACTGCTATGAATGAAAGCTGCGTTGCCCCGCCCACGTAGCTTAGCACATTTTGGTGGGGGATATGCCAACAGTTACATCAAATATGGTAAGTGTCATTCAGCATAAATTCCAAAGCTTGAAGGATTTAATTTGTTTGGGATTCGATTTACTATGTTTCTAAAGGGAAAAATTAAGTGATTAAGAGTGCAGGGGAAAAGAAATATTTTTTCTTTCCATCTGAAGTTCGTGGCTGAGGGCTCTATAAAAAAAAGACAGATTAACAAGAGAAGAGCATAGAGAGTTACTTGAAACAAGTTTTACATGACACAAGTGTAAAGATCACACAACCAGGAGAAGATGAATTAAGCCACTCCGCAAGGCTGTATTGAAATGCGCGCCCTGGGACCAAATCCCGCATCCATCAGAGCGTGTGGTGAGAAATGGCGTCTGAGATTCGGTGCATAGAGAATTTTAAGAAAACCTGGTCAGGAAGGGGAGGGCTTGGGAACAGGAAGAGAAGGCCAGAGTTCTTCCTGAATGGGTCAGGAAAACTCGCTGATTGACAGGAGGCATGTCCACTAGTGACGTCACATCTGGCTTGCAGCAGCTCCGCTGACCAGTTTCCTTAATTGGGCATCTTAGATCCTGACCAGACCTAACATTAAGTACTTTTGGAAATGAAGAACCAAAGAAACAGGTAAACCTGTGCATTTTTACATTTAGGCTTGATAAATAGTGCACAGTCATGGAGAACTATGATCAGAGAATGAAGAGTAAGATCTAATGGTAATAAATCGGAGGGGACTTTAAAAAGAACTGTTAGTTCACATTCTTTTTGGTGTCTCTGTCTTTAAGGATAAGAGTATTCTATTCTTCCAGGTTTAGCATGGACATCTCTGAAATAAAGAACTTCTGATCTCCTTCAGAAGAAGTTCACAGAATTTTTTAGGGCTTGATTCAGAGGAGAAATGTTGAGAGAAGGTCAGAGAGACCTTTATGCTTCTGCTGGTTCCTCAAATGCCAGAGTGCCATATTTTGGAGTAGTTTGCCACATACCTCATCAAGTGCTATGGTCAGAGATATAAAACACAGACTTCCTTGGAGGTTAATTGTGAATATTCTGCAAAGTAGTAAGCTTCTTGTCACTGGCAGCAATCAAATACAGACCTATCATTCAAGAGATTTCTGCTTGAATAAATCACTGGAGTTGACTGATGCTTGTGGAGATGCAAGTTTCATGAGTTACTTTGAGTAGTTCCTGGTCTTCATGAGAAGATCAAGAACTAAAGTCTGGACATCTTTACTGACAGCCTTTAAGCAGGAATTAAGGGCAATAAAACAGGTGTGAGGACCTCTGACTTTTACACCTAATAAGGGATATATTACTTTAGTTTTAAGCACTGGAATTTTGTGGTGGCTTACTATAAATGAAATCCCCCTATGGAAACCAAACTGAAGCCTCCTTCATTATAACAAAAAGAAGGTGAAATGATTTGTTTTGAAATATGAATGTTTTCAACTGTGCTGTATTTTTCAAATCATTTTATCTCATTATGTCCTTAAATAACCATTTTTCTTTCTTTTTGAATAAGTAGAACCTAAAAGAATTTTTTTCCTCAGTTACAAAATCTCAGCCCCTCTAAACAGAAATTTTTAAACACCACCACAAATATGCTTATTAACAGATTTACTAATATAAGCAGAAGCCATGTACATCTCTAAATACATTTGTAACAGATACAGGAAATCTTTGAGGTTTCTGCAAGTAATTATCACAAGATCCTTATATTGAAAAGTTTTTCTTACTGACAAAAGACCTTGTGTTTTAATCAGAGTTTCAATCCCACAGAGCAACAACGAAATATCTGATACACATGCTGAGAACTGTGCAAAAACAAAATTTTAACAAATTGTGTTTTGAAGATCAAATTGGCTTTTTTTATAAGTGATTCATGAATCAAGCAGCTTTCAGTCTACAAAATAGAAAGGAGCTCCACTGGGTGTGGTGGAGCAGCTGGTTTTTGTAAGGAAGCTTGAACAGGAATGAAGAAGCAGCACAGCAAAAAGTGGATTGGTTAACATCAGCTTCCTTCAGGTTCTTTTCCTTGTGTGGGTTAAAGCGGAGGGTACTTCCTTATGCCAGCTTAGGTAGACTGGGCCTCTTTTGTTACTGTGAATCTCCTAGTTACTATTATTTTGGGAAGATTTTATTATCATCTTTATCCTGATTTCTCAGGAAGTCAGACTTTACAAGTAAACAGCTTAGGCTTCCTTTTGGTGTTGTGGAATCCCAGCATGAGTGACTCCATCTTGCTTTTGGTCTATTGAGGCTTAGTGTAGATGCTCAGTTCAAATGAATGACTTCCCATAAGCTTTTATGTAATAAAGCCAGAGTCATGAGGATTAGGAACCTTTTTTTCATTTATTACTTTTGTATATCTTGTTTCTTTTAATAACAGAGGGATTTCCATTTTTTCCTAACAATTCTTCTATGTTACTGCTTTATTGGTAAATTTAAACATTTGATAATTATAGGAATAGTTAATCCCAATTAATATTATTTGAACCACTATTATCTTCTTGGCATTGCCTTAATCACAATGATCTAAAGTTGAGAGAAATCAGACACTATTCAGTAGCAGAGTGGAATGTTCTGAAAGCCAATCACCTCAAACAAACCATGAGGCAGGGTGCCCTGCTGTTGGTTCTGGCCCAAACAGCTTTACGTTATTCTGGATAACATAAAAATGAGCTTTCCTAAGAGAGAAAAGCATCAAAAATCAAAGAATAGTGAAAAACATAAACTCATAAGCCTCAGGTGATTTGAAAATGAAAAGCAAGCATTGCAAACTTATTTGAAAACATTGTGGGTACCTCTACAAGAAGACTCTTCCCTGAGCACCACTGAGAATGTCTCATTTAATAAGTCAACCTTTACATTCTTTTACATATTTGAATTTTATTTTTTTTTGTGCTTGTGTCCGCTTTGGGGAATAAATCTTTTGCTGAAGTCACAGAAACATTAACCCTCATCATACAAGTTTGTCTGTCAAGATTGAGCATGGTTGATTGTCAACTCCAAAGTTCTAAATTAATCTCTCAAATAGAATGCTTGGCAGCACTAACTCAGCCCACATAACTTTAAGAACTTCTTGTGAATCATTCACAGATAATTTCTTAATCATTTTCAGAAGAATGTTTTTGGAAGAAATATGTAGTGTGAGCAGCAGTTCTGCTCTTCCTAATGTTAATAGTACTTCCCAATAAATAGTATTTCATTCTGATGCACCCCAAGGGATCAGAAAACATCTCTTTTCATATACTTGAAGCAGCAGTTTTGCTCTGAAAAAGAATTTTCATGGAGTAGAACTGACTACATCAAAAACCTTTTCAATGGACAAATAATTATGGAGTATCATTTTAGATTTTATGAAGAAAGCATAGTTCTTGTCCTTAAGATACTTGTAATATGTGAGAAAAATTATAATATGTGTAATAATATAATAATTATAATATGTGTAATAATACTTGTAATATGTGAAAAAAATACCTGGCTTTTCCCATACTGTGGCATCATCTATAAATAGGTGGCATAATGATTTTCTTACAATAAGTTGACATGGCATTATATAATCAGAGAATTTCAGGAGGAAATCTGGTTTTGAATAATCATTAACTCATTCCTTGACCTAAAGCAGAAATGTGACTTTATTTTTCCACTCTGACACCTAATGTCTAGTGAGGTTTCTGTCATGTTTTTAGTATAGGCTGCAGATGAGGGTGGTCCTACACTTGGATTCACTGTTGGAAGATCTGAAGGGTAGGAGAGGGAAAAGAAATACCATTTCCTATCCATTGTAGGTTAATGGCTGACACCTCTATGACTAAAGAGAGACAAGAAAGAGAAAAGTATAACAAATGTATTTAATCGAAGTTTTATGTGCGTCTTCAGAAATGAAGAATCAAAGAAATGGGGGATTCTGCATCTTTAGGTTTGCTAAGAGTAGATGGTTGTATACAAGAATGATTGGATAAAGAGGATATGACCTAATGGTAACAAACCAGGAAAACTTGGCAAGGACAGTTGGGTCAGATTACTCTTGGCATTGTGTCTTCATCCCTTTCCTCCATATATAGGGCAGGATACCTGTCACAGGAGAGTCTTGAAAAGAGGTCAGAGAAACTTTTCAGCTTTCTCGGTTTTCACAGATTCCAAAGTATTGTATTTTGGGGTTGTGGTTACAGAACCCCAACAGAAGCAAGGTATTTTTCTGTGTCAAGTAATCTGATCATTTAAAGCTGGATTTAAAGCAAGAATGAACCACTGAGGTAAAGTGGTTTAGATTAATAATATATAATGTTCCCAAATATCAAAAAGCAAGCCCTTTCAGGATAAAACAACTGTGAGAAGAATGGAGACCCCATGGAGGCAGAATTAGCAATATGACTGACAGATGAAAACCAGGGACCAAGATCTTTTTGAGCAATAACTACATTTTCCCCTCAAGTCCTGCTCCTATTCATATCTCTTTCCATGGCTACTTGGAAATGAATGCCACGAAGCTTTTCAATGTGTAGGATTTAGGAAACTAACAGCTCAGAATAAATTATTTTAAAATTTTTCTTGAAATACAGAATTTTATTTACAAACTATTTAAAAGTAGGAAAACAAAACAAAAAAACTCCCACCCTGTCAAGAAAGACAGGTGGAAAATGGGTTCCTGATAAAACTGAATTTTAGGGCAAAAAGGTCTAAAAGGCCACAAAAGAGAAATAGCACCAGGGTCTTTGAAAAATGGCTAGGTACTTGCATTTTTTTTTTTGGCATTTTTAATCAATGAATCTAAGTTTTCCTTGGAATTTCACACCGAGTATGCACTACACAGCAATTTGACCATAAAATACCTGTTTTCTACATGCATTTTAGGATAAGCTACCACTATAAACAAGTCAACAGAAACACATAAGTAAAATGTATTTTGCAGAATTCTGCCAAATGGACTGAACAGGCCATGGGCAAAGCAAATGAGGGAGCGTTAAGGAATTGAATATTTTAAGTATTAAGAATTAATTCAGACACAGTGTTGTATTTTTTCAATATAAATTAATATTCAGTAACACACTAGAGAATTTTATCTCTAAAGAGATTAGTGCACTGGCAAAGTATTTGGCTAACCGTGGAGAGCTGTGAACAGCAGATACTGAAATCACCCCAGCCTTGTAGATCCTAAGGCAAAGATGCATTCACTGATCAATCCTTTGCTAGAGGTCCAGCAAGAACTGGAAGCATGATTATCTCCCTGCTGTACTTCCAATACTAAGCAGCAAACTTAAGGAGTCAAAGAGGAGTCCCCAATGGACAAGGGGAGCAGAGAAGAGAAACATGTTATTTGTAAACTTAAAAACAGTAAAAGTGGACACAACCCCTATCCAATCCCAGAGATAAGGTCAAGTCCCCAAAAGTAGTGGTTAAATTAAAAAACTGGACACAACTCATTTCCCATAAAACATGGTACATAGACATTTCAGGAATAAATTAAAAAAAATCATTAGAGAAATGCTCAGCGAAACACTTTTTACCTCGGACATTTCAGGGCTGAAACATACCCTCTATTCATCCAGGCAACCATAAAGCTTGCTTTTAGCAGGGATGCAAATTGGCCAAGGACATCAAACTCATTACAGAACAACTTTGTAACTTTCTTTTGGGGCCAAAGCCTAGGCCTGTGAGCATTCAAGCAACCCTGCAAGACCTGGGACAACAGGTTCCAAAGGTTCTGAGGTCTGGCCCTTTGTTCGCAGACAAAATGTTAGACACATGTTACACTTTGTATTTTGAAATATGGAAACGTATTTTAAATGCTCTTAAGACATTTATTTATTGAAACATTCTCTGCCCAAATTTCACATTAGCTTAAAACTCAATTCAGACTTTGCATTTCTCCACTGGTCTCCACCTCAGTGTATTACATAAAAACACCTCCAGCAATCAGTCGACCAGCATTCACAAGGCAAGCCCATGGTCAACCTTTTTGTTCCCCAGGTGAACCAACTAGATGTTAATACTAGTTGCCCTGCTGGTCCAGGTTGTTAATACTCTTCTTGTTCCTCCTGTGGGGCCCCTTCACCCGGTATCACAAAGCCTTGGTCTGTGGCATAGAGGATGTCTACAATCCTCTGCAGTATGGGGTCATTTTCCTCCTCATTGTCTTGGCAAATCAATTCAATGTTCCTTAGCTTTCCGAAGTAGAAATCTCTTTCTTTCTCTAAACCTTCTACAGTATGCTTCAATACGTTGACCTGCCGCATCAATTCGGCTGCTTTGTTGTCCCCATTTCCCACGCCAGGGTTCTTTCGCATCACCCCTGGGACAGCCTTTGGAGTTGGGGTAATTTTCTGTGTTAAAATGGGTCTCTGTGGAGCTGCATTGCTGGAACGGAGAGGTTTCTTCTGTTTGTTCAGAGCTGGAGCAACACGGGATAGAGCGCCTGCAGTTTCTTGACCTCGTCTGGCAGCTATAGGGTCATAGTCTTCTCCATCATAGTTGGCATCGAAAAACTTCTTGAACCACTGGACAAATTCAAAATTGTCCTGAAATTTTCCTTTTACCAATTTATCCACAGGAATTATTTTGTTAACTCCCATCCTCTTAAAACCTGCTTGTAGTAGTTTGAAATTCTGGATATATTCGTGCTCTAGCTTAGCTTGGAATTTCACTTTCTTCAAGGCAATGGAGCCAGGGAACAGCATGTCCATAAATTGACAGTAGGCAGCCCCTGAGCACAACTGTTTGATTTTTGTTAGATTCAACTGCAGAGACTCATTGATCCAAGCTAGCATGTCAAGTCGACTTAGCTCATCACTGGTGACTGCCATCTTCAGTTGCGTCTTCAACTCTTTCAAACCGCCAATGCCGTCCGAGCGTGATGACCTCAGACGCACCCCCTCCAACACCCCGTGACAGGCTGACGTAAGCCAGAATTAATTTTTAAAATTAAAAAATATTTTCATCATAGATTAAGCAAACCTATCTGCATGCTCCTCTTAGATGCACAGTGACAGAACAGAATTTCAGTTGTAGGTATTTATCTCTTTAAAAATTCCATATACACTACTGCTTAACAGTTTTCCAAAAGAGGGCCAGGGAGTCCTTACGAGTCCCCTTGACTCCATTATAAATTTCTGACTGTATGCGGTTAACATTAACGGGACATGCATTGGGGCCCATATGGAAGAAATCTATGCAATAAACATTTCTTGAATTACTATGACTGCTGAAGTTCCAGGTAATGAATCAATCATAGGTATATTCATTGTTATTGCTCAGGTGGTAGGTTCTTATTTCTGATTTATGAGGTAGTATTTATTTTTCCTCTCCATAAGGGAAATTGGTAGCTGGTTAAACAGAAAAACAAATAAGCAAGCTTACTATGTCATGTAGTATCTCCAGTTTTAGTGTTCACTGAGAAAATTTGAGAAATCTAGTTTAAGTAAAATTATGCCCCAATGAATAGTCATATAAATATAACTACCCAAAAAATTATCTGGAGGCAACATCAATGGACCGTGAAGATGACTCCCATCCAGTGAACAATTACAGGACTCAGGAGAGTAAGGCTTCCATCCAGCCCCTGACTGGGGCTCAAAACTCCTGACCTCAGCAAAAGAGCAGCTTGTTGGCAGATGTGAAATGATAGACTGAATAGTGATGTCTCAAGGTCTTCTATTGTAGAGTTCTGTTGAGAGGCTTCTGATTCCAGCTATGGTGGAGCAGCTCTTATCAGACTAATCTTTCAGCTGATATCAACTATAAAAGGCAAATAAAATATAAAACAAACCAACAAAGAAAAATCTTTATGGAGTCACTGGAGAATAATTTAGACAGTTGGATTTGAGGGACTAAAATCTCAAAGACAAAAGATGTGAGGTGAGTAGGACTTGGGACACAAGCTGAGAAGAAAGCAGCATCCTAGAGCTGCAGCAGCTTTATTGGGACAGAAATACAAAACCTGGAATTTAGAGCTACTAAAAACTAGAACTTGAATGCTCTTTGTGCTGAGAAGAGAAAGCTGCAGATAATGGAACCCAGCATTTGTTGTGCAGTTTCCCCTTGAGTCACTGATGACTTCTGGACTATATATGCATTGGATAAGACATAGAAACATAGAAGATTGCCATAGCTAAGAGGCTAAAATAGCTAAGCTGCAGATATTTTGGCAATACTGAGAAAAAACTAGAATTCTGCCTTTCTAATGTAGGTTCTTTATAAACACCCTAGACTTACATTTGAAACACCTGTAGGACCATGCTCCAGGAGAAAGATGAACGATGGAAAAAGAAGAAACATCTCCCAACTATTTTATATTACCAGCACAGCCCTGATATTAAAATCTAGCAAGGATATTACAAAAAGTAAAATTTAAAAACCAAATTCTCTCATAAATATAAATTCAAATCCTCAAAACATTAGTAAATTAAATACATCATAACCAAAATGACTTTATTGTAGCAATGCTTAATTGTAAGAATTCAACCTTAATATACCACAATAAAAGAATATAAGAAAGCAACACGATAATCTAAATAGATGCGGAAAAAGCGTCTAATAAAATGTAAAACTTATTCATGCTAAAATATCTTAGGAGTTAGAAACAGAAAAAATTCTTTAGACTATTAATTTATATCTCTAAAACATTTATTAATTATTTAATGGGAACTTAGTACATGTCTTTTACCCCCAGGTCAGGAAAAAGATGAAGGTGTGTAGTATGACTCTTTCTATTCAATATTGTACAGGGAGGCTTAGCCAGTACAGTAGATTGAGCAAACAAACAAAATCATTTAAATTAGAAATTAAAAATGGTTATTATTTGGAGATGATGTGATTATGTACCTAGACCCCTTCCCTAATCTATAAATAATCAGAGTTCACAAGTGAATTAGCAAAGTCACCTAATACAAGGTAAATATGCAAAACTTCTATTTTTCTATATAGTAGCAATAAACTTGCAGATGAATTCATTTTTAAAGAAATGATACCTTTTATGGTGGCAATAAAAGCAATAAATACTTAAGAATAAATCCTTCAAACATTGAAAATCTACACTATTTTTGAAGTAAATGAAAAAAGATAAATAAAATATGCATTATTTCCAATAATTTGAGTGCACAATGCAAATATGTCCTCTCTAAATTGATTTATAGATTTAATGCAATTCCAATGAAAATTCCCCAGCATGTCCTTAAATGAAAATGGAAAACCTGATTCTAAAATTTTTATAGAAAAGTATGTGTCAAGACATACTAGAAAAGTCAAGACAATCTTAAAGAAGATTATAGTTCAAGAAGTTACGCCATAAGACATCAGCACTTAACATAAAGTTTCCTAATTAAAACAGTATGATATTGGCACAAAGACAAATAGACCACTAAACAGCATAGTGAGTCTAGAGACAAATCTACATATATACAGTCACTTGACTTTCTACAAAGATGCAATTTTAATGCCTTTTGAGAAAATAGTTTTTAAAAGTAAATTGAAACAGGTTAGTTTAATATCCACATAGAAAAACACAAATCTTGACCCTCTACCTCACATCACATACAAAATTAATTCTAGATGATTTAATGTGTTTGATTAAATATAGAATGGTTAAATGTAATATGTTTAAATGTGGAAAATAATAAATCTTTTAAAGGGTAACATAAGACAAGATATCCACAATCTTGGGATAAGCAAAGATTTTTAAAAAGGACACAAATGCACTAACTATAAAGGAAAAGAATGACAAATGGGAGTATATTAAAATTTTAGAACTGCTCCAGGAAATACAATGAAGCTGGGTGCGGTGGGATAATACCATGCATTCCCAATCCCAGCTACTTGGGAGGCTGAGGCTAGAGGAGAAAAAGTCTTAGACCAGTCTCAGTAACTTAGCAAGACCCTGTCTCAAAGTAAAAACTAGAAAGGGCTGGGATATAACTCAGTGATAGAGTTCCCATGGTTTCCATCCCCAGTACCACAAAACAAACAAAACAACAACAAAGACATCCAATGAAGAGAGTTAAAACTCAATCTACAAGCCAGGCATGGTGGCGCATGCCTGTGATCCTAGCACTTTGGAAGGCTGAGACAGGAGAATCGCGAGTTCAAAGCCAGCCTCAGCAATGGCGAGGTGCTAAGCAACTCAGTGAGACCCTGTCTCTAAATAAAAGAGAAAAGTAGGGCTGGAGATGTGGCTCAGTGGTTGAACACCCCCAAGTTCAATCCCTAGTACCAAAAAGAAAAACTAAAAACAAAAAACTCAACCTACAGAGGGGTGAAGATATTTGTAGCACATGCAACTAGCAAGGAACTTGTACTGAAAAGAAGGCAATCCAATTAAAATGAGCAAAAGAAAACTTGACTAGGCACTTAGTAGTGTATGCAAAAGATAAAAGATAATATGAAAAGCTGCCCAACATCATTAGTTAACAGAGAAATGTATAGTATAGCACAATGATATAACACTAGAGTGGCTAAAATGAAAAAAAAAGTCAAAAACCAAATACCTGACAGCATCAATTGTTGGTAAATGAATAAAGTAACACTTGCCTACACTGCTGAGTATAAATTAGAACAACTACTTTAGAAA
>CM053402.1:88509823-88582289 GCA_028644305.1 Xerus rutilus | reverse complement strand
AAAAAAAATTAGATAAATTTAAATGAGATATTGTATAACACTATAAAATATCAAATTATGACAATAAGTTAAAATATATATCTCAGATAAAATGTAGGTCAAAAAGGCAGAAATAAAGGAGTACATAATAACCTATGATTTCATTTACATGAAGTTGGACAGCAAGCAAAACCAATATGACTGTAGGGGTGAGAATCTTGGTTACCTTTGCAGATGATTGAAATGGGACAGGAGGAGGCTTCTGTGTTGCTGGCAATGCTCTCAATCTTTATTTAGATGTTGGTGATCAGGATAGACAGCATTCAGTTCAGAGGAATGAAAGGAAGGGACAGGGAGGAGAATAGGAAGGACAGTAGAATTAATCAGACATAACTTTCCTAGTCTTGTATTTGAATACACAACCAGGGGATCCTGCATCATGTACAGTAACCACAAGAACAGGTTCCTAATTAGAATAAGTTATACTCTATGCATGTATAACTTGCCAAAATGCATTCTATTGCCATGTATAACTACAAAGAACAAATAAAAAAAGAACTTTACAATCCAAAAAACTCAAACAAACAAAACAAAACACGTGACAACAAAAATATTCATTCCTACTGTCTCTATACTATCTCTAAAACGGGAGATAATAGTCTCCACGTTGATGAATGCATCATTTTTGCTGCAAGAACTCCCAGGTATTGATTTTATTTGCTTTTATGTTATTTATCTAAATAATTGGTCAATAAATGACTTGAAGTGACACAAAAAAATGAAACATTCAGCTCATAAAAATTTGTTGAATTGTGCTATTTAAGGTATATATAGTGCTATTCACTGTATGTATATAGTCATCCCTTTGTAGCTATACAAGATTGGTTTCAGGACCCCGGTGGTTACTGTTAGGTTGGTTTGGGGCAGCTGCAAGGAAGAAGCATCAAGCAGCCCACATGTGCAAAAGAACAACCAATCAGATGCTGACATGTAAGCAGTAATGGCATCTCCTACCAATCAGTGGACTTCTCCTGACTCATCCTGGAAGAACTCTGACCTTTGCAGGATCCCCTGACCAATCCCAGGGGGACATGGGATTCCAAATACCTCCTCTTCCTGCCCCAAGCCCTCCCCTTCCTGCCCGGGGCGCTTAAAATTTCTATACCACGAAACACGTGTGCGATTCTCTCGGACCAGCTCTGTTGGACTGGGGAGTTTCACCCCGGAGTGCACCTCAATAAAGCCTTGCTCAGTGGTTTTAATTTGCCTCCTTTTGCTCATCTGGCTTTACAGTTACCAAAATCCATGAATGTGTAATTCCTGTATATATGATTATAATTCCTAATGTAAATGCTATGCAAATAACTGTAATACTATATTGTTTAGAAATAATGACAAAAAGTCTGAACATGTTCTATACAGATGCAAAAATTGTTTGAATATTTTCAATCTAATGTTGGCTGAATCCACAGATGTGGATCCTGTGACTATGGAGGGCCAATTGTATTATATTTTATTACAAAGATTTAACAACAAATACCCTTCTGTGTATATTCAGTCAAAAATTCAAAACATTTTAACACATTAGACTTTTGAGGCCATTTTGAAAGAACATCTCCTAGTTCTAAATTTTCATAATTAGTTTACAATTATACCTAATGTATGTATGCCAGTTGTAAGAGTATAGTTGTTAGAAAATGGGCCCTAATTCTTGGTATCATCTTTATGATAGCCTTTCAATTTCAAATGCTCAAACTAGTTATTTTATTTCCAGTTGCAATAGTGAGTTATCAGGAATATATTCCCCAGGGAGCTGTAAATATAACTCAAGGTTAATCATTAGTTTGGTTCTTAGGAAACCTGCGATGGCCTTGGACTGGTTTATGTAGCTTAGGCAAGGCTCCAATTTAGTAAGGAAATGGTTATGGTGTGGCTTCAAGGAGCTGGAGTGAGTTCCTCTTGGCTGTGGGGCATCAAAAGGGGTCTGGTTGAATTTGGTTGTGCGTGTGTGTGTAAATGTCTGTGTATTTTTCCTGCTACCAATTATTTTGGATAATTGTGGTATAATTGGTAAAAGACAATCAGGGTCTTTAAATAAAACTATGGGTACTATATGACTGGATCAAATCTTTGAAATAATATCCTAAGAAAAATATGAAATTCTTTCAACCATGCCCTTTATTACTAGCTAGTGTACCAATGTGCCATTCACAGAACTAACCTCACCAGTTTCTTAAATAAAATGTCAATGTAGCTTCAGTAAATACTAAATAATGAACTCATGATGCTGACTGATATCAATTTTTAATTTATTCATCTGACTCTTCTAGTCATAGGTAATAAAATAAACATCACCACTCCTATGGTATTCAGCTGAAGGTCTCAACAGAAATGCTGTAATGAGTTGCCATTGTTATAGCTAAAAATCCAAATTAGTCACCTAATTACAAGGCCAAACTGAGGTTTTAAGGAATGGAAAGCAGACAGCATTTCCAGAATGTTGCTTCTGTCAGTGGCTCGATACTTCCTAGTATAATCCACTAGCAAATCAAATGGAGATTGAACAAAGAATTTTAGAAAATTTCATGGAAAATGAAAACTTTAATTCTTGTATTGGTATTATAGCCAAGAGAATGTTTTTACAAATTCCATAAGCAAGGGTCTTTTTAAAATTATGAAACTAAGAGTGGTGCATGCCTCTAATCCTAGTGACTTGGGAGGCTGAGACAGGAGGATTGTAAGTGTGAGGTCAGCTTCATCTATTTAGAGAGGTCTAAGCCAGTTAAGCAAGACCTTGTCTCAAAATAAAAAGAATAAAAATAAAAAAGACTTGGAGGTAGTCTGTGATAAAGCATCCCTGGGTTCAATTCCCAGTCCCACTCCTCACTAAATTGTGAAACTAAAAAAAAAAAAAAAAAAGAATAAAAGTGATTAACTAAGATTTCTCTCAAGGCAGAGCCTTGAATTTGAAAGACTGTCATAAAATAAATTTGTTTTTTATCTTTATATTCTAATTTATTAAAAAAAGTAGTTATACTTTTAAGCACAGTCTCTGAGACCCTTTCAAGATCTACTACACTATCTAGATTTCTGCTTTGTAAAATCCTAAACACTTGGATAGTGTCCATTAACATATCAAGTGCTCAATCAAGTAGAGTTCAAAAATTGTTCCCTTAATTAACAGATCAGTCTTCATGTAAGGAAAAGAATATCATAACCTCAACAACTACTGGAGTCTTCATGAACTTGAGTAACTTAAAATGAGGTGAATTACATTGTTTCACATATTTGTAAAGTGACCTCATAGTGCCAGAGTGAAGAAGAGCAGTTAAACAGGGAAGTATGGAAAGTCAAACATGGATGTTTTTATAGTTTGGGCATGAGGTGTCCCCCCAAATCTCATTTGTTAGTGTAGGAATATTCAGAGGTAAAATGATTGTGAGAGTTGTAACCTAATCAGTCCATCCTAGTCTGAGCAGACTGGGTGGTAACTGTATGCAGGTAGAGCATGGCTAGAGGAGGTGGGTCACTGGGGGTGTGCCCTGGAAGGGTTTATCTTCCTTGCAACCCCTTCCCCTTTCCCTCTCTTTGCTTTCTGTCTTCCATGAACTGAGCAGTGTTCCTCCACCATGCCTTTGCACCCCAATGTTCTTCCCCACTTGGGCCCAGAGCAATGGAATCAACTCGCCATTGACTGAACTTCTGATACCATTAACCAAAATAAACTTTCCCTCCTTTAAGTTGTTCTTGTCAATTATTTTGATCACAGCAACAAAAAGCTTACACAGGATGTGCTCTTGAATTGGCTTTATTGTAGGGGGCTGCTTCTTGATTCTGCAGGCTCCCCTGAAGAGCCTGATGAAATGAGCATCAGATCCGTCTATTCATGAGCTGAAAATATGGAAGCATTTATTCATTGGCTCTGGTCTCCAATTAGTCAAGGTTAACCTGAAGGGCAATAGCTTATCTTTACTTCCAGATCAAATGTGGTTGGATATCAAGTGGATTTTCATGGTTGTTCCACACTACAGCATTATAGAATCCTATGGATAGGCTTGAGAGGTACTCAGGGCAGGCTCAAAGTGAGCTGCTGTCAAGTGACATCTGCGTGAGGTTGATGGAAGGGAAGTGGACTGGTTTGTTGAACTGTGTCTGGAGTAAGGAGTGAGGATGAGAAGAGTCAAAATAGCAGAAGCTCTGAAAACAAAGTTTTCATAGTTAAGATTATATTGATCTGAATTTATAAAGCACGTGTAATTAAAATATAATCCAAACCACTTTTTATTTTAAAAGATAATTTTGTTTCATAAAAATGAAAAGTCTAGTCTTGGTAGAGCAATATGTTCAGTGCAATGTAAAATTATAGATTAAACTTCTTGAGTTGTAACTTGAGCTTTTCCATGAAATAACTATACAATGGCAGGTTAATCACCAAGCCATTCTGCTCTCAGTTTCTTCATCTGTAAAATTGGGAAAGCCACATTTGCCTTATAGGTTTGTCAGGAAGATTGACTCTACCCATAGAAGGTGCCTAGAAGAGTGCCTGGCTCATATGTCAGTTGTCGTTAATGTCATCCTAATCTTCACCCCATCGTCATCATCACTATCATCAACTTCGTCATCCAGGGGCATAGATAATGCTTCAGAACTGTTTCCTTCATCTATTATGTAGGTGGTAGGCTTATAGTCAGCTCATTAGCTTGGAACCCAAATAAAAGGAAAGCCATTTCTGGTAGAACATCCTTGAGGAGGACATTCATGGGCCTGCTAAAGAGCAAATGTCCATGTCTGTAGTAACCTCCATGGTCATGGTGATGGGGCTCTCCATTGGCCAGATCTGAATTATGAGTTCATCTTTGCAGCTGATAGCTGGAACTGACAAGGGATAAGGTCAGCACGTTCCAGCCACAGTACCCACAGGGAAGAGAATCTATGTAACTAGATGAAGAGTAAGTTTACTGGGCTGTCAAAACAGAAAATATCTACCAATAACTATATTTTAAATATATTTTAATTATTCTTAGATATTACTATAGAAGTTTTTTAAAAATATTTTTTAGTTGTTGATGGACACAATACTCCATTTTTGCTTATTATTCTTATATGGTGCTGAGGATTGAACCCAGTGCCTCACCCGTGCTAGGGGAGCACTCTATCGCTGAACCACAATCCCAGCTGTACTACAGAAATTTGTAGCACTAGTGGATCATCCACAGAGCTTGAGGGAATGGCATATGTTTTGTCTCTTTCAAGTCTTTGAAACAGACACACATAGACTCTTTGCTAACTGTATCATTGAGAATCCTAATGGTCATAAGAATGAGCATTAGTGGATAAAATTCAGTTGTTAGAATACCATATAATAGAAAATATCTCAGCTTTGATCATAAAATTTATATCTGTAGGATGATTTGTATTTAGATTTCTGTATTAGGGGTATCTAGAGGAAAAGAATCAATAGGAAGTATGATTATAAAAGGGGAATTTAGTAGATTGGCTTACAAGACCAGAAATTGGATAGTCCACAATGGCTGTTTGTAGGCTGGAGAGCTGGAGAACTGGAAGAACCAGTAGCTCTGCAGTCCAAGAGGGATCAACAGTGCTAACCCAGTTTGAGATGGAAGGCTTCTGGAAACTCCCTGGAGGATTACTGGCAGAGTGAAATGAAGAGTGAAGGTCCAAGAGTCCAATATCTTCAGGCGAATGCAGCAGCAATCAAGAACCTGTTCAAGAAGAACCCAGTTTGCATCCTCTGCAACTTCCTTGTTCTTGCAATTTTTATTCCATCCAAGCCCTCATCCTATTGGACAGTGCTGCCCATGCATATGGAGGGTCTCCACTTCAGTTCCTATCCCACATGTCAATCATTCATAAACACACCCTCACTGACAAACCAGAAGCCTCAATATTTGGCATCTCTTAATCCAATCAATGTGACAATTCAAATTAATCATTACAATTTCTTAGACAATTTCTATTTTACTTGTTATTCTTTCAATACAAACATACAAACATAGTGCTGGTTAATTATTAGGTTAATTATTTAATTAGGTTTATTATTAGGTTAATTATTTATTTTTTAATATATACATATATATATAAAGTGAAACTCTCCTTTTTACTCCATTTTCAAAAATAATCACTGATGATTTGGTGCAAATATGCAAACCAATATTTTATTGATTTCTTTCCAATATTATATCACATCTAGTGTGAGATGAGATGTATATGAAAATGGAACTGCAAACTGAATTAGTATTATGTATATTATTACATAATAGTTTTAAAGGAGGTCGCACTTCATCCTCCCCTCTTTAAAGACTCCATAAAGTCATAATGTCAATCTGGACATTTCTTTGAGGTCTCTGTTACTCAGTTGAGGGATGGTTGTCCTAGGTTGAAATGACATTTATGTAAGCTTCATAATGTCAAAGAATGTATATCAATTCCTAATTATGTTCTGCTATTTGCTCTTGTTTCTTCAATAATTTCTTCCCAGAAGAACAGTAAAAGTGGCATCTTTTCTATTTTTTGATATTTTTTCTTACTATCTGTCAATATGGATAAAAGCTATTCACCAGACTGTGGAATAATGTCAGAAATAGGATGGATAGAATGTTCATTAATTTTTTCTGATTACATTTTCATTTATTTTTTATTTATACTTCTTATAAAACTTTCATATACATGACAACATATAAACCCAAATGATAAATCCATAATGTCACTAGGACAATATGTCCAAAGCATTGGAAAAACCCTGTGAGAGTGATGACTTCCTTGGCAGATGAGAAGAAGTTAAAGTGTAAATGCCTTTGAGTGAGGGTGGAAGTTAGTACAACGAAAGGTGGGTATCCTTTGTTTGAAATACTTGAGAAATTATACATCAAGGTTCAGGGTAGAATAAAATATTTTCAGACATGAGTTTTCAAAAGTTGAATTCTTATAAATCTTCTAAAAAGAGGATATTATTTTTACCAAAATAAAAGTTAACTTAAAAAATTTAAAACCAAAGAATGGGTGTTATGGTTTGGATTTTAAATGTCCTTCAAAGCTCATATGTTAAAGAGTTTGTCCCCAGGGTAGCAATCTTCAGAAGTGTGGCCTTTGGAAGGTGATTGGATCATGAGGGCAGCTCTCCTGCATGGATTTATGGATTCTAGCTTAATGGATAGGAACTATCCATTAAGGGGTAGGAATTTTTGTTATGAAAGTGAGTTATCTCTGTGTGTGCTCCTGAGCAGCCATGATGTGACAGTTTGCTCTATTCTGTGCTCCCCTCCATGACATTTTATGTTGCGTAGTCACCAAAGGTAATAGAGCCAACAAACCATGGACTGAAACCTCTGAAACTATGAGCCAAAGTAAATATTTCCTCCATTTAAGTTTATTTTCCTCAGGTATTTTGTCACAGTGCTAGAAAGCTGACTAACATAATATGGTCCAAGGAACAGGAGATAGAGCATGAGACAAGAGGTAATACTTGGGTGGTATTGAAAATAATTCTTGAGACAACAGCTATATACAGCCCTACAGAGCAATCAGTCTAGATTGTAATGGGAGGACTGGAGTCTCCAGAAGGAATGCCTTAAAGAAAAAATGAAAACAAAAAACTAAATGTGGGGGCTGGGATTGTGGCTCAGTGGTAGAGCACTTGCCTCGCATGTGTGAGGCACTGGGTTCAATCCTCAGCACCACATAAAAAAATAAATAAATAAAGATATTGTGTCCATCTACAACTAAAAAAAAAACTAAATGTTTCATCTAAGTTATCAAATTCATTAACATGAAGTTTTTCACAGCATTTCCTTATTTGTTTTTAATATTTCATCTACTCCATAATGATATCACTTTCCTCATTCTCAAAACATGTAATTTGTACTTTAAATTTTTATTCCTGATCATGTGGTTAGAGGATTATCAATTTTATTGATTTCAAAGACCCAGCTTTTGGTTCATTGATCATCCCTTTTGTTTTTTCAGATTTTGATTATATTGATTTCTACTCTGGCCTTTGTTAACTTCCCTTCTTCTGCTTATGATTGCTTCTTCTGTTTTTATTGAAGTAGAAGATGATTTGAGAATTTTTTTCACATGTAAATAGTGCTGTAAGTTCTCTTCTAATTTCTGTTTACCATCATTCCACTCACTTTGGTATGCTTTGTTTTAATTTTCAATCAGTTCATAATACTTTATTAGTTCTATTTTGACTTCTTTGATCAAAGGATTATTTATACATGTGTGACTTAAATTTTAAGTATTTGGGGATTTTCTACATATTTTTTACTAAGTTCTAGTTTTGTTCTATTGTGATCAGATAACTTATTATTTTTGTTTTATTGAGACATTTTGGAGCCAGAAGATGGAGTATTTTGATAAATATTTCATGTACATATGAAGGGAAAAAAGGGAGGGGACAGGCACAGTGGCATACACCTGTAATCCCAGCTGTTTGGGAGGCTGAGGCAGGAAAATTATGTTTGAGGCCAGCCTTAGTAACTTAAACCCTGTCTCTACCCTGTAGCTAAGTTGTAGAGGGCCTCTGGGCTCAATTCTCAGTATCTTAAAAAAAAAAAAAGGTATATTCTGCTCTTTTTGGGTGGAACATTTTTACATGTGAATTAAGTCAAACTGGCCGATAGTATTGCTCAAGTTTTTTATATCAGTGATTTCCTCTTTTATTGTTAAATTGATTATTGAGGGAAGGATGTTAAATAGCTGATTATAATTACAGATTTCTCCTTGAAGTTCTGTCAATTTTTCTTCAGATATTTTGAAGCTCTATTATTATGTACATACATATTCAAGTTCATGTACTCTTGATAAATTGATCTAATTTTGAAAAAAAAAAACGCTGCTCACTTTGTCTGGTAACATTCTTTGTTTCTAAAATAACTTTGATATTACCATAGCAAACTCTAACTTTATTTTGATTTATGACATTATGTTACATCTTTTTCCATCCTTATACATTTAACCTATTCTTGTTTTTATATGTAAAGTGAGTTTCTTGTAGGCAGCATATACCTGGGTCTTACTTTCTTACTTGATCCAACAAAATCTACTTTGAGTTGGGGATATTTAGGTTCCTTAGATTTTATGTGATTATTTGTATCATTGGATTTAATTCTGCTATTTCTACTTGTTTTCTCTTTGAAAACAAATACTGATTTTTTTGATATTTATTTTCATTTCCCTCTTTTCTTGCCTTCTTTTGGATTGTTTAATGAATTCATTTTATAATCTTTACTGGATAGTTAAATATTTTTTTCATGTTATCTTACGGGGTAGTTTAAGCCTTATAGTGTACATCTTTAACTATAGTCTGCTTTTAAGTGATAGTATATTAATTCATAGTGTAACAAACTTATATAATTATACTTTCATTTCTCCTCTTCTGGATCTTATGCATTTTTATAATGCATTTTACTCCCATGTGTCCTATAATGCTTGTTTATTATTTTTGGTTTAAGCAGTTAATGATTTTAGAGATTTAAATAAGAGACAATAGCCTTTATATTTATATTTATCCAGGTAATTACATTTGTGGTACTCTTCATTTCCTTGTCTAGATTCCAGTTTTTTTTTTCAGTTGCCAATGGACTTTATTTACTATTTATATGTGCTGCTGGGAATCAAACTCAGTGCTTCACACATGCTAGGCAAGTGCTTTACCAATGAGCCACAACTCCAGCCCGGTCTATAGTTTTTTGTAAGATTGGAAAAGTATTTATTTATTTCTTGGCCTGAGTGGTGGTTCCATAGATACTATGTATGTATTCATTTCTCATTCATTTCATTTCTTTGTATGTATAAATATTTTATAGTAAAAATTTAAATAAAAATTAATGTGCTTAATAGAAAACAAAGGCAATCATTAACTCTATTAAAACAAATGTTTGTATAAGAATATGTAATCAGGGCTGGGGATAAAGCTCAGTTGGTAGAGGGCTTGCCCTGCTTGCACAAGGCCCTAGGTTCAATCATAATACTCTATGTGGTTCAGTTTTAAATTTTTGTCATAATACTCTTAATAAAAAATTGTGATGTTTCTTTTGAGAAGGACATAGGGGAAATCATGAGTTGAGATATTGTTCTGAGAGAATTAAATTCTCTTTTACAAAAGATAGTTTAATGCATTATGTTTAATGTTAAAAAAATATAGAAACAGCAATTTAAACCTTATATGTAAATATGGAGGCAAAGCCAAAATACATAGCTAACAGAATAGGAAGCTGATGCTTCTGAGAAAAAAGACTTGGGAAAAGGGTGAGAAGAGGAAAGTAGAGGCATCGTTTTCTTGGTTGAAGTGATGGTTAGCCTATGGTTTAAGTAAAACTTTTAAACTATATATGCTTTATTTGATACAAATAAAAGTAAAATAGTAAAGAGAGACAATGTGAGAATATATATTTTATATTTATATTATATATACATATGCATATGCATATATATGCATATGCATATGTATATATATATAGTTTTTAAAATATAAAATGATTTCCAGGCTAAAAAGTGCTATACTCAAACATTATCATTAACAGGTCATGCTAAATTAAGTATGTGTGAACATACACATGCATAGACAAACATACACATATTATCCTTCTTATTTTTTCTTTGTTCTTCTTTTTAAATTCTAAGACTAGAGAGTTCCTGACTATTAGGAATCTGTTAAATTTGACCTAAATTCTAATGATAGGGTCTGTGGCAGTTCCAAGCTTCCCCATGCATAAGCTCTTTACATGTTCTTAATTTTTTATCTTTGTGCAAAGCTTATTCTCTCTTCAGTGCTTTCCTTCAGAAAGCCAATCATACTTCAAATTCCCAAAGGAAAGAGAAGTCATATTAAACAATATCACTCCTCACTCGATCTTCTGCCATCTCACTGGCTCCCCTTCTCTAGCTCCAGTATTTGCCAAAGGCAAGCTCAGGCTCCTCTTGGTCTGGAAGTTGATTTAGAAGTATAGCACAGTCTTTCCAGCCAACTACTTTTGAATGGTGGAGGTGGAAGGGGTGGGGCAGGTAAGACTGGTGATGGCCCTTCCCAGCTTGGACTGCCTCCTTAGTCCCCCTAGAATTCTGGTACATAAAATATTCTCCACCTTAACATATACAGGTATGTATGTATGTATGTATGTATGTATTTACTTATACCTGCCAGGTGCCTGTTTCTGACTCTTGATATAGATGTTACCAGTCTCATGAATGTTTAGCAGTCTTGTTGGTTAAAATATACTTTCCTAGCATCTGTTAAGGCTGTGCATCTTTTACAGTGTATTTACTGTCCATTTCTATTTTTTTTTTTGTGAATTGCTCCTGTATAGCTTGTGCTCATATTTCTATTGAGTTCTTGGTCTTTTTCTTATACAAGTGTAGAAACAGGAACTTTTTATAGCTGTTGAATAATGAACTTTGCTTTCCATATTTGTTGTATATATGTATTTATACATATATATATTACACATATACATACATACATGTATATATATATATTCCTTTCTGCCATTTAACTTGTGTTGTTGTCTTTTCTTGAATAGACAGTATAAACTTAATCGATTTTTGTGATCTTTTTCAGGCTGTTTTTCAATATTTTTCCAACCCCAGACTAATGTTAAAATTATACTGTATTTACTGTTACTGATTTTGTAATTTTAAGGTTTATATCTTTAAATCACCTAGAATATTCTCATCTGTTCTATATTGTAAAGTAAGAGTCATTCCCCCCCCTCCCCGCAGATACATAGCTATTTGACATGAGGCTTTTTACTGAATAATTAATCCTTCCCCTGCTACTGATTTGAAAAGTCCTCTATATCTTGCATTAAATTTCTATATATGTGTATGTTTTTACACACATACATCTGCTCCTTTACATTCTATTTTGCTCAATAATCTCAGAGGATTTCATTGGAACTAGAAGAGAAATGGAAGTCACCCAGAGATCCTGAGCAGATGGAAGACAGAAGGTGGGGAGGGATGAAATGTTTCAGTGTCAACATTTTGTCTTTTTCTTTTTTTAAAGTTGAGCTATGTGAATGTGATACATATTCAAAAAGTTGAATTAAAAGTATAAGCTGCACAGTCAATAAAATTCCAATATTGCTTTGGTTATTTTTTCTTGTTTCTCCAATGTTTATTTTTATTTTAAATGTCACCTCAATGACTTCAGAATTATTCCTGTAAAAATGCTGTTTGTGTCGGTACATGTGGTAACAGTGCATTTGAAAGTGAAGAGTTGGCACAAATTTCCAAAAGTCATTGTTTAGATTTCTGATGCTCATTCATTAATAATTTTCCAATTTTGAAGGAGCAGAATATTTGGGGGCTGATTAACTTGGTGTAGTTAGGAAATGGTACTTGGGTTATTTACTGTAGTGTTGGCTTCCCCTACTTACTCTTTTATTTGCATACAGCCTCTGAGGAATTAATGTTTGACTGCTCAAGGTTTGACCCTCCCCCACATGGACATCTGGGAGAGGAGTTTCATTATTCAGTCATTCAGTGACTGAAACATGAGAGAAGATTGAAAGCCAAGGAACATGAGGGTAGATTTCCTGAGTCTCTTGACACATATCTGATCTAAAACTGAAGAATCTTTATGGATAGATATGCACTGAATCTGCTGTTAGAGAAAATCTGCTTCCTAATTTCAGAATCACTTTAAACACACACACACACACACACACACACACACACACACACCAACTTCTAGGTTCTACATGTACTTCATAATATACCAACTCATAAGGTTTTGTATTTAAGTTTTATTTGGGAATAGAAAATTGTACAGTTATCACACCACAAATGCACACCACTTGCTTACATGCTGCCTCTCACAAAGTAAATACTAGTTTCAGATTGGTAGGTGGTTGGTGCTGCAGTCATTCAGAGAAAATGTTGCTTATGAAACTAGAAGTTGCCTTGTTATTTACTCTAGTAAAATCTAGGCAGAAAATGTAATTTAAAGTTGTCAGAAGAGAAAAATTAATATTAGTAATGTGGAAAGGAGAGTAGGAATTTCTGTGAAAATTTAAAAGAGTGTTAGTGCAATAATTTATTTTAAATCTTCCCTATTTCAATAATACTTAATGATTGTTATGTCTATACATACTAATATGTAAATGGGACACCTGGATTTCTTTTAGACATATTTGTCCTACCTCAGAAGTCTGAAAACTCTTCACTTATGCCTGGTGCATATATTGGATAATATTCCTCTTTCTACTTCAATAATCTAATGTCTAGCTATTCTATTGATAATGGATATGGCAAACGATTATATTATATTCCATAGGGAGGGAGAAGGTTCTTAGATCATTCAAAAGTTTTTAGACACCTTAAAATTTATCTAGTGTCTATATCGAGATAAAACTACTAAAGTTTAAAATATATTTTTGTTATTATTAGTCACTTTTCTATATTAGTTCTCACTTGCTTGCCCGTTCCCATTGATTAACAGTGTTTACTACAACCTTAAAGATGACTTCTCATTCTTCTTCTTTCTTCAAGTGGGTCCACTCTTCCTGGGGATAGTCAGAGCCATCACCTCATGGCATTCTAAGAGTATAGGTTTTTCTTTTCTTTCATTTCCTTTTCCTTTTCCCCTACCTCTACGCCACCCTCCTCCCCTTAACCCTTCCCCTTTCTTTCTTTTTCAAGACTCAGAAAATGATGTTGAGGAGTGACCAGGTGAGAGAGAGATGCAGCTGCCTGACTGATCAGAACTGACTTGTCAATGGTTATGCAAAAACTTCTATGGCAGCAGGACCCAGAAGCCCTCTCAAGTGTGGAAGCTCATAACCCTTTGATACAGACTAGAATTATTTATGTCAGTCCTTCTTGATCTGCTTCACAGACACCCCATCCCAAACTCTTCCCATCTTTTCACCAAGGCACAGAAAACTAGATCACTTAAGGCTCTATCTCTAATTATACTGTAATGTCCAGATCACAGCCACCCCAAAGGCCACCAGGGAGACCGAGGCAGGAGGCTCGTATGTAAAAACAAAGAGCCTTTATTCGGGCTTAAGCTGGGACTCTAAGACCTCACCGATACAGCGGGTCCCGGACATGACGTATGTGTGGCATCATTACACAAGCGCCAATTATAATTGTACAGCACCTATGGTGATAATAGTGACCACTCAGAGTTTGAGGTGTGTCCGTAACATTTGGCAGGACCCAATCATGGCTTTTGAGAATATTTTGAAAATGACCAACTACAAGGTGAGTTTAAGTGACCCATGTGGGGTTCAGGCAGGCTCAGACCTCAGGAATGCCAGGTATGTGATTCTTAACCTCTTTGTCTGCTCTGAGGGTGGTCCCTGAGTGGCTTCAGCCTTGAGCAATGCGTGTATTTTCCCAGAACCAAAACTCAGGCCTACTAGTTTTTCTGGAGGGTCCAAAGCCTGTCACAGGTAAGGGGGTGAGGGGGTTTCATTTTAGCTTGGGTCTTTCAATACCATTTGCTTTATTTTACACGAGTCCTTTTGTTAGCATTAGTAGCAACTCCACTGCTTTGAGTTCTTTGAAGTAGAGCTTGAATGATTCCATGTCAGCATTGACCTTTGCCATTTGATCAAACTCCAACTGATTTTGGTTCATCTCAATTTTGGAATTGCAGCTTGGTGCAGTTCTCCCATCCATTTTGGATGTGTTTTTTCATAAGGTCTAGGTGAATGCCCTTCCCAAAGTCCTCTGAAACCAGTGATTTTAAAACATCTGTTTTTACTATATCCTGGTCCCTTCACTTCCTCCAGGGCGTGTATTCTGCCCCTGAGCAATCCTGTCCACTCCATATCTTCATCCTTATCCTTTTACTTTTATTAATTTAAATCCTATGTAAGTTCTAGCCTACTCATATGTCCTTCATGAATTCTTCTCTAATAATGCCATAGCTTTTTCCACTTCAATTCTAAAAGCAATGGAAGTTTGTAATACCCAGTTAAATCCTTTTAGTTTCTTGCAGCTTTACTGCATTTGATCACTTGTTAAGAGATGTGAATACAGAGATGCAACATATTTCTTTTCCCTATTAAAGTAGATGTTCACAGATCTCAGAATTGTGGGGAGTCCACAGGCACCACTGATACTACTGTGGCAGTCCATTCTGCTGTCCTTAGGCTCTGGTCTTCAACTTTATGGTGTAAAATGTTTTTGTAGTTCTATTGAGAAAAGGGAGGGGCGTAAATAGCCAGACTACTTTTTAAGATTTGTTTTCAGACATTCTTAGGTTTACAGCAAAATTAAAAGGAAAGCACAGAGATTTTCCATATAGCTTCTGATTTGCATATGCCTAGCCTCCTCCATCATTAATAGTGCCTGTCAGAGTATCCATATGTTATAATTATAAACTTAAATAATTTTCTTCAGGATTCACTCAGTGTTGTACACCCTATAGATATGAACAAATGTACAACTATATGTACTACCATTGTAATAACATACAGAATATTTTTAGTGTCCTAAAAATCCTCAGTGCTGTTTACTGATCTCTTTACAGTGTCCATAGTTTTGCCTGATCTGAAATGTCATGTAGTTAGAATTATACAGAATTTTCAGACTGGATTCTTTTGCTTAATAATATGCATTTAAGATTCCTTCATGTCTTTTCTTGACTCGATAGCTCATTTGCTTTTAGCACTGACTGATATTCCCTTGTATGGATGTACCACAGTTTATCCATTCACCTACTGAAGCACTTCTTGGCTGCTTCCAAGTTTAGCAATTATGAATAAAAGTTCTATAAACATCTGAATGCAAGAATGACATTAAGTTTTAACTCCTTTGGATAAATACCAACGAGTATGACTCGTGGATTGTATGTTAGAAATTTGTTTAGTTATATAAGACATTGCCAAACTGTCTTCCAAAATGGCTGTATCACATTGCAATTCTTCCAGTAAACAATGGAGTTCTTTTTGCTCCATATTCTCATGTAATTTGTATTTCCTGATGACATGTAATATGGAGTAGATTTTCAAATATTTAATTTGCCATCATTTATCTTTTGGATTAAGTTTTTTGTTAAAAATCTTTGGCCCATGTACAAATATGTAACAACAAATCCCATCATTATTTAAAACTATAATGCACCAATAAAATATGGAAAAACATCTGAATCATTTTAAATTCAGTTTTATTGAGCTTTAAGAGTTCTTTGTATAGTTTTTAAAAATTAAAACAATTAAAACAAATTTTATTTGTTCTTTTTAGATATACATGATAGTAGAGTGTATTTTCACATATTATACATTCATAGAGTATAACTAATTCTAATTTGGATTACATTCTTGTGGCTATACATGAAGCGGAGTTTCACTGGTGGTATATTCATATATGAACTTAGGAAAGTTATGTCTTTGTATATTTTGGCTAATGATCCTTAAAATATTTTCTTCTTGCCAGGTGTGGTGGTTTTTGACTATAATCCCAGTGGCTCTGGCAGCTGAGGCAAGAGGATGGTGAGTGCAAAGCTAGTTTCTGCAACTTAGGCCCTAAGCATCTTAGACTGTGCCTCAAACTACAAAATAACTAGGGCTGGGGATGTGGCTCAGTGGTTAAACAACCCTGGGTTCAATCCCTGGTATTCCTCCCAAAAATAAAATTTTTTTTCTTCTAGTCTGTATTTTGTCTTCTCAATCTTCAACATTCAAATTATTCAAAATTTTCACAGAGCAGAAAGTTTTTAATTTTAATAAACTCCATCTTATTAGCTGTTTCTGTCATGTATCATACCTTTGGTGTATCTAAAAGTCATCAGCATACCCCAGGTCATCCAAGCATTCTCCTATATTACAACCAGCCTACTTTAAAAAGTGTTCCTGGAATTCCTGCCCAATGAGAGGCTATAATTTTCTGTAAGAGAAGCTGGAAAATATAATCTCTAAAACATTCATGTCATGGCTCTCTCAAATCCAGGGACTCTGGGAGTAGGGAGGAAGGGAGGATGGTTACTGTGGGGTACCTGTTGGTCTCTGTGACACCTGCATATATGTGAGGCTTCCCTTTCTGTGTGCCTGCAGGTACACAGCAGCTGCTTTGCTTCCTGAGTGGTAATGAGGTAAGCAAATTATAAACATTTGACAAATCTGAATATGCCCCTTAAGTTGGGAAGAACTTTTTCTTTAGAATTTGTCTCATTCTTTATCCCTTTCCTAGAAAAATGTAGAGAAAGCAAAAAAGCTCTAAAATCATAAACAATGAAAAGTAAATCATATTCACTTATGCGTATGGTGTTATGACTTTGATGCCAGGTTATTGGGTTGTAATATTCAGCAAAGCTTTATAAACACTCCTCTTTGTGGCTCACAATTCTATGTCTATGTAGCACATAGATTTTTTGATATTTATCTTAAATTTGCAAGCTTTGGGGGATAACTAATGCAGTGATTGGCTAAAACAAGTACACTAGCTCTGTGTTACTGGAATTTAAACAAAGAATATAGATATTTGGTATTATTTGTGATGCTCTGGATGGTCATTAAGAGCCTGTCTTCTTCAGACACAGCAGGGTGTTTTCCACGTTTTGTCAGACACAAAGCAAGCCTCCTTTTGTTTCCTGATCACAGCTCTAATTTTCTCTGCTGGGTGAATTCACCAAGTTGAGAATCAGAGCGTCTTAACATCAGCAGAATCTACAAAGAGCCGGAGGGGCACAAACGGGCTTGGGGCACGTTTGCTGTCTAGGCTTGCTGGTGCGGTTGCCACAGCTACCTACGCTGCAATTTCTCTGCTTGTGTTCATGTGGGAAGAGAAGCTCTCAAGGTGATGGGCCTTCGTTATATGATTGCCACTGCAATTTTTTTGCTTTGATCACATTTTAATCTACTATACCTCGTTCTGAATAGCACTCTTCTTTGGGTGGGGGATGGGTAAACAAAGTTTTCCACAACCTCAGATGGTAGAATGAATGGATCTGTAATTCTGATTTCTCCCTGAACTTTGCTACCCATTCATAACTTGATTGGAGCCAATGTCAGGGGCCTGCACTGCTGCATCTGCCACAAAGAACACAAGAATCATGAATTATACATATATACACACAACCCCCCCCCCACATACACATACACACATGCATGTATATACATGCACACACACTGTATGTGTAAGTTTTAAAAAGATGAAATTAACAGTTGAGTGTGGTAGCTGTATGCCTGTAATCCCACAGATTCAGGAGGCAGAGGCAGGAGGATAGCAAATTCAGGGTTAGTGTCAGCAACTTAGTGAGACTCTGTCTCAAAAAAAAGTGCTGGGGATGTAGCTCAGTAGTAAAGTGCCCCTGGATTAGATTCCCAGTATGGCAACAAAAATAAATAAATAAATAATAAAAAAAGATGAAATCACATCTGTGCGACTTTTTGGTAAAGTTTAAGTAGATATCCATGTATAATTAAGTGATAAATCATTTCAAAGCTTTAAATTTCTATACTTTATTTACTTAATAGTCTTTAAGCACTATCTATAAAATCTTAATCAACAGTCTTCACTTAGGACCAAGTCATGTAAGTAAAATAAGTGATACATGACCTTCTCTGGGTGAGGATGCATGGTGAAAATATGTAAGAATGTATAACAGTGAGTTTATAGTTTATATATTTGCATTTGTTCATAAGTATATGTGTTATCAATGATAGTCTCTCAATTCCTCCACTTAGTTTTTCCCAGTCTGTTTTGAAATGAATGTGTGCTTTACATCTTCTCTTTGATAGAATGCCATTATCAACAGCAAAATACTGATTTTTTTTTTTTTTTTAGATTTAGAAGGAACAATTGAAGCACAGTTTATGGTGTTTGATATTTCTTTTCTTAAAAGAAAGCATGGTTGACCACTTCATATTCTTTCTTTTTTTTTTTAAAAAAATTTATTCTTCTTAGTTATATATGACAGTAGAATGCATTTTGATTTATTGTACACAAATGGAGCACAACTTTTCATTTCTCTGGTTTTCCATGATGCTAAGTCACATCATATGTGTAGTCATACATGAACCTAGGGCAATGATGTCCATTTCATACCACCATCTTTCCTGGCCCCATTTCCCCTCCCCTTTCTTCCCTCCCCTTTGACCAAAGTTCCTCCATTCTTCCCATGCCTCCTCTCCCATTATGGATTAACATCCAGTTATCAGAGAGAACATTTGGCCTTTGGTTTTTTGGGATTAGCTTACTTCACTTAGCATGATATTCTCCAACTCCATCCATTTACCTACAAATGCCATAATTTTATTCTCTTTTAATGCTGAGTAATATTCCATTTGTGTATATATACCATAGTTTCTTTATTCATTCATCTACTGAAGGGCATCTAGGTTGGTTCCACAGTTTAGCTATTGTGAATTGAGCTGCTATAAACTATAAACATTGAAGTGGCTGCATCAGTGTAGTATGATGTTTTCAAGTCCTTTGGGTATAGACCGAGGAATGGGATAGCTGGGTCAAATGGTGGTTCCATTCCAAGTTTTCTAAGGAATCTCCACACTGCTTTCCAGATTGGTTGCATCAATTTACAGTCCTACCAGCAATGTATGAGCATGCCTTTCCCCCACAACCTCGTCAACATTTATTCTTGTTTGTATTCTTGATAAGTACCATTCTGACTGGAGTGAAATGAAACCTTAAGAGTAGTTTTGATTTGCATTTCTCTAATTGCTAGGAATGTTGAACATTTTTTAATGTATTTGTTGATCGATTGTATTTCTTCTTCTGAGAAGTTTCTGTTCAGCTAATTAGCACATTTATTGATTGGGTTGTTTTGTTGTTGTTGTTGTTAAGTTTTTTGAGTTCTTTATATATCCTGGAGATTAGTGTTCTATCTGATGTGCGTGTGGCAAAAATTTGTTCCCAGAACGTAGGCTCTCTGTTTACCTCATTGATTGTTTCTTTTGCTGAGAAGTAGCTTTTTAGTTTAAATCCATCCCATTTATTTATTCTTGGTTTTATTTCTTGTGCTTTAGGAGTCTTGTTAAGGAAATTAGGGCGTAATACGACATGATGAAGGTTTGGGCCTACTTTTTCTTCTATTAGGTACAGGGTCTCTGACCTAATTCCTAGGTCCTTGATCCACTTTGAGTTGAGTTTTATGCCTGGTGAGAGATGGAAGTTTAGTTTCTATTGGTACATATGGATTTCCGGTTTTCCCAGCACCATTTGTTGAAGAGGCTAGCTTTTCTCCAATGTACGTTTTTGGCAACTTTGTCTAGTATAAGATAACTGTATTTAAGTGGGTTTATCTCTGTGTCTTCTATTCCATACTATTGGTCTACATGTCTAATTTGGCGCCAGTATCATGCCATTTTTGTTACTATAGCTTTTTTTTTTTTAATTTTTTTTTTTTTAGTTGTAGATGGACACAATGTCTTTATTTTGTTGCTTTGTATGTGGTGCTGAGGATCGAACCCAGGGCCCCACGCATGCAAGGTAAGTGCTCTACCGCTGAGCCACAGCCCCAGCCCGTTACTATAGCTTTGTAGTATAGTTTAGGTCTATTATTGTGATGCTTCTTGCTTCACTCTTCTTGCTAAAGATTGCTTTGGCTATTCTGGGTCTTTTATTCTTCCAAATGAATTTTATGATTGTATTTTCTATTTCTATAAGGAATGACATTAGGATTTTAATTGGAATCACATTGAATCTGTATAGCACTTTAGGTGGTATGGCCATTTGATAATATTGATTCTGCCTATTCAAGAGCATGGGAGATCTTTCCATCTCCTAAGATTTTCTTCAATTTCTTTCTTTAGTGTCCTGTAGTTTTCATTGTAGAGATTTTTCACTTCTTTTGTTAAATTGATTCACAAGTATTTTATTTTATTTGAGGCTATTGTGAATGGGGTAGATTTCCTAATTTTTCTTTCAGAGAATTCATTGCTGATGTATAGAAATGCATTTGATTTGTGGGTGTTGATTTTATAACCTGCTACTTTGCTGAATTCATTAATTAATTCTAGAAGTTTTTTGATGGAAGTGTTTGTATTCTCTAATCATGTCAATGGCAAATAATGATAGTTTGAGTTCTTCTTTTCCTATTTGTATCCCTTCAATTTCTTTCATCTAATTGCTCTGGCTAGTGTTTCAAGGACTGTGTTGAATAGCAGAACCACTGCATTTTCTTACAGATTGTCTCAGGCCTTCCACGTGGGAAGGGAACAATTTTTTTAGAGCCCCCTATTAAGTTGTTCTTCCTCTTTGTGTGTATTATCACATTGAATATACACATTGAATATAACTTATCACATTGAATATTATCACATTGAATAGAACTTATTTTATAGTTGAGGGTAGGAGGAAGATTTTTATATCCAAAAAACCAAAATTAATAAATGACAATGACAGTGAGAGCTCAGGTCCTTTTAATCCCAAAGCCCATATTATTTTCATTAACTTGGAAAAATATAGCATGCAAGTAGCACTTCATATTTGAAGAGATAGCATAGTATAATTCTTCTTTGTTAAAATTTTTAGCAATCATTATGTTATCTGCAAAAATTTGTAAATCTTGTTAACTAAATCTAGATTATACTGGACAGTGTTTTTTGTTTTTCCCTCTGCAACTATTTCTTTTGTTTTGCCCCAGAAATCTCCAGGGCTTTTTTTGTTTGTTTTTTTGTATAATCCTTGTAGGAAAATGGAAGCTAAATTTAATCCCAGTTTCAAGGCTCAGTCAGGTAACTCAGGCTAAGCTTATCAGAGCTTTCTCCTCTTTTGACCAAATGATTAATTCAACAATTATGTATGGAAACTCAGCTAGTCTGAACACTATAAACATTCCTTATTTTGGAATGCTGGACAAAAGTGCTTTCTGTGTAAGGATAGTACAAGGTTATATTTGGACAGTGTAGGGATATCCTCCTTATTCATTTGATTCCACACATTGTTACTGTGTTACTGACTTTGACCAGTTACATGTATGTACTGTGTCTGAGAAGAAGATTTAAGGACCAATATGTGTCTCCTCCATGTTCTTTTGTCTCCATGAATCATAAGTCTGGAGATGACTCAGATAGGGCCTATTTTTTCAGCCTGAGTTCCGTAATAAAGACAATGAGGAAGAGACACACAATTGACCTCTAATAAAAATGTACAATGAACTGAAAATATTTGAAAAAAAATTTTTTTTGCTGATATAAAGCCATTAAGATGTGAAAATTATTTTTCTGCACCATATCCTAATCTGCATGGTAAGATGTAGATATGATGCTGGACACTGCTGCCACCATTTTTGTGGCATGCAGTAAGACAGAGCCGATATAAGAAGGAAACAAAGTCAGGTAAATCATAGAGAAAAAGGGAACTCTAATGGCAACATATAATCTTAGCTCATGGTTAACATTCTTAAGGCTAAAATTTTTACTTAGGTCTATGTTAGTCAAGTTTTATCACTCTGACAAAAAAAAAAAAAAACAGAGAAAAACAACTTAAATGAGGAAAGATTGATTTTGGCTCATTGTTTTAGAGGTTTCACTTCACAGTCTGCTGGCCCCATGGTTTCTGGGCCTGTGGTGAGGCAGAACATCATGGCAGAAAACCCAGGTGAAACAAAGCTGCTCACCTTTTGGTGGAGAGAGAGAGAGAAAGAGAGAGAGGGAGGGAGAGGGAGAGAGAGAGGGGAAGGGGCTGGGAAAACATATGCCCTTCTAGAGCATGGCCTTGGTGACCTACTTCTTCCAATGAGACTCTATCTCCTACAGTTTCCACTAACTTTCAGTAGTCCATTCAATTATGAACCTATCAATGGATTAATCCATTTATGAGAACAGAGCCCTTATGATCTAATCACTTCACCAAAATTCTACTTCTGAACATTGCTGCATGATGAACAAACTTTCAACACGCCAGCCTTTGCGGAACCTTCCAGATTCAAACTTTAACAATGTCAATCAACATATTTGCTTTGATACTTAAACCAAAGTAGTTGGGTTTTTCTATTACTTGCAACTGAAACAAACTAATTGCTTTATGTATTGTGCCCTAAGTTCCACTTCATTTTTCCACAATAGAGATGTGAAGCAGCCTTGCAACCAGCCCTAGCCATTGAAATGATAAGATCCTGAAAGTTAGTAGCTGGATCAACATTGACAAAAGATGGAATCCACTTACAGCATGGTTAGTATAAAAGCAGGTGGATGCCAGATAAGAACTATGTAAGATTATTATGTTAGTTATAAGACTAAAATCATTTCATTGAACTTAAGAAAAGAGTATACATTTTTTAAAATGATGCTTGTTTAAAATTCACAACAATCTCTAATGTGAAGAGTCAAAAGGCTACCACATTAACACTAGCTAATCAATCACTGGGTTTTTTCCTCCTCCATTATAAAAAAAATTGAAATAAAGATATGACAAATAAATCTCAGAAAACATAAGCACCCTTTTCTTAAACAGTGGATGTCATATATAACAACAAATAGAATGTGCGATACTGGCAAAGCTGTGAGAGTTTCCTTTGTTAGAGTTTCCCTCTAATACGGCAGGCAAGAACAGAGAGTATTTTCTCATTGAACTCCTTGAAATGACTGACTTAAAATTGAGCTTCATCATGGTCAATTTTTCTGTTCTAGGAGAGGTAGTTACTAAGGTAAGAACACTTTCACTTTTTGAAATAATCATCAGTTTATGGGATATTTTTCCTATGTCTGTCTTTTATGAAAAGACATTTGAAAGCAGTAAATCTTACAAGTAGAGAGATGAAACCAATAACTACATAGTAATCTTCTCTTCCTCTTTCTCTTCCTCCTCCTCCTCCTTCTCCTTCTTTTTGTACTGGGGATTGACCCTGAGGGCACTTTACTACTGAAATAAGTCCCCAGTCCTTTTTTATTTTTTATTTCAAGACAGAAACTAACCAAGTTGCCTAGGGCCTCACTAATTTGCTGAGGCTAGCCTTGAACTCACAATTCTCCTGCCTCAGCCTCCTGAGTTGCTGGGATTACAAACAAGCACCACCAGGCCTGGAAAATAGTAATATTCTTAGTTAAGAATAAAGCAACACTAAAACAGCTGCAATACAAATTTAAACTATGATAACTTTAAATAGTCTCTGTGTATGAATACTTGAATTTCATTTTTATATTTATTTAAAAATATTTGAGTAGGGAATACTCTTGCATGAGTATATATACAAGACAAAACAGTATGCTGGAAAAAATCTTGTTCCCACCTTTACCTTCATCAGCCTCATTTTCTTCTGTCACCACAGGTGACCATATTATAACCTACTAATTATTCATTATTCTTTCTGCATTTCTCTTTACATGACCAAGTAAATGCACATAGATATCATTATTTTCCCTCATTTTTATACAAAATGTAGCATGCTATAGACTGTTCTGTATTTTGTTATTTCCACTTAATGATAGCTTCTTGGAATTTTTTCTTTATTAGTACTTCAAGAGCTTTGCCATTCTTTCTTACATCTGCATAATATTTCCTTGTATGAATACAGTAATTTCTTTAACCAACTCCCTTGTGATGGAAAGCTCGATTACCTACACATTTTTACTACACACATAGTTATTTTGATAAACAACCTTTACATATGTTGTGTTATACATGTTTGTTTCTTATTTCCAGAGAAACAAAGTCAAGCCCTAATAAGAGTTTGCCCTTGGTTTTGGCAAGCTTTTAAATCAGAGGATCTATGCAGGTTATTTCATGACTTAGCATTACTAATTCATTTCTTTATTATCCACCCCATGTATCCAAGAAAAGTGGCTTTCATTTATAAACAAATGCAAACTGCCCAGATGTTCAGAAAAGAGGAATGTTTATCACTGTTAGATATAAAGTGTTCCCCAAAAGTTCATATGTGAGACAATACAAGAATTTTCAGAGATGAAATTTTTAGATTATGAGAGGTGTTACTAATCAATGCACTGATCCACTGATATGGATTAAGTGGGTGCTAAATGTAGGCAGGTAGGGTGGGACTGGAGGAAGTAGGTCACTGGGGGTGTGCCTTTGGGGTTTATACTTTGACGCTGGTGAGCAGAGCCCTTTCTCTGACTCCTGATCACCATGTCCTGAGCTGCTTTCCTCTCTGTATCCTTCTGCCTTACTTTGGGTCCAGAGCAATGGATTCCTTGACCATGAACCAAGACCTCTGAAACTGTGAGCTCCAAAAGAAACTTTTCCTCCTATTTTTCTTGTCAGGTATTTTGGTCAAAGCAACATAAAGCTCACTAAAACAATCACATGTATGGAAAGGACGATCTAGAAATTGCTTAAACATTGCTTTTCAGAAGGAATGATGAAAGACAGGTCCATTTCCACAAGAGTCATAAAAATAACATACCTGAAAACAAAAAAATCCTTGGCCTTCTCATGTTGATTTCTATTTCTTTTCTTTCTTTTTCTTTTTTTCGTTTCTTTTTTTGTGCCAGGGATTGAACACAGCAGGGTTTAACCACTGAGTCACATCCCCAGCTCTTTTATGTATATAGTTTTATAGAGACAGGGTCTTGCTGAGTTGCTTTGGCCCTCGCTAAGTTGCTGAGGCTTTGAACTTGTAATCCTACTGCCTCAGCCTCCCCAGCTGCTGGGATTACAGGCATGTGCTACCATGCCCAGCCTTGACTTCTACTTCTAATCAACTATGTAAAACTGTGCTTTGACCTGTGGATTGATTCTCACATGCTGTTTTTCCTTCGTATTCCTTTTTGAAGCCACTAGCTACATTCTTCCAAGATGGTTGTTCTGATGGCAATGTCCTTTTTATTCTGTATGGGAGGAAGACATTTCTTTTTCCTCTACTCCTCAGTTCATTGCCTGGGACTTTATAAGACTGGAAAAAAGATCAGCATGAGAAGAACAAATCAAGCTATTAGTGCAGGCCTAATGCCACTCAGGAGCTCCAGTAATGGGCGACTCAAAGGGGTGTTAGGATTTGGGGTTATAGAGCATCTTAACAAAAGAGCAATAAATTCACAGAGAAGTGAAAAAAATAAGAAAACGGACTGAGTTGGAAATTTTGGGGAAGACTATATGTGAGGAAACTAAGAGTTGATAAGGGCTTGTTAGCAAAGTTTGTTTTGTAGATTCCTCTGGTGTCCTGTATGGGCTGAGGAATGTCTAGTTATTTCTGGTGGATAAATTTCTTCTCTTCCTGGGGAGTGAGAACAGGCATCTCTATAAAATTTTATAAATGCCTGTCTTACTTCTAGGCAAGCAGAGAAAGGCCCGAGAGCTCTTCTAGTATCTGCTTTTTCCCAATTGCTTCAACTTGAAATAATCTTTATGTCACATAAGTGACCTATTTTAGGATGGCATATTCTGCTACTCTTCCATCCCATCTTATGTCCATTCTATTGCTGGTGTGTCACTGGAAAATATCCTTTTGTTGTAAGATACCTGTATTCATTTTTCTTTGTTATTGCTATTGTTTTCTCAAGTAATTCTTTGGGTAATTACTTTAATAGATTGGTTTTTGATGATTTATTCTGTCCCCAATCACTCAATGGGAAATTTAAAACATGGGTTTTGGGGGGGCTATTTTTTGGGGGGACTATTATTTCTTTGCTTGTTTGTTTTTATTAAAATAAAAAAAGCCACACCCCAAACTCTTGAAACCACAAACTGCCTGAATATGAATTAAGTTAAACATTTTAATTAGTTTCCACTAATAGGTCAGAATCTTTTCAAAAGGCCAATATTCCCAACTCTACCCTTGGCCTGATCTTGGCCTGTTCCTCTCACTCACAGCAAGGGCTTGGAGGGAAGTCCTGGTTTCAGCTGGAGGCATTGTGGCCAAGGGGTCTCCACCATATAGGACACACTGTCTACTAGTCAGCCTGTTCCCTGTTTTTTTTCTTTTAGAATGTGGGGTTCATGCCTTCAGTATTGATGAGAAGAACAAAGTGAGAAGGGGCTGGTGAGTACGCTCTACTTTCTTTCCTCAGTTACACCATTTATTTCATTGATTCATTACCATCGTTTTTCTTCTTTTACTGCCTATGTTTTTGCTCACTAGTGCATAAACTCCTGCCCCCCATGAGTCTCTGAGCCAGTAATATCTTGTCCAGCTGCCTTCATCTGCCTTCCAGAATTCTGAAAGCAAAGATCCTCAAAATATAAAAGAACTGCTAGTACACTGGGATCAGTTTATTGGTTTGTTTTATTTAGTTATAGTCAGAGGTAAGTTGATATTACTACTATCTCTCTTTTAAAAGTATATGGAAACTTCAGTTGGTTTAGGATGGTTCTAATGAATTCTTGACTCATTTTCAAGTTGTTTCTTTTTAAAATAGGAACAAAGAAGTCTGCTTGTGTATTTGCACAATTTTGTGTACATATTTATATAATAGTCACAAAGATACAGTCACTCAAATATATAGAGACTGCATGTTTTTATAGCATGGCAAAGGATAACTTATGGCTTATGAATTCAAACATATTTTCTTATATAAGTGAAGAAAACAAAATCCTGTTTTATTTCCCCAGTAGTTATGGTTACTTTATGATAGTTAAAATTCTAAAATATTTTATTTTCATTATTATTGTTGTGTGGCAGTGGGATTTTGAAGAAAAGACTAAGACATAAAAATAGAATATATTCAGCAACAAAGAGAGAGGAAATTATGTCTGGCCAGATTGCAATACTCAAATTGTGGTTAAACTGATGACCTGTCTGGTATTCTAGGCTGATTACTCTCTCCCCAGGGTTATATTATAAACAAGGATTTACTATCAAAATATTTTTTATTTGTCTGAAAGCTAATTTGCCAAGCCTGGAGATCAGAGGTAGGCAGCAGATGGGAAAAGCAACCTGGTCGTCTGCCTTTAAGGAATCAGCTGTACAGAGAGAGCGGCAGCAAGTGGATTGGAAATGTCACTTGAGCCCTGAAGCTCCGTAAATATCAGGAGAGGAGACAGTACCAATCTCCCAGCCCACAGCCCACAAAGCCACTCTCTTGCAGCCAGGTATTAAACATTAATGGCTATTTCTGTAATAAGGGGCGAGAATGGTCCTTTGCTGTAAAGCTGCCCAATCATTTGGGTTCTATTGGATTTTCAACAGCAGCATGTTTCAGTTTTTTTCTTGTTCTTTTTATCTCTGTGAGAATCTTCAGCCTGAAGGTAATGAAGTGCTTCCTTTATCACTCTGTATCCCTGAAATATTTATCTGATTATTTGAATAAAAGATTACTGCAACAATAGGAACTCTATCCCTGCGTAGATCCAGAGTTCAAAAGGAAAAAAAGGAAGCTTAATGAATAAAATAATACCAAGACATTTGGAAATAAACCTTATAGATTACAAAAAAATGCCATGATAATTTGCAGCTTGTCTGCAGCATGTAAACTCATACACAGTGTTAAAACTGGGACTGAAAGCTAAGCAACAATTGGCCTTTGAAGTTAGGTTAAACACAAATAAGTTTAAAAGGTTTTTCAAACATTTGAGCATTTCTAAATACGTTCTTGCCTGCTTGTGGATTCTAAGTGGAGTCATGGAAATTATGGTGAATTCGCTCAGGCAATTTTCTCGGGATCCATATGATTACTCCTTGATTCTGTTAGCTGGTGAGTAAAAATCACAGAAATGCCTAAATATAGATGGCTGCCTATTTCCACCTGCCTGGTTGCAGGGAGTTTAGTCTTTTGCAGAGGATCCTGCACGCAGCATTTCTTGGAATAAACACAGGTGGGAACATGAGTCCAAAAATGAGTTTTTGCCCTCACTAATTGGCATGGAAGGTCTCTCTGAGACAGCAGCCCATAAAGGCCCAACAGAGTCGAGGGTTCTGAGCTGGCATTTGGATTCAGTTGCCAAAGCTGTTGTCTCCATGTCTTTGGAACTGGACAGACAGTCAGGAGTGCAGCCTCAGAAATCCACTGAGGTGAGAACATTGCTCCTTGTTCCCCTCACTGGGGAGCGAACGGGAAATGCTATTCCAAGGTTGGTTAAGCTCATCATCATTTCAAGAGGTAGTGAGAGGTTTCTTCCATGCTCTGTGTTCTCCAGTGCGCATATCCCCCAGGCTGGCTGAAATAGAACAAGTTTGCCCAAGTGACACTGGAAGTGTCAGTTATCTTCCATTGCTTAGTTGCTGAGGAGTTTAGTTTACTCTGCAGTTTGGTCTTTCTTCCTGGCAAATCCTGGATCAGGGATCCCCATTATGCTTTGTCCTGTTCCTCTGTTTTTGGGGTCCCCTGAAGCAGCAATGCAGGCCTCAGCACCAACTGTGCAGTGTGCCCTAGTAAATCTATCCCAGAGGCTTCCCAGCACCTGCTGTGACCCAATGACTGTCAACAGACTCCTGGGTCCAGGAGCACTGCCTTAGTCTATCTATCGACCAGATTGGGAGAGTTTTTGCCCAAGGCAAGTTCTGGAATGTCTGCTTTTTTGTATGACTAAATACACTAAATACACCGAACAGTGCTGCAATGGACGTGGGAAACATCACTAATTTCAAATTTGGGGGATAAATACCCATATGTGCGATTGCTGGATCATACAATAATTCTATTTTTAGTATTTTAAGGAACCACTGTACAGCTTTTCATAATGGCTGTGTTAATTTACATTCCCACAGGGTACAAGGATCCCCTTTTGTCTACATTCTCGCCAATACTTGTTATCATTTGTCTTTTTGATAACAATCATTCTGATGGGTTAGAGATGATATTGCTTTGTGGTTTTAATTTGTTCCTCCTTAATGATTACTGGTGTTAAGCATTTTCTTCTGTCTCTGTTGAACATTCATGCATCTTCTTTTCAGAGCTGTTTATTCAGGTCCCCTGCCCATTTTTTAAACAGGTTGTTCTCTTCCTAATTAGTTGAGTTCTCTATATATTTTAAATGTTAATCTCTTGTCAGATGTATGGCTTGCAGATATTTTCTTCCAATTTGTACCTTCTCTTCACACCATTGTTTCCTTTGCTTTGCAGAAGCTTTTTGGTTTGATGTCATCCCATTTATCTATCTATTTTTGCTTTTGTTGGTTTAACTTTGGGAGTCAAATTTAAAAAAAAAATCATCTAGTGCAATGTCATGTTGTTTCTCCTTGTTTTCTTCTAGTAGTTTTCTTCTGTGTGAAGAATGAGAAGACTCAGGTATGGGTCTTTCTTCTAGTAGCTTCAGGTCTTAGGTTTAAGTCTTTTATCCATTTTGAATTGATAGTTGTAAATGGAGTGAGGTAAGAGTTTAATCTCACTCTTCTGCATGGAGCTATCCAGTTTTCTCAACACTATTTATTGAAGGGGTATTTCTTTTCCCATTGTATATTCTTGGTGCCTTTCTCAAAAATCAGTCATGCATGGGTTCATTTCTGGGCTCTCACTTCTGTTCCATTGATTGATAGGTCAGTTTTTATGTCAGTACCATACTTTTTAATTACTATAGCTTTGTAGTTTGAAATTAGGTAGTGTGAGACCTCTGGTTTTCTTCTTTCTGTTCATAAGTGCCTTGGCTACCTGAGGGTTGTGTATTTGTATCCATATGAATTTTAGGATTTTTTTCTATGAAAAATAACACTGAAATTTTGATAGAGATTCCATTGAAATTGTAGATTGTTTTGAGTGACACTTTTTGAATAAAAATGACTATTGGATTGAAAAAGGAGATACTCAATTCTAGTCCTTTAAATTAATAGGGAGTGTTTAGGATTGTCCTGAAGAAATGTTAAGAGTCTTAAAAATTCAGAATTAAATCTGTCCTAAACTTGCCACGTGAAATTTAGCCTCCTCAGTTTATCCTCCTCAACAACATTGCCTGAAAACAAAAAAGCAGCCAAAATATACAATAAACTTATTATGGTATCCATCTCTACCACTACCATTCAATTTTGGCAGCAAAATGAAGGGGGAAAATTATTTGATATAGAAAATATTTCCATAATGACAAAGTAACTAATTTCATAATTTTGTATCCTCAGTGTCAGTATTGAGAATATAGAATTCATTCATTCACTAAACAAAGCTTTGTTATATATTTACTATGTTATGTGCTGCTGGGTTATTCTCTGGTTACTTGGAATATAGTGGGGACCCCCACAGAGTTTAGAACATAATAGGAGGAAGCAGATTACAATCAAATGTAAATAATGTAATGTCAGAGGCCATGAAGGAAGATAAAACCAGGTAAAGGACATGGACTGCAGAAAGCTGAGGGTGGCCAGGAGTTACTGACTGGCTCTCCAGTCTGACTGAAGGAGCATATGGCAGCAATTGTGGGGTGGGTTGGAGCTACCCACCCATTTCTCCCTGTCAGAGAAATGACCACAGCATCAAGCATGACCAAGTGAAGAGTCCTCTTCACATGTTCAGGGTCATGAAACTAGGTAATTCAATCAGGAATTCTGCAGCCTGGGGCAAAGGGTAAAGGGTATAAGAGCCAATCCTTGGGCAGATTTGGGTACTTTGCCATCGATGAGTTGTGTAATTGAGGTCACCTCATTAAACCTCTCACAACCTTACACCTTAACCACTTAGTGAGGATTATAGTGGAGCCAACACTTATTTTATATTTAGATTGTATCAAGCTTAGGACTAGTGCTTTCCTTTTTAATTTTATTCTCATAGGGATACTTACAGAGTAGTACTATTACCTGTGTGAAGAATGAGAAGACCCAGGTATGGGAAGGTCAAAAACTGACCTCAGGTTACAGCAGTGGACTGACAAGCAGGAGTGTCAAAATGACCTTGGGGGCTCTATGTTTGTTTGTTTGTTTTGTTTTTATTTTTCCAACAAGCTGACTGGGCCTAGAGGCATCCCCTTTCCAAGCAGGAGTATCTGTGCCTGGACTCAATTTCCTGCTAGACCTTGAGCCCCAAGTACTAGGGTGGTGGGCAGCTGTATTTCCATGCACTGCTGTCATGCACTTCTTTAAAGAGATGGCCTTAAGATTATTCAGATTTGAACCACAATCTTTATTCTCCAATATGAGGTCACCTTGTGTGTGTCCCTGTGCCCCTCTTCTGGAGCATAACCCCGTGTCTCTCTGTTGCCTGTTGTTGGAATGGGGACTGTGTGAACCCATACTGTTCAGTTTGTAACTTCTAGCTGGTACTGTGTGATGCTTCCTGTTATCCTAAACCTTTTGCAGGAATAATAGTTATCAAATGGAGAAGCCAGAAATCAAACTCATATCTGTGTGACAACAAAGCTTCCTATAACTATGTCACAATCCATAACCTTTATTACTTGTGTGGATTAAGTGAGATATAATGTAAATCACTTAGATTAGTGACTCAAAGAAATTTTCTGCAATTTAAGAATAATATTATTCCAGCTTCATATTTTTTGTGTGTTTCTCTCTTTTTTAATGTGTTCTTTTTAGTTACATAAGACAGTAGAATCTATTTTGATATATTTAAACAAGCATGGAATTTATCTTATTCTTATTAGGATCCTAGTCTTGTGAATATATAGAGTCGTGAGATTCACTGTGGTATAGACACACATGTACCTAAGAAAGTTATGTCTGATTCATTCCACTGTCTTTCCTATTCCTATTCCCTCTCTCTTCCCTTCATTCCTCTTTTTCTAATCCACTGAACTTCTATTCTTTCCCTCCTCCCTTGTTGTGGGTTAGCATACAAATATCAGGAAAAAACATTTGACCTTTATGTTTTGGGGATTGGCTTATTTCATTTAGCATGATAGTCTACAGATTCATCCATTTACCAGAAAAAGTCATAAAGTCGTTCTTCTTTATAGCTGAGTAATATTCCATTCTGAATATATACCACACTTTCTTTATCCACTCATCTGTTGATGGGCATCAAGTTTGGCTTCATAGCTAGGCTATTGTGAATTGTGCTGCTATAAACATTGATATGGCTACATCACTGTACTATGCTGATTTTAATACCTTTGAGTGTATGCTGAGGAGTGGTATAAGTGGGACAAATGGTGGTTCCTTTGCTAATTTTTTGAGGAATTTCTATCAGCTTTCTGGAGTGGTTGCCCCAGTTTTCAATCAAGCCGGCAATGTCTGAGTGTACCCTTTTCCCCATATGCTCACCAACATTTATTGTTACTTGTATTCTTGATAGCTGCCATTCTGTTTAGAGTGAGATGAAATCTCAGTGTAGTTTTTATCTGCATTTATTATTTGCTCTTTTTAGATATACATGACAGCAGAGTGTATTTTGACATATTATATATACATAGAGTATAACTAATTTTAATCAGTATCCCATTCTTCTGGTCGTACATGATGTGGAGCTTCACAGCTTGTGTATTTTTATGTATGAACATAGAAAAGTTACATCCAGTGCATTCCACTGTCTTTCCTATTCCTATCCCTGCTCCCTTCTCTCTATTTTCCTTTGTCTAATTCAATGAACTTCTTAATTGTTAGAGATGTTGAACATGTTTTTATATATTTGTTGACCCTTTGTATTTCTTATTTTGAGAACTATCCGTTTAGTTCTCTTGCCCATTTATTGGCTGAGTTATTTGTATTATTATTATTTTTAGTGTTAAGTTTTTTGAGTCCTTTGTATATCCTGGAAATTTACACCTTATCTGAGGGGTGAGTGGGAGAGATTTTCTCCCATTATGTAGGTTCTCTTTTCATGCTCTTGATTGTTTCCTTTGCTGTGAAGATTCAGCTTTATATTGTAACTAGAAAATCAGTTTTGCTAGCAGTTGTTTCATTCTAATACAAATTAAACTTGTCACTAGAATTCTGTGGAAAATGCCACCTTCTCTTTCCCTTGATTTTGGTATTTTCAGGATTGCTGAAGGAAGAAGAAAAGTTAATTATCTGACGAACTTGTGCAATCTGTGTGTGAAATGCCTGCTACATTGCCAAAAAACTGAATTATTATGTTTGTTGTGGTCACTTTGCTATGATTGTTTTCTTAGTAGGTGAATTATCCCATATTTTGTTACAATAACAAAATACCTGAGTATGGGTAAATTTATTCAGAAAAGAAGTATCTTTAGCTCACAGTTTTGGAGGCTCAAGGGCATGGTGCCAGAATTGGCTTGGCTCTGGTAAGGGCCTCATGGCAGATTGTGTCATGGTGGTGGGAACATCTGGGAGAGGAAGTGATAGCATCACAAGAGTAGGAGTCAGAGAGCCATTCAGGAGTGTGGCTCACTCTTAACAATTCACTGTAATGAAAGCTAACTCAGAACTACCTCCTGCCTTAATCCTTTGCAAGTGCAGCACCTACAATGATCTAAGGACCACTTCCTAGCTTTACCTATTCAATCTCTACCCACCTCAATAACACCATGTTGGGGGCCAGGCTTCCAAACATGGCTCCTTGAAGGACAACTCACATTTAAACCACAGCTGTAGGGTTCCTGTAGGAAAAAGATGAGGTGTGCCTTGTATGGTAAGTGCATGTGGGGGATAAGAATAGATCAAATGAAGTCTCAAGATACCTGGAGACTCCTCTAACAATTTGCCTGAAGGAGAAATTTTCAGGGACTCTCACCTGGGAGGCAAGAGAAAGGCACATGTTATTTGTTCAGAACAATCGAAGGGCCAACTGTGAAATGTTAGAGGCAGAAGTTAATCAACAAAAGCGGAAACAAGACAGGTGCCACCACCAAGAGTGTCTTCTGAAGTGGTCAGTACTGCTGACAGAGCAGGGATATGTGGTAGCCACAAGGAAACTGAATGGTAGCTTTTTAGAGTAGGAAGGGCAGATGAATGAGTTCCCAGATTGTGCCTGAAGTCATAGGGAGACTTCAACCAGTGCAATAAGAGCTGTGGAGAACACGCTCTGTTATGAATGTAGTTAATGCCTTTGAATTGTACACTTAAAAATGATTAAAGTAGCAATTTTATATTACATAAATATTAAAACTTTAATTTTTAAGACTCTAAAAACTAACAAGGTAATATACCGAAGCCCATTGAATTCAACATTTTAAATGGGTGAATTGTAAGTTATGTAAATTATATCTCAATAAGCGATTTGTTTTTAAAGTTATGGGGAGCACTGTTTCTACAGTGACTGGGTGACTTTTCCCTCAGTTTTCTGCAAGACGTGACACACAGGCGGCCAGAAACAGCACAAATTTGATACCATGGGAACCATATAATCCCAAGGTTGTAGTGAGCTCTGTAAACAGAGATGAATATATTATTTTAATGTTCTTGGTAATATAATCAGTTGAATGAGAAAAATGTAATTGACTGAAATACGAGGCTTGTGTGCTTATTACGAGGTTCTCATTTTTTTTTCCTCAATAGCTCACTACTGCGCCTTGCTCTGTACCCAGCCTAACAAAGCTGTGTTTGTAAAAATCTCATCAGTACAGAAACTGACAGGACCAGACAATAGACTTCTGCTAATTAATATTTAATGGGTCTATGGATTTTTCCTCAGCAGCTGGAGTGCTAAATAATAGTCAATTAGCAAATGTGTTAATTAACTCTAATTACATAGCACATGAGCTTCTCCAAGGATTTTTGCTTTATAGATTTACAAGTGAATGTTCCACCACTTTTCTTGAACGCACCAGGCAGCTAATTAATTGATAAGTAATAATTCATTCTTCTCTCAAAAACATGTATTTAAAAATAAAATCCAGTTGGATGCTTGATGAGTTTTGAAAATGACATTTAAGAGTATGAGATGAATCTGATGTCTGCTTTTTAAATAGGCTTTTGTTAATCACCAGGAAGTTTGTCAATTTATTTGTGAATGAGAAAGAGAGTGAGAGTGTTGTGAGGGTTGTGTGTTTGTGCATGAGAGAAAGAGAAAGAATGGAGAAGGGAAGGAGTGGAAAGAGAAGCAACAGAGAGAAAGATGAGAAAGAGGAAAAGTGGGAGTGGGTGGAGAGAAGGAAGAAAACCAGGGAGGAAAAAATAAACTGAAAAGTGTAAAGGAGCCTGGCTCTTTGTGAGGAGTTAGTATATGCCTAATTTGAGTTGCAGTATGCAAAATTATGAACTCCAGGAGCAAGGGTAATCAATACGTACCATGCAATTAACAGCAATCTTCTGAGCTTCACATGTCAGTTAAAGAAAATGCTTCTGAACATTGTTTGGTGCCTGCCACGGGGGACAGAAAATGCTCCCAGGAAAGAAATTAGCATAGCAGCTTTGCACATGGTCTGGCATGAGTTGTTAGATCAAAGGCCATGGATGGCAGCAGTCTGCTCCAAGGGAGCCACCAGCCCTGCCCCCAGTTCAGTGCCCGAGGACCCTGCTCAAGGCATTATAGAGAAACCCTCCAAGGGGACACCGAGGGAACAAAGTTGGCTTTTCAAATAAGATGATGATCATGGGATTCAGCTCAAATGGTTTACTCATCTGAAGAATTCTGTATCACCAAGTTTACCTTGATTCTCAGTTCATGGCTGTTAGCTTCTGCTAAGACCCTTAAACATGGGTGAGCTACAAAGTATGTTTAGAAAAAAAAGAAGGTTAAAATTGATCATTCAGATTGGACTTGTTTGATCATTGCAGTAAGAGCCAAAGGAGCTATTGGCTTTGAGAGAGAACACCATGCCTTGCTACATGTGGCAAGTCACTAAATGTGTAATTCTTTTCAAGAGAGGACAAAGCAATTGGGAAAGTGCACATTGAAAAGTGCCCGACTTTCTGTATTGTTCATTGCATTCTTATCGCGAGGCTGGCAGGACAGCGGCCTCGATCCTTTTCATGGTTTAGAGGACGTGGGTGCCTTATCAGTATGCGAATCTGTTCTTCTGAACTAGCACATGCTTTCTCTATCATAGACAGTATATTTGATTCTGTGGGACAGGGATAACTTTTCCTGTGTCTTGTTGTGTTTTGTGGGACCTGGTCTAGAGCCACATTTAGAAGCCCTTCAGGAAGCCTTTAGCTCGTGGATGGTGGTGCTTGTAACAGGGCTGACACTTGATCTGAGAGAGTCAGACAATGAGAAAAATGCAGGACAGGCTACAGTTTGGGTCTGTAATCAGCAATCATAGAGCTGGAGGCCTCTTGGCCCAGACACCTCAATCTCCTGCCTCATGTGATAAGAGGTTATACAGCCTCTATTCCAGCTGTGCTTCAACCCAGTGCCAAGTGGTTCTGCCTGAGGGGCTCCTGGCTTCCTCTGTTTCATGCTCAGCTCATCTTCTGTTACCTCATGGTGCTATTGAGAGTCCGGGCAGCCATTCTGAGACCTGCACATACTAGGGGGTGTTTAACCTCAGGGACATCTCACTCTCTAATTTTGGATCCTTGTGGGGATTAAGACTCAGTCATGGGGATCTGGCTCAGTGGTTGAGTGCCCCTGAGTTCAATCCCCAATACCAAAAAAAAAAAAAAAAAAAGACTCAGTCATACACAGGGATCATCAGCTTGATAGGCACCCTCAACTCCATAGGCACCTTTGTGTGAGCTTCTTGCCATTTTGTTTCACTCTCCCTAAGTTCACCACCTTTATGCCCTGGGGTCACCACCTGCACTCAAACTCTTAAGCTAGGCATTTGGAGGGAACCTGGGCTATGACAACTCCATTCCAACACATAAGTTGAAGCAATGACTGAAAACCCACACACTTCCCAGACCATAAGGAAAGGCAAGAAATGAGAAACCAACCAAGCAGTGCCTCCTGGAGTCTCTTCAGCTCTGAGCTAGAGAGCTGCAGCTTGGACATGGACAAAACCTGTGGCTGGAGAATTACTCAGAAGCATTCTCTCATCTCCCCACTTATCAGAGTCTTTCCTCGCTAAAGAAAAGACAAAGACAATGTTTACCCCAGTAATTTCAGCTTGAGTGGAAAATGTGCTTGAGACAAAAAAGAGTAAAAGTCAAAACAAGTGGATGTCTTTGCTTCTCCCTCCTCATTCTCTCTAAAGAGATGTGAATCCGTGAATCCTACCCAACTGGTGGGGCAAAGGCAATGTAACTTTTATTACAGTTAACAAATAACAAGAGTCCTTTATTAGTTTCCTATAGCTGCTGTAACAAATGATTACAAAGTGATCACTTAATATAACACAAATTTATTATAGTTCTGTAGGTCAGAAGTGGGTCTCACGTGGATCTCGCTAAACTAAAATCAAGGTGTTGGCAGGGCTGTGATCCTTTGAGGAGGTTCCAGGGGAAAATCTATTTTCTTGCCTTTTCTAGGGTTTCGGGCTGCCTGAACTCATTAGTTTGTGGCCCCTCCCATCATCTTCAAAGCCTGCAGTCTTGCTAAGCTTGGGAGAAGCTCTTCCTCAGAAGCACTAGTACAAAGGAGCAGTTAAAGCACAGAACGAAATGCTCAGTGCCAGATGAGATTGCTTACGGAAGGCATTTTGAAGTGAGGAGGTCTACTCATCCACGTTGAAGAGGGGAGACATGTTGATAGGCAGAGAAGAGGGTAAAAATATATTGCATAGCTCTGACTGCCTCCTTGTTCCACTTTTAAGGACCTTTGTGATGACCTTTGACTCACCTGTATCACCAAGGATCCTCGCCCTAACATGTTCAGTGATACAACCTGAACTCTACCTATCATCTTAATTACGTTTTATAGCATAACATATTCACAAGTTTGAGGGATTGGGATGTGGATACTTTTGGGGTCACCAGTACTCGGCAATCACAGGTCTTTTCTGAAATCTAAATTAGAGATAGAGTATTTCCCCTACCTAGATATTTGGGGCCTAGAAAATCCTTCAGCTGACACTACCAAGATCTCATTCCTCCTTCAAGGGTCATCTCAACTATTTTCCTACCTTGAACCCAAACAGGAGGAAGAATTCTTCCCTTTGTTCTACTTCTATGATATATCCTTTTAATACACAGCACCTAGGCACATACAGATAGATGCTCAATGTACTATGTTCGTGTACTGTACCCCGCCCCAACTCAACATACTCATAAACTGAGGGAAGGGGACTGACAGAGTTCAATTTGCATTCCCATGTCACAGGCAAAAGGAGGATGGTCATCTTCCACAGTTATTTCTTGAACTGAATGATGATGGACATTCAGGGAAAGACCCACCTTTCCAGAGCTAAAACTGTTGCTTTCCTTCCCCTACAGCTAAACACTGAGCATTATGCCTTCCCATGTGGGTTAGACAGGGGGTTTCTGCCACCAGCTGATGGAGGAATGAAGGAAAATTTATTTGATCTTTCAAGTTTTATTTTTCTCACTTGTAAAATGAGGGTGCTGTTTTTCCAGATGTTCCTAGGCTCCCTGCCAGCTCTAACATTCAGTGACTAAATTAACTATTGAACCTGAGAGGGGTGAACTAAATTCCAGTCGAGTGTTAAGAAATGTTGAATTTTTCTCTTACTTTGGAGTGTAAAAGTTTCTGACAACAACTCTTGGGTCTCGGTTTATCCTCACTTAAGTCATGGAGGTAGAGCAGGGCTGTACGTCTCACTAGAGGTCGCAGTCTCTCTAAACTCAGGTGAAGCTCTTCCTCAGAAGCACTAGTAAGATGGAGCAGTTAATGTAGGGGATGAAATGCTCAGTGCCAGGTGAGGTTGCTCACGGAAGACATTTCGGGGTAGGGAGGTATGCCCACCCAAGGGCACATGTGGATGGGCAGAGAAGAGGATAAAGAGACTGCATGAGCTTCTTTTCCTCCCTTGTCTTAAAGGAAAGAGAATTTGAAATGTGTTACTTCTGCCTGTTCAGTGACTGGATTCCAAGAGCATCAGGTTACATGGACTGTGGTAGATGATGCTCTTTCTACTTCCACGGCTAAGATAGGAAGAAGGAGAAGAGGAGGCAAGTAACCCAAAATCTAAAACCTCAAGAGAAAAATGAAAATGTGGACTAAATTTTCTTGTATGTTTTAATAAAGTGATTGTCATTGATCCCACTGTAGGAAAGTTTTGATCCTCTCAGATTCAGGATTTCACTGCTCTTAGTGTCCATGGTACATGTAGACAAGCTTTGTAGTCTAACCCAACAGAAGTGACTTGAAGTTGTCCTCACTGCATTTGCAAGAGCAGGGGTAAGGGTGAAGGCAAACCTTGTAAGGCCTCCATAATCAGGCTTAACTAAAAGGAGAGAGATTGGGAGGCCATGGCGGTGGGGAGACAGTGGAGCAGACAGGAAGCTCTGCTTCTTTTTTAACTCCTGCTCTTTCTGATTGTATTCTGAGAAATGCAACCCAAGACTAAAATAGGTGCAGTAAATAGTGGCTATAAGATGGTTTTAGAACTACTCAAATTTCCAATTTATGATCTCCTTATAAAAATTTCTACCCTTTGGGCTATGTCATTAAAATTCCTTATTTGGAGCAAACATATATTCTTAAAGAAGAGATTACATAAAATAAATTAGTTTGATAGGTTTACTTTTATTTAACAAATATTATGTCATTTACTGTGTATGAGGAACTTTTCTAAATGCTCCATAATGATTAACATATGTAATGAACTTTAATTACCTACTATAACTACCAGAGGATAATTTATAGAGCTAGGAAAAACTTCTATTGTGAGAATAAGGAAATAATGGAAAAGTTGTATATTTGTTCCTTAGGTAGAAGGCCTGGGTGGGTCACTGATACCAGAGGGAACAAAATGAAGGACAAGTAGGAAATCAGGATGAGGAAGACAACCCATAACACCTTTCTGACTGCATCACCATGTGGCAAGAGTTCCCCTCAGGTCCTCTTGAGGTTGTAACCTAAGGCTGAAATACAGAAGAAGCCCTTTGGGACTGTTTCAGAATGGGAAAAGAAACCGAAAATGCATTTCCAAAAATCCCCAAAGTGTCTTTTAGGCACTGCCAAAACTCTACCAAAAGAGAACACTGGGGCAGTACTCTAACTAAGCAATAGAAAAACGTGTAAATCCAGAATGAGCCATAAAACAATAGAATGCCTCATACATTCACCAGTCATTACTAAATATAATTGAATGTGTTCTTGGTTTCAGAGATTTCAAAAGAGAAGGAGATGCATGCCAGAGCCATCCATACATTTCCCAGAGGAAGGACAAAAAACCATGAATAAATTTAAGGCCAAGTTATAATAGGTGATCAAGTCATTAGCATACACAATTATGAGAACAGAATTATGAGCCACAGTGAGGCAACACCACAATTCATTTTCCACATTGATTTCTTCTGCTTCCATATTTCAATAATATTAATATGTGCTTTCAAAACTCCAAAGATATGAGACTTGCAAAACTCCCTTCTGAATTGAGTTGTTGAGGAAATTGTCATCTTGTTCGTGAACGGAGATGATGGTGGTGACAGTTTTGGGATTTATCATTGGAAACAAAATTACTTTTAACTATTCATTTGATAGTTTATTGGTTCAGGGCAATGGGTGAGGTTTGGGTATGAATCAATAAAAACAGAATTACCTTCTGACAATTCAGCAAGATATATTTAGGAGATGTTAAGTATAGATTTAGAATTCTAGGTCTCCATCCTGGCTTTCTACTTGTGTTAACCTCAGAAGATTGTTACAAGTGTCTCTGGCCCTAGTTTTCTCACCTATAAAATGAAGTTGTTGAGCCGGGCGCGGTGGCTCAAGCCTGTAATCCCAGCACTTTGGGAGGCTGAGACAGGAGAATCGCGAGTTCAAAGCCAGCCTCAGCAATGGCGAGATGCTAAGCGAGCAACTCAGTGAGACCCTATCTCTACATAAAACACAAAATAGGGCTGGGGATGTGGCTCAGTGGTCGAGTGCCCCTGAGTTCAATCCCCAGTACCACAAAAAAAAAAAAAAAAAAAATGAAGTTGTTGGATTAGATAAAACATGAGGATAATGATCATTTTCTGAGTCTTGGTATTTGTCAGTCATATCCTAAAGATCTTATACATATTGGCTCATTTAATCTTTACAACAACTCGGTGAGATGGGTGCTGTAATTATCTCCACATTACATCTGAGCAGCTGGGTGCAGCCAGGTCATTCCCCTGTGCCCAGCACCGACAGAGCCAGAGCTTGAGCACAGACTTGCAAAACTGCCTAACAACCAAAGTAGGTTTTTTGCTTGGTATAGCTGTGCAATTTTGATGCTATCCTTCCCTTTTGGAGACAAATATTCTAGAAGAATTCTTTTTAAAATTCTCTGTGAAGTGACTTTTCTGAGTCACTTACTGAGTAAACAGAGTGGATAGAGTGCTAGATCCTTCCCAGCCCATGGAAGCCAATGAGGAACGGCTGTGGTCCTCGACTTGTCCAGCTGCTGCTCTTGATAGTGTATGGTAGTGGGTGGTGGTGGCTGCTGGTATAGGCGGTTGTTCTAGCACCAGTGAAACTCTTCCCCAGGAATAGAGAAAAATATTTTGGTTTACAGGAAGATTATATAAAAACTCTGAGTCTTTGCTATTTCCTCTGTAAATAATTCACAGGGCCCATGTGGATTTTACCTTGTTTACTGACATTTTTCACCCCTCTTTCTGAATCTGCTGCAGCTACCTCTGCAATATTCACTAAAAGATGCTTGTTTAAACTTCTTCTAGGTGAAGAGGTTAAGTTTCTTAAACCCAAGCATGCACAAATTCCACTTGAGGCTTTAAAATGCTGATTCCTGGATCACTACTGTGTCCTTCCGATTCTGAGCCAGCTCCTCTGGATGGAGCCCAGGAAGCAGTGGTCCTAAGTGTGTCTAAGAGGCTGTTCTAAGGGGACCCACAGGAAACTGAGGAGTCCTCATTCAAAAGTTGTATATAATTCATCAAGCCAATCTGATCAGTTATTCATAAATTGTTCAGGCTTATTTATCCTGGAGAGGAAACGCTAACTCTAGTCATAAAGTTTCCTTTTAAATATTCAGTTTCATGACCGTCAATAATAGTAATAGCATGTGCTTTGTTTTTATGATGCATTAGTCATTTAACTTTACTCATCTAATCCTCCAAGTAACTCTACACTCTTGGTATCATTGCCTCCTCTGTTTTAAAGAGAAGGAAACTGCAGATGGTGAGAGATAATTACTTTCCTGAAGTTCACACAGCAATTTGTTCTGGAGTCCTAGCTGGCAAGTGTACTTTATCTTGTACGCTTCCCTCCCTTGCCATTTCCCTTCTTTCTCCCCTCCTCTCCCTTCTCTTCTGCTCCTTTCTTTCCCTTTTCCTTCCTTTTCTGTTTTTTCTTTTTTCCTTAATTTTCCCTCCCCTCCCTTTTGCTTCCTTCTTTCTTTTCTTTTCCCACTCTTTCCTTTCTTCTTTATTTCTTCTGTATCGTGTTTGGTTTTTGTTTTACTATTTTCTGTTCCCCTATTCCTTAGACCTTAGTTTACTTGTAGCATTGGAATAGTTTTATAAAGACAGAGCAAATTGACTCCCCAGGGCCGCCATGAGCTAGCTCCCTGCCCTATGTCTCCTTACCTGCCATCTGCGTTATATCTGCAATCATAAATGTCAGAGGTGGGACTCGATAGACACTATACAGATGCCAAAGTAAGAGAAGAAGAAGAAGAAAAAAAAAAGAATTGTATTTTTGATTTATTGGATAGCTTTAAAAAATTCTTTTTCTAAAAAGAGAGAAAGTAGGTATTTCATTTTTTTTTAGAGGAGTTTTCCACAAAACAAAACCATGTTTCTCTGTCCTTTTAAAATTGACCACTCTGTTTTGATTTCTGGAGAATAATTGAATAAATTATAACTGGCAAATTATTAATCAGGAAGATTTTTAAAAATACATTTGAAAATATGAGAAAATAAGAATACATTAAGTGAAAAAAGGAAGCAAGTGTGATAAAGTAAAAATCTGAAAGAAAATATACCAAGAGATTTACTGAGATTGTCTCAGTTAGGATTGCAAGGATTTTTTTTTCCTGTATTTTCCATGTTTTCTGGCCACAAATTAGGTATTGCTTTTATAATCTAAAAAATTTTTTTTATATGTTGCAGTTTTATGTTCATCAATTGAACCTGGAAACTAGTCATGTCACCTACAAATCCATATTTTTTTCAAATTAAAAATGTATATTGAGCTTGCTTGCAAACCAAACTGGGCTAAAGATAGGTAAATTAAAATATAAGCAAAAAAGAGGCAGGCACACAATTTAATAGAAAAAAGGCATGAAGTGAGAGAAATAGAGAGGCTGGAAAGAAAGAATTCCTTGTGGGTCACGGGCTCCTGAGACGAGGAGTCTTGAGCTGTCTGGTTCCCACTACGTCCATGTTCAGCACAAGTGCTTAACACATGCTGGTGACGCAGCTCACAGGGCCACACGTGGCGGATCTGATCACCTGTGGGCTGCCAGCATTTCCTCTTCATAGAAGGGCATGTCATTTTTAGGAATTTTAGAATTAGGAATTTCTTTTAGGAAACTTAAACTTCATAATATCTCTAGAGCTCTGCATGATTTTACCGTAGCACATAGTTTTTGGTGATACCTGCAATAAAAATTCCGGGATTCATTTCCTTTACCTCTTGTCATATTTTAGAGCATCAGATATTGGGGACTTGAGTAAATAAAATTAATGTTAACAATAATCTAGACTAAACAATGGGGGGCTGCCAAGCATCATGAATTGAAGTGACTTTTTGATCACTGACAGTTGGAATCATCCATGAATTAGGCAGGCATCACTTCAGAATAATTCACCTTGGGAGTTTTGGAATAAAAATTGTATCATTTCCTGTGTAAACAGAAAACAGTAGATATAAAACCAATAAATCACACCTGTATAATTCCAGCTGATCCGGAACACAATTGAAGCCAGCCTACAGCCACATTCTCTCCCTAGAAAGTAGGATTCAGATTGGTGATGGGTGATGAGCAGAGTTGCTTCAAGCCATTAGAAGGTTGAAGTGACATAGTCAATTTCATTGTCATATTAAAAGCAGAGCCTCCTAGCTAAGGGTAGGCCTAATTGCTTAAGCATATCACCATGTGTCAAAATTCCTAATTGATTTTCTATTCATTAAAGCCATTATGCTTCTTCAAGGCCAGTTGCTGGGTGTGCATAACTTGAGTGTTGGTTACTAGTATAGCCAGCTTCCCAATCTATAGCTTATGCAGCAGTCTACATCAGAGTCGATATAACTTACTTAAACAAGGTGTAAAGAGCAGATTATAAAACCAGTACAAGTCATTTAGGTGTATTCTCTTACATATAGTAGTAGTATTCTTTGAAGATCATATCAAACAATCAGATATCTTATTCTAAATTCTCATAAATACATTTTTTTAACCAGGCAATACTCTTGAATAGGGCTAAATTTCATAGGCCTAATCTTACAGTTATAACACATTTTTCCTTATTGTTTTAATATTGCAAGCAAAATATATTACTTATATATTATTTGATTATTTCTATACATATACACATTTTTAATTCCTTGTGAATTAGATTTTGAAATTAAAACTGAAAATGAATCTAAGTATCATATGAAATTTTGACCAAGATTACATAAAGAAGTATATTTTTGTACTACCCCCCCACATATATACAGAAGAAAAATTTCCTTTTAAAATATGCAAATACCAATAAAAACAGAAACACAAAATTTATTTTGGTCTGGAATTTTAGACGTTTTCTCCTTGCTTATTTTTTTTTCTCTAAAAAACTAATAAACAATGCTATTAAGTCAGCAAATAGTGTTGATCTTTTAATATTTTTTTATTGTTCAGTTAATGAACTTGAAAGGTTTCCTGGCTGGTAATTTTCTATTTGGTTTTGCTGCTGCTCTTTTTCTTCTTCTCTTCCTCCTCCTCCTCCTCCTCCTCCTCCTCCTTCTTCATGACCAATCAAATACATGGCAGCAGAAAACAGTTGCTGGAGCTTTGTCCTCTGAAAGAACAATCCATGAAATTTGCCTCTGATGATTCTCAGAGCCACAGATGCAGCTGAGGTAGAGTGATAACACCTGAACCATCTGGCTTTACATGACACAGGTATGAATTTCTTACATGTTTCTAGATTCAGAGAACAAATATATTTATTGTTGCTTCAATGTGATAGGCAAATTTTTATTTTGCTAAAGTTCCTTCAACCCAGTTATCATATTGTGATTTTCATTGTCTCCTTTCAGAAAAAGATAGGTTAAAGTCCTAATTCCCAGTAACCCAGAATGTGACATAGGGTTGTGGCCAATGTAATGAGTTTAGGTGAGGCCCTACTAGATAGGATGGGTTCCTAATCCAACATGACCGGAGTCCTTAGGAGAAGATGGTCATGTGATGACAGAGACATGAGGAGAGCCCCATGTGACAATGCAGAGGTTTTCACATCCTTGCCAGCTAAGGATCACCAAAGGTTGTTTACAACCACCAGAAGCCAGGAAGAGGCAAGGAAGATTTCAGAGGGAGTGTGGCCTGGCAACACCTTGATTTTGGACTTCTAACTTTAAGATCTATGAGACAAAACATTTCTGTTGTTTCAAGCCACCATTTGGTTTGTGGTACTTTTGTTATGGCAGCCTTAAGAAACTAATAGAGAGTCACAACCTGCTGATCTTACAGTCAGAGGCTTTGGCTGTTGCCCTGGCAACTGCATTGGCTGGTATCCTCAGAACCATCTACACATGCTGATGCCTGTCAATGGCCAGCAGACAGCTCCCAGGCTGCACAACAGCTCTTCAATGTGAGGTCCAGGCCTGGGCCAAAGAACAGGTGGTGGTTTTGCCTCTTCCCTGAGATTGGGATGCTTTCCTGGTTTCTGCTCCATGAGCTGGCATGGTCAGTGGCAGAGTGAGAGAAACCACAGCGAGGTCCTCATAACAAACCCTGAGCTACAGTAGCAGAAGCAGCCAAAGGTCCCTGAAGTATGCCCCACACATCTCTCCACCTCCAGACAGCAACTCTTTATTTGCCCAGCCTCTCCTTTTGCCTCAGTCTCTTTTCCTACAGTAACTGCCAGGCCCTGCTCTTCCCCCTGTACACTTTCTTCAGGTAAATAATTCTTCAACTGAGCATTTTTTTCTTCTTTACCCCTAATGCATATAGACTGTACAACTTCAGTTTCTAGGGCTGGCAGCCCCTTCATGAAGCAACATGAGCACAGCCCCTGTCCTGTGCTGAATGCAATCTGTTTTGCTTTTCGACAGTTTGGTTCTACCAGTTTCAGGGACAGAGGAGCTTGTGTGCCAACCAAGAAGCACTATTATTTCACTGACACATTTTTGTCTATACAACAAAACTTGCATGTCAGAACAGTAATCTGTTGGAAATTCTATGACAATCTTCAGAAAACTTGATTATAATTAGGGTCACATATCTCCCATTTTGATTTATTAATAGAAAGCAAGAGTCTCCCTCCAGAAACATCCCCTTGCCCTGTCCCTGCCAGCTTTCCCACAGCCTTTTTCTCCCTTTATCCTGATCGATTTAAAGAATATGAAGCTAACCCATCCAGCTAAGTTCACCCTATTTTCAAACACCAGAGAGAATAAGCTAATGATCAGATATTGTCATTGCCCATCAATACCAATTGGAAACTGCTATTTGCCCTTGACTCTTTTATTAGCTATGTAGAGCCAAACATTGGATACTTGGCCCAAAACCATTATAATTCTAACATTTATAATTGATTTTCATACTCAATGTAACCAACATTTGTAATCTGGCACTGATTATAAAAATTCCTTGAATTCTTTTTCAAATAAAAATATATTCCATGGTCTTTTGTAATTTTTTCATTCTGAACTGTTGAAAAATTCTTTTTCTTTTCACTTTGTGTCATGTTATTTCCTTTCCCTTTATCTATACATTATCCTTCTGGACATGAAAATCCATAAGGGACCCAGACAAAATTTTTAGGGAAGGGGGCCTCCCCAAATTTCTTAAGGAAGATATTTATGCATGGATACCCAGTGTTTTCTTGTTTATTTTTTCTAGTTATTGCTTGAGAACACGAGTTCCCAACCACCACTGCCCACCATTTAATTTCAATGCAACAGTGACTCTAGAGTGATTTGGAGTAGGTTAAATGGTTTAGCAAAGTTCCTTCTCCTTGACCATGGCGTTTGATTTAAGGACACTATTGTACCTGAATAGGTTCATTCACAGGGAAGTGTGAGATTTTGTTCCATGCTTGAGGGCAGGAAGGTGAAGTCCTGTAAATAACTGTATTGATGACGGGGGTGACAACTACCCCAGGACAGGGATAGATACTATGCAAGACAGAGCCCTGAGACAGGTAGAAAGCCCTGGGTTGGTACATCCCCTCTTTCCAGAAGTCCAAAACACTCCAGACTTATCAATTACAAATATATGCCTTTATATATTTATAGTTAAAGGTAGTTCAAGTTGCATATCTATTTATTTGTTTGTAAGTAGAATAAACTCTAATCAATATAATATTAAAAAAAACTTTCTATCTCTCAGCTATTCAATGAGTTGAATGAACAAGTTGCTGCTCACTTACATAAGGACTCCAAAATTCTTTAAGAATATACATAAATTATTTTAGTAAATGCTTCCCACAGCAGCATTTCTATACATGCAATTTTGTCTAAAGTTTTTGTTAGAAATAGATGACAACTGATGGGAGAGAAAGATCCCAGGTAAAAATGTCTTTTCTATCAAGAAAGAAGCCAGAAAGGGTTTGACAATGAGCCATTAGTACTAATAGTCCAGTCCCACAACTACTGATTCTTTTGACCCAAACCATGCATACACAGGCCCACATCCCACTGTTAGGGAGTTACAGGAATGGCTAATGCAAAATTAACTTAGTTGTAACCACTTATGGAGTGTATGATTGAGAAAGGCACAAAACTCATCAATTTTTGGAGAATGACTTGATTTTTCATGGGTGAGGAGCCTGGGACTCAGTTAAGCAGATGGGTGGAAGGCGTGTTTGAATGAGGCTTTCTGGATTGAGTTTGTGAGAACCCCCAAGTTGGGTTTCTGATTCCTAGCCAGAAATTGAGATCCCCTTTCTCTTTTTCTCCAGTGCAGAAATAAACCCTTCTTGGGATTAATAAAGTTAATCTGCCACTGGCCTTAGTTTTTGTACTTGTGAACTCAGTGGCAGCAAGGTGGTCCCAGGGCTGACTGGTCACTCTGCCTATGGGCTGACTCACTGTGACAGTTGTCCTACCACAGAGGAGAGTTCTTCTTACAAGGCTGAATTATTTTTCTTACATAGCATGCCTGTGCCATTAAAACTGTGTCTAAGCTCTAACACTCCAAGATTTCCTCAAAAACATTTTCCTGGCTGCAAAAGAGTCCATTTTTTTCTTTTATTGTTTTTTTTCCATCCCTTCTTAGTTATAGAAATAAGACTGAGGACCAGTTCATATATTGGCTTTCTGTTTGACCTTGATTTTGCCTTGGTATTCCTTTCTTTCATCCTTTATTATTTATTTTTCCCATCAAGCAAGCAGTTTTTAATTTACTAGCAGTATGCCTGTTGAAGCATATGCTGGCCATGCAACAGCCACAGTAAGGAAAGCAACTCAGGGCTTACAAGCAGTAGGTATGTGATAAATGCTAGCTGCTATAACATTAGTATTATTACAGTTCTTCTTTTTTATGTCAATATTTATACATTTCAAACCTCATTTCACAGACTAAAAAAAACCCCATGTCTAGACAATATCTGTTTTTGTTGTATTCATAAAATATTACTTTTATATGTGTGACGTATTCTAAATACAGGTATACATCAACCTTAAGCAGTTTCACTATAACATACATGATAATCTAGATTTATACATTGTTGCAGGTTTATTTTTGAAAGCAGATTCTCATTTTGAAATTTAAATATGATTTAATGACTTCAGTTTCATTTTAAACAGAGTAACCATTTATGTTTAGGGGAGTTCATTGATGTGGCCCTTGGGGTAGGCCTAACAAAATGGTATTTACCATTAACTAGAGTCCTCAGCAGGCTTTCTGGGCTTGGCAGATGTGACCTGACACAAAACAATTCTTCTGTGGTTTTATCCACTAGGACTTGTTTTCATTGTTATTCTAGTCTAATTTTTCATTCAGACAATGAAATTGGTTTTCCATGCAAATTTCCTGGCTATCTATTCTTTGCTCCATTTTTCAAGTTGCGTAATTTAGTCACATTATTTTTAGTAGCCTCTACTTGCTTTGGTTGGTACATATATATTTTTAAGTTAAAAAAGGTAACTTTTATGACCTATTTCTTACAATAAAACTCTACCTCAAGTATTTACATACAAATATGTCTGCCACCATAGTTTTTGAGTGATTTCTGTCCTCTTATTTTTAAACTATAAGAGGAATTATTGAAATCCTTTAAGTTATCTGGCAATTCAATCAGATGCTGTACCTCATTTAAGTGTGTTCAGCAATTGTCATGACTGACATCATTAACTTCTACCTTCTCATCTGCTATAATTGGTGATTGATGATGAAGTTTCCTAATTACATGCATGACACAGATCTAGTTGGGCTATATGTTGCCTAAGGCTGAGCAAGTACCTCCTTCATATCACATCACAGTCTCATTCCTCAGCTCACAGATAGAATAATGTACTATAGTATTCAACCACTTGAATCTTTAGTAGATCTTATTTTTATTTCACTCTTTAAAATTCCACCACTTCTGAGTCTTCATATAGAAACACCATAGGCAAAAATAACTGATTCATTTACTTGACAATTAAGCCAACCAATCAAGAAAGACAAAATAACAAAGTAAAAATTTTAGGTAGATTTTATTAGTTAAATCAGACATTGGCTTCAATGATAAGTACATACATATAAATAGATCTACAAAGAATAGTTCATACAAAATTAATATAAATTGACTAAGGTTTATACAAATCATTTTCATAAATGTGACATGATCAGCTACATTTTACAGAAAAAGAACCCCCTAAAAGATGTTTAAATCCTATCTCTGGGGTAGCAAAAGTGATTCTATTTTATAAATAAGAATTTGAGGAACATGTAGTACAATTTTGGTTATGTTAGCAGGGAAATGATAAGAAGAAGACATTAAAGTTATAGTAACCATGCTGGTTAAAATTGAATTACAGTGGCAAACTACTTTTGTAAACACTTTGGCAAAAGTCACTGGGCTCATTGGAGAATGGTTATTTAAAAAACATGTGCTGGCAGATTGTTGTCTAAATGATGATTACTGTTAAGATAAAACTAATACTGGTGAATTTGGAAAAACACAGGAAACGTAATGGGTGTGAACTCCTACAGTGATTAGTGAAAATTCAGGAAGGATTCACTTAAATAATATATTTCAGTTACTGTGTTCTAGGCCAAATCAGATTAGGGTACATCAGTGAGAAATTATGCAACTTCCAATAATATATTTTTCTTAGCCACTGAAAATGTAGCCACTCCTAAAGAGGAAAATAAATACTGTTTAATAGGATCAATTTATTTAGTATATAATAAATATATTATGAGCTCATTTAAGGGAACCCAGGTGCTGTGTTTATAACTTGAACAAAACTTTAACACTAAAATCATCTCTCAAGTATCAGGTAAACTTAAAACTTCCCACAGTTACTTGTCATTTACTGTCTGTCTACCCTGTGTGAAACTCTGATGTGGGGACCATAGCAGTGCAAGGAACTGAACATGGAAAGGATGGAAAGCCATCATCCTTTCCATCTCTGGGTGTAGCTGTAGAGATGGACATTCACACCCGATAAGACCCTGAAACAAATCTGAACAGCATTAATTTAATAGTAACCAAATGGTAATGGCACCAACATGTCCAGGATGGGCACGTGATTTTTTAACTCAGCTGCTCAGAGAAAGCTTCTTAGATATGAACATTAAAGTGGCTTAAGATAGATTGGAAATGACTTGAGAAGAAGAGAAAATGAACTTAAGGCAGGCCAGATAATGATAGCAGGAAGAAAAGTAAAATAACAAAACAAATGCAAGGAATATTTTGGTAGCCAGTTTGGCTGCCTGCTGTTTTTCTATACATAAATAAAGAAATGAAGTAGGAAATATAAATAGGGGCCAGGTTCTGGGGCAATGTAGTTGTAGGTAGAAGAGCTGTTAAGTCAAAGAGCATCGACTCAGAATACTGTTCCTAAAAGTGCCCTTTCACCCTGTCCTTCAGTCTTTCTGCCCCTCTGTACCTGCAAGTCCTTGCCCTCCACAGTCCTGTTGAACCATGCAGTGCATCATGCTCCGTACTGCTGTTTCGCATTTATACATGCATTGAAACTAGCTGTTGAGTTTCGTTTTGCTGCATACTTTTCTGGGTAAATACAAAAGAACAGAAAACAAAGATAAATCTCAGGGTAAATTTTTACCAAGAAGAGTTTTGTGGAAATAGAACATAAACTTAGATTTCAAAGGTACTGCTAAAGAAGCAACAAGAGACTTCACTCTCTCCCCTGGCTCCCCCAAACCTTTTGTTCTTACACATACTTTCATTAGCTTTTTCCCCCAAGAGGTGCCATCTGCTATCCAATCGACTTAGCTCTGACCCCCCACTCCCATTATCCACCTGAAGCCATCCAGTTACCTATGCAAGTGTACTGAGCACTACACTGTTCTGAGAATGATGAAATGGAACTTAAAGAGGAAACACAAACAAGCTCTCATGGAGATCTAGCTCTGAGAGACTGAATATACAAATGGACAATGGCCAGTGAAAACAGAACTGTCACCTGCCACCTGCCAGGAGACCTACTCCTTCTCTAGACAATAAAAATCCCAGGAAGCTAGACTGCTATGAATCAGGCTTGCAGGAAGCCAGATTGCTATCTCTAGCAACAATCCAGGAAGCTTAACAACAGCAAAATGTCCAGAACTTAATAACTAACCAAGAGTTTCTCTAATTTTTGTTTCCACTTCTAATTTAGGATTATCCAGAGAAAGCCAAACATGCTCCCCTCACCAATCCCATAGGATACTCTGCTTCCAGTTAGCCTGGCTATACTGTTCCCATACCAATAGCCTCCAATCACAGCATATCTAAAGCCTTCTTTGTTTTCCCTCTACAAAGCTTCCCACTCCTTGTTTCCTTTAATGCTCTGATAAAATGGAAGTTATGGCAGCTGATTGCTTTGCCATAGCAAGCTCTGAACAAATAGCTTTTGTTTTTTCTCATTTGGTTGGTCTGTTTATTTTCTGTACTGAATCCAAGAATCACTCTCGGCAGCTCAGGCACTGTAGCAGAGGTGGATGGCTAATTTGCAAAAATACAGAATGCTGTAGTACCACCAATATTCTGTCACCCAAATCTATGCACATCTGTTTCAAATTCCTACCCAAGGAGGCTACAGGTGACTTGACTATTGCATGAATGACAATCAAAGCAGGAAAACAACTTTATTCTTCTAACTCCACTTTCCCTGAATCAGCAGTGCCATGGCAAAAGCCCCTGGAGATGAAGTGTTTTGGGTCACTTCTAAGCTTTAACAAACAGTCTCATATTTAAGCTAATACAGAGGAGTACAATTTAAATAAAAAGCTTAAATCAGCATACTACAGTGATATGGCCACATCAATGTTTATAGCAGCTCAATTCACAGTAGCTAAACTATGGAACCAACTTAGGTGCCCTTCAACAGATGAATGGATGAAGAAAATGTGGTACGTACACACAATGGAATATTACTCAGCTATAAAGAAGAATGAAATGATGGCATTTGCCGGTAAATGGATGGAACTGGTGAATATCATGCTAAATGAAATAAGCCAATCCCCAAAAACCAAAGGTCAAAGTTTTCTCTGATATGTAAATGCTCACTCACAATAGGCAGTGGGGATGGAGGAGTGAAGGTTCACTGGATTGGACAGAAGAGAGTGGGGGATGAAAATGGGAAAGACAGAATGAATCAGACATGACATTCCTATGTTCCTATCTGAATAAATGACCAATGTATCTCCATGTCCTGTACAACCACAAAAATGGGAAGTTACACTCCATGTGTGTATGATATGTCAAAATACATTCTACTATCATGTATTACTAAAAAGAACAAATAAAACAATTTTAAAAATCTAAGCTTCACAGGTTAGAAGCTGAAAACAGAGGAAGGGGGCATGATTATTTTCTTCAATGTATGTCCAATTGCTCTTCCTCACCTGCTTCTTGCTGCTTCTCCTTGGCTGCTCCTGGTTCTCCAGGGTTGAAGGTACGGTAAGAATGGCTGCACCTTTCAGCTCTCCCTTGCTATGGAGTTTCTTGCCAGGCCTCTCAAGACAGTGACAGAACACCAGGGCTCAGCAGCGGGATGACTGTGGTGCTGTTCCAAAGGTCCAGAGAGCAGATTGCATGCTTGCCTGTGAGCAGGGAGCCGCTGCACCTGAGCCTGCTCTGCTTTGGTGCAGACAGGGAAGCTGGAAGTCATCTTGAACTCAGACCCTAGATGGCCCAGGCCCTAATCCAAAGGGGTTGACAAATTGCTTCTATAAGGATAGCTAGTCAACATCTTAGGCTTTGTGTGCTCTAAGGTTTCTATTGCAGCTATTCAGCTCTAGCCTTAAAAATAGCCATAGACAATATAAATGAAGAGTGATTGTTCCAATGAAACTATTTATGGACACTAAAGTTTGAGTGTAATATAATTTTTGTATGTCTTGAAAGTCTGTTCTTTAGACTTTTTCTCAACCTTAATATTGTAAAAGCCATTTTTAGATTGTAAGTTGTACAAAAACAGTCAATGGGCAAAAAAGGCCCAGGAGATGTAGTTTGCAGATTACAACATTAAACCAACAGAAAGTTGCAGTCCGTGCAGCACAGGAGCGGGTGGTGATGAGACATTTGTGGAAGCTGGCTCTTGAGATGACCATCAGAGAGGGCCTGGCATATTGTCAAAGGAGGCACAAAAAGTGTTAGCTATAGTTCTGGAAGTGGGAGAGACAGGAGTAAACAAAGCAGCGGGGAATGGATATGGGGTGCGAGGCAGTGATGAGTTTAGGAGGGGACTGTCCCCTGCAGGGAATTTGCTGTGTCATGGTAGCACATCAGCAGGTTGCTGGGTAAGGGACAGGTCTGAACTGAGGGAAAGGATGGTGTGAGAGTTCCTAATCATAGGGGAACAATTCATATTCAGGTCTAGGTCCTATGTTGTAGCTAATCAGAACAAAGGCAATGACCAGACAGATTTAGTGTTATTGTCGGTGTCAAAATTTGCAGGGGTCAGGTCTAATGGCAGTGTGGAGGAGTGGATAAGAGCACAGGTTCTCATGGGATATTGCATGGGTACCAACATCATTGGTGGCACCTTTCCATTTGGTGATTCTGGACAAGTGGCTGGGAGTAAAGATAAGCATACCTTCAATTTTGGGTGTGTGCGGGGGGAATCACTGATGTGAGAATCAAAACCATTCGATATCCACATTAAGAGATTCTACTATTTCTCTGCTTCCATTCACAAAGCTATGTTATTCCTAGAATGACAGACATTTTAACTAACTATTATTATTCCAGGACTTTCCGAAGCACCCATCAATGGAAAGAATCAAATGATAATTTACACTCCAAGACTCTTGGATTCTTTCTCTCAAAATTCGCATCTTGCTGTGCTGAACTATAATGTCATGATATTTATCCATTCCTAATTAAACTGCTATTGAAAGATCCACCTTATATCAGACTTTAAAATCTCAATAAATATCCCAAACTTTCCTATCTCTCCTGAGATTCTACTAATACTCTGTAGTACTCTCCCAGGTTGCAGCGAGTCCGAAATTCAACTCTGTCTCATAGTTAGACTGTTTGGTGATGCTTCTGAAAGGTAGCATATATAAAGCGCTCACCTCAATGCCAGTCCCAATCCTATATATGTTATGAAGAAGTCTGTAGATCCCTGGCAGTGTTATTCCCAATGAGCAAAACCTGGAAGCAGTCCAAATATCTCTCAATGGATGAATGCATAAACAAAATGTGGCACATATACAATTGAAGCTTTAAAAGGAAATGAAACCCTGACATGTGACGACATAGATGAACCTTGAAGACATTATGCTAGGTGAAACAGGTGGTAACAAAAGGATGAATATTGTATAGTGTCACTTACATGAGGTACCAGAGTAGTTGAATACACAGACAAAGTGAAATGGTGGTTGCCAAGAACAGAAGGATAGAAAAATGGGGAGTTAGTGTTTAATAACTATGAATTTTCAGTTCAGGATGCTGAGAGAGTTCTAGAGATGGATGGTGGTTATGGTAGAACAACAGTGTGACTGTATCTAATGCCACTGAACTGTATAGAATGATGCATTTAAAAATGGTTAGAATGGTAATTTTATGTTGCATATATTTTACCTCTCTTCCTCTCTCCACACACATATACACATACACACCCTAAAGAACTTGAGAATCTCACTATTCCCTCCATATACCCTGTCCCTAACTCTTCCTTTCCACTTCTCTTAATAAAATCCAGATTTTTCCAAATAATAGTTGCTAATCTATAAGTAAAATACCTCCATTCCCCAAAGTAGCTGTGCTTTGGTCAATACCTTTCCTGTTAAAACATAAAATATTCTGTCCTTTTTCACATTAGAATAAATTTATCTGGAGACATCTAGTTCTAGGCATTTTCTGATAAAGGCTTGTGGTCAGGAGATCTGGTTGACTTCCACCTTGTGTGTGTTTGTGTGCATGAGAGAGAAAGAGACAGACACAGACAGAGAGAAAAACAGTCTGAGAGAACCTGCAAGACAGACAGAAAGCACTAATAAGTGTGGAGGTCTGTAATCTCCGGAATGCGTGGGGTTCCAGAGTTTTCTTTTGGAATGTTGGTCTCTGGTCCAGCTAGACAAAGGAGTTACATGAAGTCTATTTAAGGAGGTAAGCAATGGCATCTGAGCTATTGGACTTTGGGCCTTAACACTGAATTTCATCCACCAAGATGTACCCAGGTGTCAAAGTCTACTAATGTATATTATGACCCCAGCAGAGTGGATCAGAAACTAGCTTCTGTACCTTCTATCCCTGAGGCTGTAGAAACCTGGCTGGAAGCATCCAGGAAAGGCAGAAGCCAGGCAACAAAGCAGGATATGACAACCAGATGCCACCTGAGATGGCTTTCATTGAAGAGCTGTCAAATACCAATCTGAAAAGGCTGCCGTGTTGGGATTTTAGAGTATGTTTGAGGGCAGAATGGGTCAGAAGTCAGTATTGATGGTGAGGAATGATATCAGTGTCCATGGGAAGAGCAGGGGACTCAATAAAAATGGCCTTCAGAGGAAGACCACTTGGTTTTGAGACTCAATTTTGGTGAGCAGGCCCTTCCCTCACATAGTCAATTGGTAGAACATAAAGGCAAATCAGTTGCCTAACTTTTTGTGTGCTGGGAGTACCCTAACTGGCTTCAGCTCTGGAGGATTTGAGGAGCTACTCAGGACAAGACTCAGTATGGCTCCTCATTTGACCCTGGGTCACAAGGCCCTCATGCTGTCCTTGAGGGCCAGAGACTTACTTTTGTAGCTTTGTCCTTCTGCAAAAACCCATCAAAAACCAGTTGTCAAGAAAATTTTAACTGAGTTTTGGCACACTGAAATAAAAGAAAGGAAGAAAGAAAACAGGGAAAACTATGCACACCATTATAGAAAGATTTATTTTAGAGGTGTTTGAAATATAAAAACTTTGAAAAGCTTGCATCTTCAGTTATTTAAAAAGTTACCAAAGAGGTAAACACTTGGTAATGGCAGATGAGTGAGGTGTTACAGAAACATACTAAAGTCTGATCCATCATTAAATACATGCAAAGTTTGAGCAAACAATGTGATCCCATATCTCTCTCACAGAAACCCCAGAAACCCACAGCAACCTAGGTAAGGAGCAATGCGCTCTCAGTAAGCACAGGTTGGATGCAGTGGTGTTTTTCTTTAGTCCTCTCACAGGAAGCCTTCTGAGCAGATGATGGGATCTTTTATTGGACCAGTGACTGGCATTCATTATCTTGTCTTTGTGTTATTCATGCACTACTTTTTACAGACCAAGGGAGCAGGCACTTAATGGTTAGAGAGTGGGAAAATTGATAATAATGGGCCAGACTCTCATCCCATGCAATCAAATAGATATTGTTCTCTGTTGAGTTATGCAGGGTACAAATCTCACCTAATAACAGTAATAAATAATGGGGTAATTTCCATGCCAGCTGCTAATGGTTTCCGTGCTTCTAACCAGAGTTTTATATCATTGCATTTCTACCTGCAGGAAACAATGACATTCTCAGACCTGTTTTAAAAGTCTGCACTTTTTCTTTTTATTGTTATGGTCTTTAGGGCTTGTTTCAAGCTGGGGTAGAATTTTTAGGTCCCTAAAAGAGAGAAATGTGATCAAAACAATATTGTTAGTGGAGCTTGATGTGACTACTATAAAAGAGGAGCTCAGAATAAAAGTATCAGTCATTAGGCCTGGAGGGTGGGGGGCGCTCAGAAAAGCAGTCTTTTGCACAATTATTTGGATAGTACTTGGGGAAAAATTCATGGACTTTGCTTATGATAATGGTTATTTTGCTTATACAGTAAGTTGATATATTAGAGATAGCTCAGAAGACGAGACACATAGTAGAGTTAATGCTTGTACTTATCCCTGGTTTTTTATTATTATTCTTTTCCTCCAGGCTTTATCTCTGTGTTATCCTGGACAATACTTTTGCTGTAGCATCTTGGAGAGGTTTAGCCACCTCTCCCACCCCTACATCCCCTCTCCTAGATGTAATTGTGCCTTGACCTGCGGCTTCTTGGGATTTATAGGCACTTGCTTTATTCTTTTGTTTTAACACATCCTTGTTTGGATGCTGCCTAGATTGATTATTTTTCTTATGTGCCTGTAAGCCTCTTTTCTTCTCAAAACTTGGTTATTACAGCTCCCAACTGACCCATGTGAAAACTGAAGCACAGAGAGTCCTGTCTCTGTGCCCCGGATTGCAGAGATGATAAGCACAAAGTCAAGATTGGAACAAGGTAGAGCGACTCCACAGTCCACGATCTTAACCACACTGTGCCACCTCTATTGTTCACAGCTGGCAAAATGCCTCAGTGTGCTGTGTGGATTCGCCTTGCTCACAAATATGATGTGCAAGCAGAAGATGATGGCACGGACAACAAATGTCTCATGGGGAATGGGCCGAGGTGTTCCAAGATACTCTTCAAGCTCTTGTTCTCTAAAGGTATATCTTATCTTGTTTGTTTTTCCATCCCTGCTCTGGATCTCTGAATCTTCCTAAGGAGAAGGAGTAATGTCCAGCACTGAACCTGCATCTATGTGCTTGGGAAAATTCCTGCCATCTGAGGCTACCAGATAACTCTTCTCATAGGTAATGTCTGTGGGCCTCTTTCAGCAGCAGGATTGTTTTCATTCATCATCTGGAGTAAACACACCTACCATGTTCTTAATAGTCCTGAGAGTAGGGAAAATAACATTAAATAGAACATTTCTCTTTGAGTAAATGATCCATTTTGCCAAAAGAACATTTACTGTAATACTTGATTTCCATCTCCTCACAGTCTCATTTTAAGACATAACAGTTTCTAAATTATAAAAGAATACTTTGAAAAACACTCTGTTATATTCTTCCAGAATATTTTCCTGGTGGCAAAACACACACAGAGTAAAAGACTAATTTTGGAACCAGACAGATGCTCTTTCAGTTCTCTGAATGGCATTTTTCTAAACAAATTGCTGAATGCTTTAGAAATAAAACCTGTGATGTCTAGCACAGGTTGTACAGAATCCACACAAAAGAGATTGCAATACTCAGTGGCAAATGGGCTCTGATGTGCCCAGATTAATGGAAGAGTGTATATTTATGAGATCAACTTAAGGCACAGTTTGAAAATGCTTATCTTTTATTTTTGTCTGTACTCATGGTAAATAAATAAAACTTGATAAATACATACATGTCATATGGTTGAGACTCTGATGCTGGTTGCTAAAATATTTCATCAGGAGAACAATACAAAATATGTATTCAGAATAATTGTTAAAAAAGTTCTCATAATTATTCTTTACCATCATTTATCCCTTACACCCCCACTGGAAAATGCTATGGTCCAGGGACTTTTGTAAAAACGTAACATTTAAGTGTAAGTTGCCCTGTGTATATAGCTCTATGATTTAGCCCCTCCTACCCTTGCTTCTAAATTCTCCTCAGGAGTCAAAAACAAGTAACCATGTCAAGCAAGCGGTACTAGTGTACTGTGGTTACTTGAGGTGGGCTAATGAAAGAAGGGTGATCATAGAAATCAATGCAGTGAGCTTTATGATGCAGAATGAAGCAAAACAACAGGAGAAGCTGACATCTGAAGCCTATCAAAGAGAGAAAAGTGAGATCCCCACATATTTATAAAATTCTTGAGTAAGATATTGATCTTTCTACAGGATGGGAGGTGGGCCAAGGTAACCCGAGATAGTATGTGGGTTAAAAGTAATTTAACAATATTTATTAAGCATCTCCTAAGTGTCAGACTTCCATATAGATCCTTGGGATACATGAATTATGAACACTATGATAGCTACCCAACCCTTTTCAAGTTTGTTTTATTTATTTTGGTACTAGGGATTTAACCCAGGGGCAATCTACCACTGAGCTACATCCCCAGCCCTTTATATATTTTAAATTTTGAACCAGGATCTAAGTTATTCAGAATGGCCTCAAACTTGATATCTTCCCACTGCCTTAGTCTCCCAAGGAAGGATTACAGACCGCCTTCCCTGAGCCCAGCTCCAACGCAGAGCTCTTACTGCAGCTTGACCAGGGAGCACACCAAGTGATTGTAGGCATCATCAAATTTAGCCTTTACCTTTAAGTGAGGACCCAGAGATGCAGAGATTAATGGACTCACTCAAGAATACACAACTAGTGATTGGCATTGCAAAGAGCATAATTTCTTCACTGAATCATAGTCTAGCAATTGGTTTGAGGTGAGCAAAATGTTATCCCTGTCTTTTAAATGAGATGGTTGGGCCCAGTGAGATAATGTGACTTTTAAAAATGTGTCCACAGTAAGGGGAGGAAGGATCCATGTCCACTCATCCCCTACACAGGTGGTGCTGCGTCACTGTTCCACGCTCTCTGTTCACCTGCAGAAGGATGAGAAACACAGTCTGAATGCTTCGTAAGTATTATAAAGAACTTTTAATAGTTGAAATTATGTATATAGAATGAAAGACTTTCCTTTCTAGGGAGACTATATACTTCATAATACTGAGTATAGAATAGCCATACTTCAGAGAAAGAGGTATCAAAATTAACACTTGAGCCTTTAGTTTTAAAAAAGGCTGTATTTCCAAAATATATTGCTACATTGAAATTGGGTATTTTGTTGTTGTTGCTAATGTTTTAAAAATTGTTTCTCCTTTCTAAATTGACATATTCTAAATATTTACAGTATTTACCTCAATAAAAACCCAGATAAATCAAATAAATGACTTATTAAGGTATCAGTAACATACCAAATTATTAGGATATTTGGAAACATTTAAGAATAATCACAATATGAGGAATTCAAGTAATACTTTTAAATGGCTCATAATTTCCTGATCCTTATTACTTCTCTCCTGGCCCCTACCCACAAGCTGCAAGTTAATAGAAAACAGGAACATGGTATGTGTGTGTGTGTGTATGTGTGTGTGTGTGTGTGTGTAGGCTCAGGATATTACATTTGTGTATCCAAGGATTGGTTATTTTATTCAGTTTATTTGGATTCCAGGAAAGCAGGAAACATATTTAACCCTTAAGCATCATGGGAATAGGTCATGTAACACAGTCGGGAACCTCTCAACAAATTAAATGCAGCCAGGTGTGAGGGAAAATAAATTCCATATGTTTAAAAATTATTTGAGGAGATAGAATTTCGCCAGAAAATATAAATGGAATCTGGGGGTCCTTTCATTAAAAAGTTTATTAAACTATAACATATCTGATAGCCAGCACTTAGGTGAGGATAGGGTGAAGGTACCATTGTAGCATGAAATACCATTGAATAAATACTCAGCACCTTGTTCAAACTAGGCCAGTGACTTTGTTTGTTCAAAGTAGGATTCTTTTCCTTTCTGAGTTAGAATATTCATTGAGTCCTTATAAAATTTCTGGAACTATAGTGAATCTCTAGAAACCTCTTCAAACCTGAAATGTTTAAGATCATGTTCAAGATCTGAGAAGGCAAATAGAATCCTACTCAGCTGAAAAAGCTTTAACAATGTACTTGACCCCATGTTAGGTAATTTGCAGAGGCAAGTTTGTTCCATGCTTACTGCAAGTCTAAGAAGTTCTTTCTGTCCTCCTTGGGCAGAAGTGGAGGTGGAAAGATTTTAGCAACTCACTCAGTTTCCCCTAGCTGGTAAAGACCAGGATTTGAATCCAGGTCTGTCTCTTTGCAAAGCACTTTTACTGGGTCATGTTGCCCCTTGATAGGGAGAACGGTGATGAGGAAAAGAAGACAGATAACAGTGAGAAGAATGCCTAGACATGAAGATGGAAAAGTAGCACAAGGATGTAGAGTGGTGGTGGTAGGAGATGAAGATGTTGGAATGAAGCTGCTTGGCTACCTCTTGGGTGGGTACGGACTCCCTTGTTGCTGGACCTCAGCCATTACCCATCTACTTCCCATATTTAAATCCTATAAACAAGATTTATGTTCTATTGTTATAGATAGTGTTGTGGTTTGGATCTTAACACTCATCCCCCACCACACACACACAAAGCTCATGTGTTGAAGGCTCAGTCCCCAGCTGATGGTGTTGAGAGGTAATGGAAACTTCAGGAGGTTGGTCCTACTTGGAGGAAGTAGCACACTGGGGGCATGCCCTTGAGGGGGGCATTTGGTCCTGGGTTCCTCCCTCTCTTTGCTCCCTGACCGCCATGAGGTGAGTAGCTTTGCTCTCCCACATGCTCCCTGCCATGATGTCCCATGTTGTTACAGGCTGAAGAAATGGGGCCAAGTGACCACAGACTAAAACTGTGAGCCAAAAATAAGCCTTTCTTCCTGTCTGGCAGGCCCAAGATGGTTATAGTTAGAATCCCTTGCTGAGACTTTTGACAGGCTATGTGTTTGGTATGTAACCAAGGTCATGAGCACCCTAATTCAGTGTACGTACTCAAGGTCATAAACATTTGCTGGTGAGCGTGTGCTCACTGGTGTAACCTGTCGGCAATGTGCCTTCTTTGTCTGGCCTGCATATAAAAAAGACTTATAAAGGGACACTAGGGATAAAGGCTGGAGGCTGCTGCCATCTCTGAGTAAAGCATACTTACTATACCAGTTGTGTCTTGCATCTTCTTTTACCTGCCAGGATCCTGAATATGTTTCCCAGAGTCCAAGCCTCCTTTTTCCAGGTATTTTGTCACAGTGATGAAAAGCTCACTAACCAAGATAGGAAGCCTGAACTTCAGACTGATGAAGTGAATGTTTCAAGGTCACATAGCTAGTGAGTTGGAAGGCCAGCTGTTGCTGACCCTAGAATTTGTGCTGTTTTTCCCCCCTGCATTGCCCCTTAGAATTAGCAAAATATCCCCCCAAACACTACAACTTGGTCTTGGTCTGCAAAATACACTAGACACATCCAAATCTGTTAGGGCTAAACATTTCCTTCCCAACTCTAGTCAATTCCTAATTCATTTTATTCAACTCCAGTCCATAAGAGGTTAATCACCATGGCTTCAAATTGTTCTCCTAGGGATTATATGCACAGTTATGGGAGGAAGGCATGGCTAGCATCAAATCTGTCCAGACCTACTTTCTTATCTACTTTAGTCATAGGATAACTTCTTTTAGGTCCGGGACATGAGAACCTATTCATAGACATATTGCAATAAGTTAGTCATTAGGATCAAAAGCATTTTCAGTGCATAATTTTGGAATATTATTAACATTAAATCTGAACAAATCAGTTGCTTTTCAATGTAGGTTTTGAAGTTTATCTTAATTTGCGCCAAATAAACAAAGAACCCCTGAGGATGACTGAGCAGACAGAACTGAAGGGATGACCCTAATGGTAATTAAATATCCCAGTTACCTGTGCCTTCCCACATCTGACTCTATATCATGATTGTGTTATGGGGATTTTCCTGTTCTAGGTGGATTAGTTACATAGTATAGATCACAAACTCTTAGTATGCTTCAGACCCCAAAAAGGGCCCAAAATGAGTGTATGTTTGGGTATATGTTTTACTTTATTGGATAAATAAATGGACAAATTGAAAAAAAATCGAGCTGTAAATAACCTTTTATATTCCTGAAGCTTCTGCCCTCTCAGAGGGAGTACCTCCAGCCAGCTAATTTGTAGGTAAATTAGAGTTAAGATTAGTATTATAGTCTTTCCTGAATCTTTTTTTCCCCTATCTTTGCTATTTCACTGCACAACCATTGGAGGACCAAATCTTGGAACTGAGATAAAGGTTATACCTCTCCGAAGTCAAGGATTTTACTTACTGATCCTCACCCCCAAACTTGGTTCAAGTGCATGGAGAATGTGGCTAAATGTTGGTAACATTGATTGTCCTCCTTTGAGTACCTGACACAATTTATGGGAACACTCTTAGTTTAATTAATATATCATCCTAATAACTGATACATGCACCCACCATTTCATTTTCAAACAAAATACTGTCATTTACTAGAGTTGACAATATTTTCAGTGAGTAAACTGCTAGTTGCACAGATGGGGAAGATTCAGGTTGGTGTGATTTTATCAGACAATAAATAGATATTTCTCTTATTTTAAAAAGTGTTATAAGGTAATAAGTCTATGCTTCCTCCTATTTTTCATTCTTTGCACTAACCATAGCACAACTTGGCTCACCTGTTTTATACAAAGTCAAGGTTCAAGGTCAGCTCCATGACCATGTGGTCTGGGCTTTCCCACCATCTCCCCACTTGGAAAGGTCCATACTTGGTTTATTGCTCTGTAGTTGCCCTCTGGAAACCTTAATTATTTTTTAACAAGGAGTCCATGTTTTTATTTTGCACGGGGACTTGCAAATTATGTAGTATGTCTTGTTTGGATTATTTGTTTTCACACGACTGAAAGGAAATGATTGGAGAGGCAAGAATAGAAGGTGGCAATTTTATAAACCCAGAGACTTGGATGCTACAATCAGATGCAGACATAAGATAATTAAGGAAAGCTGAGCAAGGAGTCAGGTCACGGAAGTGGTTCCCAACTTTCAAGTCATATCTATGCATCAGACTTAATTATGGGGTTTCTAATGTGAATTCCCTGAGAAAGAGATAAACTTATAGTAGTGTTATTCAAAAATGCTTTCCAAAGTTAAGTGCTGTATTTTTGGAGTGCTTGGCTCATTATGTATGCTAACCCATAGGCTAAGACAATCACAAATTGATAGAAAACCATTGTGCAAGAGCCAGAGTAACCGGAGATATGGGTCCTGACCATCCAGTGTGACATAGGACCTTTCTCCCAAAGGTCCTTCTCATCTGCTTTCTGCATAGCAGATAGGTAGCAGATAATAATCAGGTACCAAAAGTCTGATTTACTTGAAAATATAAATAGTAGTCTTGCTTGTTGTTGACAATTTTTTAAGAAATATACCCTATGTCATGTGCAATTAGTGATACATAATTTTCTCCAGCAAGTATATATTCCTCCTTCATTTGAGCCACACTACTTTTTTCCTGGACTGTTGGCTTAATTCTGTCAATGCGTTTGTCCTGATTGTATCGCCTTCTGGTCCATATCCCTTCTGTTCCCTTATTTCATTCCTCATACTTCTTGCATGAATAGTTACTGCAATTGATCCTTTTTTGGTGTCACCTTAGTTTCCCTCTGATAAATATTCTTCACTGGAACCAGGATAGTCCTTCTACCATGCAAGTTTTAGAGATGGGCAGATATACAAGGAGATGAATAAACTAATTAGCAAGGCTAACTCTGCCACCTCCTTGCTGTATTCCTTTCAATGGCTTCCTTTTCCATTCAGACCAAGGCCCTCTCTCCTGATGACACAAAGGTTCTTCAGACAAGCAATGCAGATGCCTTTACCTTATTCCCAGTCTTGCCTCACCATTTCCCCTGCATACTCTCAGCTCAGCAATTCTAGGTATAGACCATATTTTTTTGACCTACGGATGGTGCCTGCTGTTTCCTCTACTTAAATCTTTTTACTGTCTTCTTCAACCGAGCACTTCTACTTGTTTTTCAAGATGTGAATGAAATGCTATCTTTTCAAGAAAGACCTCTCTAAATACTCCTCCTGCCCTAGCTAGCCAGTTACTCACCTTTTGTACTTCCAGAAAAGTACTATGGAAAACTCCATTATAGCATTACCACATGGTATTATAATTGTTTATTTATTTGACTTCTGCCCTTAGACTTGACCAACTTGAGAAAGGGCCTATACTTTTTTGATAATTGATTGTCATAACCTGATGTTCATATTCTTTTTTTTTTGGTACCACGGATTGAACTCAGGGGCACTCGACAACAGAGCCACCTCCTCAGCCCTGTTTTGTGTTTTATGTAGAGACAGGGTCTCACCGAGTTGCTTAGCACCTTGCTGTTGCTGAGGCTGGCTTTAAGCTCAGGATTCTCCTGTCTCAGCCTCCTGAAGTGCTGGGATTACAGGCTTGCACCACCGTGCCTGGCTCTGATGTTCATATTCTGATGAGAAAATAAATATAGGAATGAGTAAATTAGTGGAATAGACCAAAAAGATATTCTGGCATCTCAAGAATAAGAACATGATCTTTTTCTAGGCAACCTTAATTTTTTTGGTTAACCATGTTTGGTGTTTCTTAGAGGGATTCAAATGAAACTCTTTCTGAGCCAAGTGAACAATATTATATTGTAAATCAAAGCTGCTACTGGATTATGAGATGTGGGCATGGAAAAGAAAATAGTTGAACTTAGGAAACAATTATATAAAGTCTAATTTCTAAATTTATAGATGAGCTATACATTTTGGGCTTTGAAGGATATTTCTCAGTGGCTGGGTACCTTAAGGGAAGTATATGACTTCCTTGGAATGGATGAAGTATGAACGGCTGGAATCTATTTCTTTCTTTCTGACTTCCATAAGGCCAGAGACTTTGGTTTGGGGTTTCTTTGAAAGGAACAAAGAGAACAGGATAAGTAGAGGGAAGTAACGCCATTCATGATTTTAAACAAAATCAGTCAGACTTCTCAGCTGAACCCTTAAAGGCTAGGAGAGAGTGGTGAGATTTCCACAGTACTGAAGGAAAAAGCAAAAACAAACAAAAAACCTACCAACCAAATAAAAGTAGCTCTGTACCCCCAAGAAGAGAAAATATATGAGGCCTATTAAAGACACAATGTAATATCTTCCAGATATTTCTCTATACTTATTTGTATTCACAGAAAATATTTTGAGTTCTATCATTCAGAGCAAGGATGGCAAACATATGGCCAAGGATGAGTCCAAGACAAATATCAGTCCTTGATTACAATATGTTCTGCTGAACCTTTGCTGAGCCTCAGATTTACTCTCAGTAGAGTGTTCCAGATAGCTCCCACTAATGGATTAGAGATGCCAAGTAATGTGAAATCAACATGCTATTCTTGTTCTAATGGGTATGCTTGCCAGCTCTATCTGTTATTTGGGTTTTCCAATCTTTGAATTTCTTCTTGATTTTATGACCACAGTTGGTCGGGTGAGGTGAGGTGGAGCACATGAGGATTTACAGAACCTTACTTTTATTATTATTTTTTTCATGGGGATTGAACTCACGAACACTCAACCACTGAGCCATATCCCAGCCCTATTTTCTATTTTATTTAGAGACAGGGTCTCACTAAGTTGCTTAGTGCCTCACCATTGCTGAGGCTGGCTTTGAACCTTTTTTTTTTTGTCTTTTTATTTTTTTTCTCTTTTTTTTGTTTTGTTTTATTTAGGCTTACATGTTAACAGTGTAAATTGATTCATTGTACATAGATAGAGGATAACATATCAATTCTCTAGTTGTAAGTTGTATAGAATCACAACATATATGCAGTCATTCATAAAGTTAGGGTTATGATGACCATCATATTCCACCACCCTTGCTGTCCCCATGCCCCCTCCCCCCTTACACCCCTGTGAACAGAGATCCACCGTTGTTGGCTTTGAACCTTTGATCCTCCTGCCTCAGCCTCCTGAGCTGCTGGGATTACAGGTGTGCACCACTGTGCCCAGCCAGAACTCTACTTCTATTTCAAAAATGTGCATTAGTCAGGGTTCTCCAAGGAAGCAGAACCAAGAGTACACACACACACACACACACACACACACACACACACACAAAGAGGGGAAAAGAGAGGGCAAGGTGCTGAGAGGGAGAAGAAGATGGGGGAAATACATACAAGCTTTCCTCATACTGTACTAACTCAAATGTTAGTCATACTTAAAAAAATATCTGTATGGTCACATTTTCTGACTTGAGAGATTTATAGAAGACTCTCCTTGAATGATCCCTCTCATTCATATTTTCCTCCTCTTAGAATCAAACATGTGCTGGCCTTCCTGACATGCCATTTCACAGAGTTCCCCTCCCCCTCGTTTAATCCCTGTGTCCATTCTCTGTTTTCAATTCTTTTGAGTATATGTACACCCAGAAGTAGAACTGAAAGATCATATAGAAATTATACTTTAACTTAATAGGTACATTTCAAAAGACTCTGATTCACATTGCCTCCTCCTCAGCTGAAACTTGTTCATCATTTAGGGTTCCAAGGACGGGGTATGGTGATAACTCTGGTAGGTTATAGGGAGGAAGGACAACAGAGATTAGGGAGGCAGACAGTGAGACATGCACACTTTTCTCTTCCACCCCCAACTTGGTTGTAGGCCATGGTCTCAGAGTAAAGAGAATATTGGATAGATTGAAGGAAAGATAAAAACTATGAGGAATTTGCCTCATTTCCCACTTGGGATTCATCTCAAAGGGAGGTCACAGCACTGCAATAGAAGAAATATTAAAGTAAAATTTGTAGATACAGAAAATAGCTAATGGCTCTTATATGTAGATATGAGCAAGAGAGAAGCACAATTTGCAGATTCAGGCATCAAGTAACCCTGTGTCTGCTGGGCAGCCTTCCAGGACAAATCAAGGAGCTCACCACCACTCTGGGTGGGTAAGAATGGCAGTGACAGCTGAGGGTAGACCCAGTGGCAGGGAGACCAAGCCAAGGCAAAACAGACCTGAAGTTCATTTGAATTATCATTAATAGGCCAAACAGTTGCCCTGCTACCCCATGGGACAATGCTTGAGGAAGGTCAGATCAGTTCTAAGAATATACATTACTAGGTGGGTGCAGTGGTGCACACCTGTAACCCCAATGACTCAGGAGGTTGAAACAGGAGGATCCCAAGTTCAAGGTCAGCCTAGGACCCTCAGCAACTCAGCAAGATTCTATCTCAAAATAAAAAAAAATATAAAGGGGATATAACTCAGTGGTAAAAGCACCTAAGTTTAATCTTCAGTACCAAAAAAATTAAGTAAGTAAGTAAATAAATAAATAAATAAACAAACTGAAAGAAAGAGAGGAAGAGAAAGAAAGGAATATACATTATTATTATCTATTGCTTTAAAAAAGAGGGCGGGAGGAGCCACGTGGCTTCTCCACGAGTTGGAGTCAGAGAGACGGAGAAAGAAGGGGTCCCCGGGTTAGACGATATGGAGTCTCTCTGGACGGTGGCGATCCGCGGAGCCAATCTCCCCAGGCCCCGAGGTGTAGGTAAAAATCTGCTCTGCCCCAGCAAGACGCAAAGACACCTGGGACAAGAAGAGGGACACCACCGGGGCGAGGAGCAGAAAAACACCGTTTATTCTAGAAACTACAGAAGCTTAAATACACTCTTGGACCAATAAGGTCCAAAGGTCACAAACAAAGGGATGCTCTTTGGCAAGAACACAGTCTATTAGCATAGAATGGGGAAGGATGGAAGGGAGGGGTTGGAAGGTATGGAGATGCTCCTACATTCATTATTATTATTACTACTACAACTACTACTACTTTTGTGCTGTATTCCCCAATCCCAGAATACACATTGTTCTATAGACTAAGTATAGAAACAACTTTTCCTGGGCAAATCTGAGTTGTAGTATGATGAAATCATGATGCTATGAAACTTATTACACATAGATTTCCTAACATGTAGATTAACTATAAGACTGGAAAACTGAAGAAAAGCAAATATAATAAACACACCAAGTTGGGCATAATGTCACACATCTGTAATTCCAGCAACTCAGGAGATTGAGGCAGGGGGTTCTTGAATTCAAGGCCAGCTTCAGCTATTTAGTGAGTCCCTGTCTCAAAATAAAATAAAAGTGGCTGGGATTATAGCTCAGTGGTAGAGCCCTTGCCTAGCATGTGCAAGGTCCTGGATTGAGAACTCAGCACTGCAAAAATAAAATAAACATACCAAATTAAAATATGTAACTTTCTAGAATAATCTCACAATAAGCTCAATATTCTGATTTATTTGGGGGAGAAGACCTGATCTATTTCCCTCACTCCTGTATGAAGAGGAGTTTTGGTGGCTGTTCTTTGAAGATATCATTACTAAGATTATTTAGAAGGAATGAGTTCCTTCTAAAGGGGGAGGTATATAAATTACTGGGTTTAGCCTACTGCCACAGGCTATCACTGAGGAAAATAGCTTAACTGCAGAATGGAGTTGGTCACCTCTATAAATCATGATGGATATAGTTCTACTGACTTGGTGGGAGCACTTTAAGAGTTATTGAAAGTGCTCAGGAAATGACCTCTGGAGGAGACAGATGGGATAGAATGGGAAATGATCTCAGGAAGAGATGAGAAAAAGGCTTCTCCACATTTTGTGGTGCATGAACTATCAGAAACTTCTTTGAGGTTATTCAGGCCACAGCCCGTTATGACCAAAATATATTTCTTTCAAAAATGTTTACTTTCCTAATATATTCTACACTATTTTTAAATAAAAGTGGTATGTAGGTAAAGTGTACAATGTGCTGTTTTGATGTACACATGCATAATAAACTGAATACCACCATCCAGATAATTAATATATTCATCTCCTCACACATTTATCATTTTTGTATGTGTGTTTGTTGTAAGATCTCCTCTTTAGCAAATTTCCAGTGCATAATAAACTATTATTAACTAAAGTCATCATGTTGTACATTAGATCTCCAGAACTTATATTTCTATGTGTCAAGAAGAGTTAAATAGAACAGTAATAATACCCCTTCATTTTAATGACTTTCTCAGAAAAAAAGGAAAAATTTCTTTAAAATTCTACCTCTGGTACATCTGAATGAGTGATATAGAACCAGCTAGAAGTAGAAATTCTATAATGCTGCAAGTCCTCATTAAGTCAATATGAAGTTAGAGAAATTTCTTGAAAAAAAGTCAATCTGTCATATTCTTCCTTATGTGCATTCAGCTCTGAATTAGGCTTGTCAGCTGTGACAAGGCTGTTAGCCAGGGCTAGGTTCATGGTTTGGGTCTCCAGCCTGCTTCCTCAGAGTATTCATTCACTCAGCAAGTGTTTGTGGACCACCAGCTAGACTTTAGTTACTCTTAAAAATATTGGAATATGCCAGGTGTGGCGGTGTGCACCTGTCATTCCAGCTATTCAAGAGGCTGAGGCAGGAGGATTGCAAGTTCAAGGCCAGTCTGGGCAACTTAGCAAGACCCTGTCTCAAAATAAAAAAATAAAAAAAGAGCTGGGGATCTATAGCTCAGTACTGAAGTACCACTGGGCTCCATCTCCAGAATGGAAAGGAAAAAACAAAACAAAACAAACAAACAAAAAACTTTATATATTGATGGCCTGAAAGGGAACTCCATTCTTCCTCCCTTCTGAGACTTTCTCAAAACACATATCTCCTCTGCCAGACTTGTAAAAAACTTAACTGATAAATAATGACTAAGAAAGAAAATAAGAACAAAGCTGTTGCCCGAGGCTCATATCTATAGGATGAACTTCCTTGGCCTGAAGAAAGTACTTCATTTTATCATTAACCTAAAGTAAGGAAAACTTCTGTGAAATTTTCCCTTGGATTTAATATTTATAGTTAAAATGTAGGGTGCCATATGCACACTTGCAAGTTGGGATTAGGGAAAGGGTAGTATGAGAGTTTGAGCTAAGAGCTGTTAAGAGCATTTAACAATTGAGATTATAGAATGAGATGGAATGACTAGGACAGAGAAGTTATGTCTTGAAAATATGAGGCAGCCTAATACATTTCCTGTGCATGCTGGGCAGTCCATATTATTTTTCAAGCCTTATTTCCCAAAAAATAAAATAAAATAAAATAAAATAAAAAATCAATGTAGTGCTTTCCCTCTTTGCTGTAGGTGCATACAGAATGGATTCTGTCCATCATTTCATTTATATCCTGTCAAAATGATAACTTTAGTGTTTATTCTGAACATACTTTTAAAATAATTTTAAGTAATATTGTACCAAACATCCATATACAGAGACATTTGCTTACTTTTCTGATTATGTTCTTGGAATAGATATTTATAAGAAAAATTCTTGGATGAAGAATTGCATTCATCTGAAAAACATTGCCCTTTACTCCAAACTGTGCTTCCACCTATGATGCATAATAAAACCATCATTTCCTATCACCAACACCAGTCAAAGGGGTCAAAATTTTAAAAACTTTACTGGTTTCATTTGCATTTCTTTAATCACTGAAGAGTTACTATTTTATGTGCTTTTTGACTGCTAGTGTTTTCATGAATTTTTTTAATTGTCAGTTTTCCCCTTCGGTTTATAGTATCATCTTTAAAATAATAACATGCCAAACACATTTAACCTTATAATAACCCTCTGAAGTGGTTAAGATAAAT
>CM053402.1:88473322-88509323 GCA_028644305.1 Xerus rutilus | reverse complement strand
GTAAGTAAAATACAATATGCACAGTAATACAATTGTGAGCAGATATATGAGTTAATTGTTATGGTTTGGATCTAAAATGTCTCCCAATGACCATGTGCTAAAGGCTTGGTCACCAGCCTATGGTGTTATTGTGTGGAAATTTTAAGAGATAGGGCCTAGTTGAGGAAATAGGGGCATGTCCTTGAAGGGTATATCTTATCTCAGAACCCTTCCTCCACTCCTGGCTTCCTGGCCTCTATAAAGTCAGCAGCTCTGTTCCACCACAAGCTCCCACCATGATGTTTTACCTCACCAAAAGCCCAAAGCAACAGAGTCAAATAACCATGGACTGGAAACTCTGAAACCATGAGCCAGAATAAATCTTCCCTCCTTACAAAAAAAAAATGCATTTATATAAAAGTATAATGAATAGTCAGAAGAAGATCTGTTTCCAAAGTAGTTCAAATAAATAAAAAGTCAAACAATAGCTTAGCATTTTAGAATGACCATTTTATATATGTGTTAGCAATAAACTTATGGAAATTTCCTTTGGGAAATAGGGAATAATGCCAGAAATAATTGTTAAATATAAAGTGGTTTCAGGAAAAGATTATTAACTCTCAATTGCCCTACAGACATATATAAATACTGAGGAAGTCTGAATCCTACTGGGATTTTCATCACTTAGCCCATAGTATTAGTAAAGAAATCTGAAATCTCCCCATTAGCCTTCAGAGTGGGCCCCAAAGGAAATATAAACCAGATGAGGTCTGTTTCCCAAGACCCAGAGCGGAGCTGTTGCTGAGGTCCCAGGCACAGAGGGAAAGAACACAGCCACACTCTGAGCAGTCTAAACTTACCAAGTCTTGACACTGAGAGAAATGAGTGTTATTTACTCTGGCGACCACTTGGCTGATAGAAGATATAAGGTCAACCAGCTGGTTTGGAAACTTAATTTACTATCTCCTATATTCACATTGTATTTATTTGAGAAGGAAGAGTAGCCAAAGGCTCATATTTATTTTGCTATGACCAAAGCTAAAGGAAGCTAAAGTGAATTTTCGAAGCATCTATTACCTGCTAAATGCACATTACCCATTAGATTACAGGGCTGTGCTTTGGCCCCAAGTCATTTTGCTGGCAAGTCAGATTAGAGTGAAATTTATTGCATATGAAAGAGGGTGTCAATTTCCAGTGTGGTTGCTCCTCTGAAGTGATTACAAGGAGGGAAAAGTAGAAAGTGATTTGAAGGGAAGAGATAATATTTATGGGGTCATGCTTAAGAATGTGTCCTAAAATGATGAAATTTCAAAAAGTCATTCATTAAGAGTTTACTTGGTGTCTGCTTTGTGCCAAGCTCTGCTTTCTATATGCTGGGAATGAGAAGATGAATATGTACCAACTAATCTAGTAATGGATCCTATACGTATAAAAAGTTACATCACCAGGTAATGAATCCTATTTGAACATAATGAGTTTTTGAGAACTTAGTGTAGAGGTATATGAAAATGTGTTTTGAAGAAGTAGGCTTGGATCATGAAATGTCGTATTTCTACAAGCTAAGCTTTCCTGGGAAATGTAGAAGAGTTCTTTTGTGTTCCAAAGATTCAAACTCGACAGCAGTAGCCAATGAAATTTCAATTCCCATAGTAATAAGAAACTGACAGAATGGTTGGCGGTACAGTGGTGGGGAACCAGGACTGAGCATTCCCTGATCCTCAGAAACTGGTGCTCACCTTAGCAGTATGGGGAGAGCAGTCTCACATGGGTGAGGAGTGCACTAACATCTGTGGGGATTATTGTAGGAGCACCATCTAGAAACGAGGCGAAGCCCACATGGCCACGAAGAATGAGGCCACCAGAGGAGTCACAGGCTACTCTCAGGACTATGTTGGTCAAGGCATGCCCAGACCCAGAGCTGACCTGTTGGTGAGGTCCCAGGCACAAAGGGAAAGAACACAGCCACACTCTGAGCAGTCTAAACTATTCAAGCAAGACTGGCTTGAATTCAAGGAAAGAAATTTTTCCAATAGTCAGAAGGTTGCTGAGACTAATTTCTCAGAGAGTGCCTTCCTGGGCATCATCAGTTTGGAGGTAGCATAGCAGAGACTTCTGCAATGTGTGCCTGTCCTGTGCTTCATACCTGTAAAGTGGCAGTCATGAAACGGGGCCACCTAATTCCAGTATTACCTCCTGATGTCTGGTTCCTTTGCTCAGGGAAGCCATATTCCTGATAAAGGAGAAACACACATATTGGCCAGGGCAGGGCAGCACAAAATTGGCCACATGTGAGGATTTCTACTCCATCAACCAAACCCAGCTTTGTTTTTAATGAAGCCACGGCCTATTTACCTGTTTCTATTTTATGGATGCACATTAATCAAGAAAGAAATTGAAGTTTAGTTGGCCATATTGTCACTTAATGCGTCAGTGCCCGAGCCACTGAATGTACATAAATAATGAGATCTGCATTAGATTAGCATGGTGAGATCGATCTACGTTTGAGCAAACCTGCTAGAATGAGAATGTTACAGTACAATTGCATTCCAGGGAAATCAAATGGACTACAGACCTGGAGAACAATTCTGTCTCCAGTAGAATTTAGATTAAGTTTAAAATTCTCCTGGAGTTATATATGTGATTTCTACAAAAAAGTAGTATGTGTGCACACACATATTTCCATCTGGGATGAGGACGTGTCTTCCATACAATTGGGATGGTGTGCAAAAATAACTATCTGGCAGATTCTATTCTTTTAAGAAAAGTAGTAATATTTAAGTACTATTTATTCCCCTGTCTATAGTAAAATCTTTTGTAGTGAAAAATGTTACTATTTTGCATGATGTTGAGCAAACTTCAGCCCTTTTGCTCTGTTAACATCTCTGCATTACCACTTTATTTGTGAGGCACATTTCTGTTGCAGAACTTGTAACATTGAGAAACATTTAATGAGCTATCAGCAAACACTAAAAATAAAAAGAACTTTGATTGAATTTCATAAGCTGCTTAAGATTCCGGTGCTCTGAGATTGCAATGAATGTTTACACTTCTGTTAATAAAATTCTATCAAGCAGATGACAGGTACCAATTAAAAGCAATTACAAAGCATACTCTTGCCACAATCGCTGAAGTAGAAACCTTCGATGCTGGTTTGCAGAGTGCCACCTGGCATGGATATCTCTGATTCTTAGCAGGTTTCACAGCCTGTGGTATTTCATCTATTCCAATGTGGGAGAACCAGAGGTAATAAAAAATGACTTTTGGTGTTTTCTGAAGCATAGAGAGGCATCAACTTGAGGTTCAAGCTGCCAAAACACTCAATATCTATCTTAGTATGTGAGTACAAGCCATGGAGACAAACATATCCCCATAGGTAAACTGGCTTACATGCAATAATATTTTTATTCTTACTCACCTAAGCTCCTTACAGGTACTAGTTAGAGGTCAGCTCTTGTCCAGGTAGAGCCATCAGGACCTGGGCACCTTCCATCACATGTCCTCAATGTCATTGTCACCATCAGTATGAGCCCACAGGTCTACTTCTCAGAAGTGTTGACCTGGATATGATGCATATCATTTCTGCTCGTATTCCATTGAATGAATTCAGTCACAGGCACACACCTGACCTCATGGGAATCTGGGAAATATAACAGTGCTCAGAGTTTAGGGAACAGAAGAAAATGGGAATTTGATGAATAGCTAGGTGTTGCCAAAATACCTGTTGTAATCAAAAGCAACGAGTGCACTCCTTGGTGAACTCAAAGCCAACAGGTACAATCAGGAGCTAAAGAGTGAGGAAATGTTTATTACCTGCAGTGAGTAAGGGGTAGTGTCCTGGAGGTGATTCTCATGACAGTGTCTTCCCAGAGAGTAAAGGGCCTTTATTGGGGGAAAACTACATAGTCGTGCAGGAAAGACTGAGTGTCTGTCACATGTAGAGTTGAACACATTCCTGATTGTGCTCAGTTGGATGTTGCATATTGAATATCCAGAAAGTTAGCAGATAGGAATGCCTCTGGGTGGAGAATTAAGTATTATAATAAGCAGAGTTTAAGTTAACTAAAAAGAATGTGTCAAAATTACTCAGTAATTTTGGCCAGTTCCTTGTAAGTTTCTTTGGAGGATCTTTTCTGAAGCAAGCAGAAAACAACTTTGATGGAGTGTGAACTGTCATTTTAAAAGCAACAGCCTCCTCTCCATGCAGGCAGGCAGAGGTGATGGTCTCTAAAAGAATCCACCTAGCAAAAGAACTAAACAATGACCATTACATGAAAAAAATGTTCAATATTTGAAGCAACCAGGGAAATGCAAATCAAAACTACACTGAAATTTCATCTCATTCCAGTCAGCATTGCAATGATCAAGACTACAAACAACAATAAATGCTGGCAAGGTTGTAAGGGGAAAAGAACCCTTGTACATTATTGGTGGGACTTCAGACTAGTACAACCACTCTGGAAAGTAGTGTGGAGATTCCTCAAAAAACGAGGGATGGAACCACCATACGACCTAGCAATCTCACTCCTTGGTATTTTCCCCCAAAATCTAAAATTAGCATACTATAGCAATACAGCCACCTTGATGTTTATTGCAGCACAATTCACAATAGCTAAATTATGGAGTCAACTCAGATGCCCATCAATAGATGAATAGATTAAGAAATGTTGAGATATATCTATATCTATATTTATATCTGTATCTATTGTGTGTGTGTGTGTGTGTGTGTGTGTGTGTGTGTGTGTATTTTATGACTGAGTAGAACTCTATCTACATGGAGTTCTACTCAGCCATAAAAAAAAGAATGAAATTATAGTATTTGCCAGTAAATGGATGAAAATGGAGAATATCATGCTAAGTGAAATAAGCCAAACTCAGAAACTTAAATATTGAATGTTTTCTCTCATAGGTAGAAGGTAGAGTAAAATAAAGGAAAGGGGGAGGAAATGCTAGGACAACATAAAGACAAAGGGAAAATCAGTAATGTAGAACAAAGAGATCAAGAGACAGGAAGAATAGGTAAGGGGAAGCAATAAAGAATGGATTCTTAAAAATCATGTTATGTGCATATATAAATACACAGCAGGGAACTTCATCTTTAGGCATAGGTAGAAGGATCCAATCAAATATAAATTAATAGATGAGTGAAAGAAAGTCTAGTAGAGGAGAGGAAACAGAATGGAAGAAAAAAGGGAAGGGAGCATGGGAAGGAAAAGGGGAGAGATCATGCAACAGAATTGCATGTATGGATGGATGGATGAACCAACTTCTATGTACAACTATAAAGCTCTAATAAAAATTTTCCAGTTTTCCCAGCGCCACTTGTCAAAAAGCCTATCTTTTTTCCAATGTACCATTGGTGCCTTTGTCTAGTATGAGATAATTGTATTTATGGGAGTTTGTCTCTGTGTTTTCTATTTTGTACCATTCATTGGTCTTCATGTCTGTTTTGGTGCCAATACTATGCTGTTTTTGTTACTATAACTCTGTAGTATAGTTTAAGGTCTGATATTGTGGTGTCTCCTGTGTCACTTTCTTGCTAAGGATTGCTTTGGATATTCCAGGCCTCTTAATTTTTCCAAATGAATTTCATGACTGCTTTCTCTATTCTTATGAAGAACATTACTGGAATCTTAACAGGAATTGCATTAAACCTGTATAGTGCTTTTGGTAGTATGGTCATTTTTGACAATATTAATTCTGGCTATCTAAGAATATGGGAGATCTTTCCATCTTCTAAGATCTTCTTCAATTTCTTTCTTTAGTGTTCTGTGGTTTTCATTATAGAGGTCTTTCACTTCTTTTGTTAGACTGATTCCCAAATATATTTTTTGAGGCTCTTGTGAAAGGGATAGCTTTCCTGATTTCTATTTCAGCTGATTTGTCATTGGTGTATAGGAATGCAACTGATTTATGGGTGTTAATTTTATATCCTGCTACTTTGCTAAATTCATTTATGAGTTCTAGAAGCTTTCTGGTGGAGCTTTTTGGGTCTTCTAAATATAGAATCATGTCATCAGTAAATAGGAATAGTTTGAGCTTTTCTTTTCCCCACAAAACTCAAAGTGGATTAAAAACCTAGGCATTAGACCAGAGACTCTGTGCCTACTAGAAGAAGAGTGGGCCCAACTCTCTACCATGTTGGCTTAGGAACCAACTTCCTCAATAAGACTCCTAAAGCACAAGAAGTAATATAAAGAATCAATAAATGAGATGGTATCAAACTAAAAATCTTCTTCATGGCAAAGGAAACAATCAAGAACATGAAGAGAGAGCCTAAAGAATGGGAAAAAATCTTTACCACCAGCCTCTCAGATAGAGCACTAATCTCCAGGATATAAAAGAAATAAAAAAAAAATAGCACTAAAGAAACAAATAACACAATCAATGGCCTAAGGAACTGTACAGGCACTTCACAGAAGAAGAAATATGAATGGTCAAAAATGTATGAAAAAAATGTTCAAGATCTCTAGAAATTAGAGAAATGCAAATCAAAACCCCACTGAGATTCCATCTCACCCCAAAGAATGGCAATCATCAAGAATACAATAAATGCTGCTGAGGGTGTAAGGAAAAAGTTTCACTTACACATTTCTTTTTTTCCCATATTTAATTTATTTATTTGTTCTATTTAGGTTTACATGATATCAGAGTGCAATTTGATTCATTGTATGCAGATGGAGGATAATATTCCATTTCTCTGGTTGTAAGTGATATAGAATCACAACATACATGCAGTCATACATAAAACTAGGGCTATGATGGCCATCATATTCCACCACCTTTACTGTTTCCATGCCCCTTTCCCCCTTACACCCCTGTGAACAGAGTTCCTCCATTGTTCCTGTGTCCTTCCCCACATTATGGATCAGCATCTACTTATCAATGAATACATTCGACATTTGGTTTTCTGAGATTGGCTTACTTCACTTAGCATGATATTCTCCAACTCCATCCATTTACCTGCAAATGCCATAACTATCAGAGAAATGCATATCAAATCTACCCTAAGATTTCATCTCACGCCAGTCGGAATGGCAATTATCAAGAATACAAACAACAATAAGTGTTGGCAAGGTTGTGGGGAAAAAGGCACACTCATACATTGCTGGAGGAACTGCAAATTGGTACAACCGATCTGGAAAGCAGTATGGAGATTCCTTAGAAACCTTGGAATGCAACCACCATTTGAGCCTGCTATCCCTCTCCTCGTTCTATACCCATAAGACTTCAAAACAGCATACTACAGTGACACAGCCACTTCAATGTTTATAGCAGCTTAATTCACAATAGCTAAACTGTGGAACCAACCTAGATGCCCTTCTATAGATGAATGGATAAAGAAACTGTGGTATATATACACAATGGAATATTACTCACTTACACATTTCTGATGGGACTGCAAATTGGTGCAACCACTCTGGAAAGCAGTATGGAGATTCCTCAGAAAACTTGGAATGGAAGCACCATATGAACCAGTTATCCCATTCCTTGGTTTACACCCAAGGGACTTAAAATAAATCAGCATACTACAGTGACACAGCCACATTAATGTTTATAGCAGCTCAATTCACAATAGCTAAGCTATGGAACCAACCTAAGTGTCCTTCAACAGATAAATGGATAAAGAAACTGGCACATATAAACAATGAAATTTACTCAGCCATAAAAAAGAATGACTTCATGACTTTTGCTGAAATGGATGAATCCGTAGACTATCATGCTAAGTGAAATAAGCCCATTCACAAAAACCAAAAGGTTAATGTTCTCTCTGATATGTGGATGCTAACACACAATGAGTGGGAGAGGGGTGAGAATATAAGTTCAGTGGGCTAGATGAAGGGGAATGAAGGGAAGGGGATAGGAATAGGAGAGACGATGGAATGAATCAGACATAACTTTCCTATGTTCATAAAAGAATGCACCACAGTGTATCTCCACATCATGGAGATACAACCATAAGAATGGGATAAATTATATTCTATGTACTATAATATGTCAAAATGCACTGTACTGTCATGTATATCTGGAAATAACAAAAAAACTCATAAAAATTTAAAAATGATATAAAAGGAAACACACACACATACACACACACACATAGGAGCCTGCCTAGTGGCTAGCACAGTGAGGTCATTTCTTGTGAAGCACATTCAGAAAGGGTTTGCCTGTGTTCACCTTGGCCCTGTTAGGTCTGGGGTGGATTTAACCTTTATGTCTTTGGAAAGGGAAATAAAGGCAGTTGCTACTCGTTTTCTGGTTACATATTTAGTTCAGATCTTCCTGTGCCAATCCAATCTTTTCACAGGCTCCATCTCCTCAGGAGAGAGATGCTCTAAACTGTTACTCTGTTGCTTAGTACAATTCACATGCACTTTGAGTAGCACATTTTGTTTGGCAATGTATTTTTATTTCATTATAGTTGAATGCATATTATATTTGCATTTATATATTCACATATACATACATAAGGTGCATATATATAAATATATATACACATCATATTATATAGAATATATACTGTATACAGTTCCATAAAGTATAGAATAAAGTAGCATCACAGGTTCCCTTCACCACTTATCTTAACCATACTTTTGTATATCTGGAAAGAACATCTTCCAGAGGAAATGCTTGAAATACTACATAAGGGATCTTGGTCACCTCTGTCCGTAGGCTTTTTGAGCCTGTGTGTGCTAAAGGCATCACACCCAGAGCAATATCTCAGGCAAAGTTTTAGAAGGTGGTTGTCTAACTCCACCTTGGAAATTCATCCTGTTGTTGAACAATACATGAATGTGGAGGATCTTCCTTATCAATAGCTGGCTTCTGTTTCCCTGGGAATTGTGCCCACCTCTTTCTGAATTTAAGAGGTGGCACTTGCATGGTGGTTCACATCATTTGAACTGCCTGGGGATAAAGCCCCAGCCAAAATAGTTCTGTGGGGGCCTATGGTTGGTTGGGAAGGATAAGGATGGAAAGTGGAAGAGCTGCCCCTCAGGTCTGCTCCCCAAATCCAGTGTCTGAGCTCTATGCAGGAGGACATGGAAGCTGAGACCACTGCCTTCAAATGGCATTCTGCAGCTAGAGAACAACAACAAAGAGGGGACAACAAAGAGGAGGAAGAGGCTTCTCCCCTCTCTAGCCTCCTTCCACGATGGAAGTGGTAAAAGCTTCTGGGCAAGCAGTCCTTAAAGGACACCTTGAGTGTTGAGCATTCTGGGAGCCCTTGCAGAGAGAATGCTTGGCTCACACATCTGTCTTAAAAAATAGTCTAGATTATTATTATTATTATTCCTCTACAAAGACACAAGCAGATTAAGAGATGATTGCCATTGAAGAGAGCTACTCACAGTTCCCAGGAGGAGAGCACAGTGCACACCACAGAATGTCGTGTGGAGAGGTGCCCAGATTATTCGAAGGTAGGAATGAGGTTTGGAAAGCATGGACAGAGACTTCACTGAGGTTTTCCTGGGAAGGACTGAGTCCAGCATGGTAAACAGCTGAGCAAGATAAGGATTGGCTAGTTAAATAATTCTGGTGGGCTCTAGGCTATAGGGGAGGTCCTGATTGTCCAGTGCCTGCTCTGAGGTGATTTAGGGCAGGGGATAGTGTCCTTGTCTGTAGAAGACTGATAGAAGGATGCAGCATAGGATCAACTGGTTCACATAACAAAAGTGTACTCGCAAATTTTTGTTCTCCCTGGAGATTAACCCAGGGAGGGACATTCCTTCTACAGGACTCCAAGGCCTCAAGAAAACAAACCATCATAAAATATAGGCAATAAAAACTATGAATAATGCAATACCTGAATTCCCACAAAAGGCTTAGGAATCAACATGGGAAATGTTACTCTCCATTGTCTTTAACAACAATAAAGAATTTTGTGTGTTAAAAAAAAAGCTGTTTATGATACTTGTTAACCATGATCAAGGTGACGATTCACATGGAACCACGGTGATAGATATAGGAACCACTACAGTGGAATTTTATATGGGGGTGAGATTGGACTCAGTTCCTACAAGGACCTGTGGGGATTTATAACTAAGGTATGAGGAGTCAGTGGGTAGAAAATTACTGGGAGGAAATATAAAGGATAAAGGGTTTCTGGCTTGTTAGAATTGTTGCTGAAGGTGGTCCAGGTGATGACATCCTAAGGGTGGTCAGACATCAAAGGTGGAGGACATTTGATACATTGAATTAGCAGGAATCTTGCTCAAATTGTGTTCTTCAAGGACACAGAAGCAAGCTGAGGGTCAGATCTGATCAGGCAGAGGAGTGAGAGGAGCCTGACTAAAGTTTTGGTCAAAGGAGAGAATCTTTGTCAAGTGGTGGTGGCTGTAAATGATGAGGCCTCCCAACACTGTAAAGTCTATGTTGAGATGAGTCACTTGCAATGTGTGCCTGGGATTTTGCTCTGGTGTGATGCCTTTGGCACATGCAGGCTCAAAAAGCCTATTGATACAGGTGACCAAGATTCCTTATGTAGTATTTCAACCATTTCCTCTGGATGCCAGCTTACAGGAGATATGGATGCCTAATATTTATTTTAACTTTTTATACATCTGTTGAATCATTTGTGCCCAAGATCCTTCTTTTTCAGGATGCTTAATCCTAACCTTTTAAGTCTTTTCTCCTGAGCCTGTTTTCTCCAGCTTCATATAAATTTTCTGCTCCTCACATAAACGGAGAGTTAAAATTTTGTAATGTAAGTGCTGATCAAGTGATTGCACTTGGAGGTGATTGTTCTTTGAGGCACATATTTATATTGAAGATGAGGGTCTCTGTGTACAACAAGTGGGTGGGCATTAACTTAGATCCAAACATTCTCTACAGTGAAAAACACGTGAGTATTTACAGAATTGGGACTGATGAGCTAGGATTGAAGGGCAAAGAGAGGCCCAGACACTTATCAGGAAGCTGGATCAGTGGGAAAGGAGATGGACTAAGGGGAGACAGCCAGCATCCCCTTGAAGGGCTCTTCTTCCTGCCAAGAAGGATGTAAGTACCTGAGAAATTAAAGTCTAGAATAATTAGTAAGGTACAAAAGACAAAGTCAGAAAGATAGTTTCAAAAGTTGGAGCCCCTGATTGGTCCAGTCCACACGGGAGCTGGAGCTAGATAACAAGAAAATGGCTCCTGTGGTTTATTTAAGGGGGTACATCAAAGACAGGGATAAGGTTTCAAGGGAGGAGTCTTGCTTCTTGATGTCTTGCAGTCAGCAGGGTGATTGGCATCTTGGCAGGCCACACCCATCTCAAAGGGGCTGTGCCGCTACAGCAGGTCAGCCCATCTCCAGTGCTGTGTGGGATTTTTGGCAGAGCTGAGGAGGAAGTTTACCTGCATCAGGTGGTCTAACCCTGTAGGGGTGCCACTGGAGTTTCCAATGCCAGATCTGTCCCCTCACTGGCTGCGATGCCAATAGTCCATATACAGCCCATGGATGGCTCTCTACAATGGACAGTGGTGAGGGTAACCAAAAAACTTCTGTGATTTTCTGAGGCAAAAGCCTCCCTTTGCACTCGTGCATATTTATTAAAAATTTAAGCGGCACTGAGTGGTGATTTGGAAAAAAATCAAGGAAAAGAGGCTGCATCCAGTGTTTCAACCAATAAAAAGGGAAAGAAATGAGTGGGCCTGAGAATGCAGCAATACCTGCACCCTCTCCCCAAGGCTCATAGATATATCTGGACAATGAATTAACTAATCCCAAGGTTTAATAAACCCTAGGTTTAAAATCCTCAGATTTAATAAACAAAATGCAGACTGTCCAATCAAATTTGGATTTCAGAAATACAATGAGTAATTTTTTAGTACAAGCATGTCCCAGGCAATTTTTAGGGTAATTCTGAATTTTGTTTGGCAGCATTCTTCCACTTCCTACCCTGCATATTATGGAGTCTTAACCAACATTTCTGTAATCTTGAAAAGTTAAGGTGACCCAGGGCAGCTAAAAGATAGCAGGCAAATTGTTCTGATACTTAAGTACTCCTTTCATTTCATATTCTCACTTAAATTAAAGAACTTGGTGTAAAATATCTAGATCATTGTGTTTTCTTTTGCTGAATACATCAAAAAATTAAAAAAAAAGAGAAAGAAAAAATTGGAAATGGGAGATTGAGAAGGCGTGTCAGAACATGAGTCTTGTGAATACCGTTGGGAACTCTCGGGACCTGGAGAAATGATAAGAGAAAAGTGCTGTGGTCCATGTTCTCTTTTGAGAACTATTTTAAGGCATTAGTCAAAATATGGCATTCTAACAATACAGTGGTTCCTTGGTATCCATGGAAATTAGTTCCAAGACCACCCACAGATACCAAAACCTACAGATACTCAAGTCCCTTATGAAAAGTGGCACTGCATTTGAATATAACCTAAGTGTATATCCCCCCTATACTTTAAATCATCTCTAGATTACTTTGTAATACCTAACGCAATGTACATGCTATGTAAATAATTGTTAAGCTGTATTGTCATTATTCCCTAAATAATATAGTATAGCAACTATTATAAGTAAACTGTACCCATGCAGTAGGGTTGAAATTCTTTTCTTCAAATATTTTCCAACTGCTTTTGGTTCCATATCTGCATATCCACATGATATGGACCTCATGGATACAGAGGGAAGACTATGTTTTCTATGAGAATACTATAAGTACTTGGAAGAACAGGATTAAGTGGTAATACAGAGTAATACATAGTAACTGTAAAAAAGTAATTGATTTTAAACTTCATGATCTTATTTTCCAAAAGCCAAATGAAATAAGTGGTATCATTTCTTTGCTACAAAATAATTACTTGGAGTGAATTCAGCCTGTCCTCTACATTCTTCATAATACAACCTACAGCATTTTGTAGTCATCAGGGAGATAATGAAATCACAAGTAATAGTTCGTGGGTAGAGTTGGGTGTTATGGTCTTCCAAATAAAGTTGCTGAAGAGTGCACGGAGGAAGAACTGGACTGTGGGAGTCAAACTTGGGTCTGTTATGAATTCCAGAGCTGAGAGGCCCAGGAAGGCTTCTTCCGGAGGCTGTGCAGAGGTTCTGAGCTCCTCTTATAGAACACAGATGCTCTATTGGAAGGAAGCAGTTCAGATCAGAAGCTGGGCAGCATCCAGTGTCATGAACTTAGAGTTTAAAATATCTGTCTGTGACCCCTCTAGCCTGCTAGGATTTCCTGCTGACCCTAGAAATTCAAAGGATTCTCAGTTGGCACACAAGTTTGTCTCCTCCTCACACTCCAGATGTCTAACAAAGAGTTTCCAGGCTTTGAAACAGGTAGCACATGTTTTGTGGTTTTGCTGTTGTTAATTAAAGACCAAGGTCAACACTCTGAATGACAGAAATGGTCAAACTATCCCCTAAATAATGCAATTTGAACTGAGCAAATACAAATTCACTGAGTTCAATAAATGACAACGGTAAAGAAGGATTTAACAAGTAAGAGCAGCTGTGTTATTGTTAAAGGAAATAGGCAGCTGGGATCCATAGGATCTCAGTCTGGTCAGGGCTCCAGTAGACTAAATTTTAAAACTGATTGTTAAGTGTTAGGAAATATAAAGATCACAATAGCTGTCTGAGAAGAAGACACTTATTTGTTCAAAAGCAATGAAACAGCCAACAAAAGTGAAATTCCAATCTTAGAGATTATTTTTTAGTAAAAGTATCTTTTAAAGAACAATTTTTTAAAAGAAGATACAGTAGTGACTCATACCAATATGAAGTAAACATGTGCCAAAGGTTTTATTTAACTTATTGATGAAGGGAACCACTAAAATGTGACAACTAGTTCAAAGCAAAATTCACACAACTGCATATGTTACTATGTATGTATATGCAAATATATGTAAAAAAGAAATTCTGGAAATTTATTTACAAATAAATGTGAAAGTGGCTTTTCATAGAAGGGTGAGAATGGAGGGTAGGTTGGGGTTGGAAATAAATTATACTTCTACCTGAACAAAATGTGCATGTCTGTGGATAAGAATAATTTGCATTGCTATTATCTACAATTACAGAGTTATAAACAACTCAAAGACAATGAAAAGTGAAACCCTAGTGTTTCAGAAAATCTAGAATTAGACAATGTCTAGTTTTCTATCAAACGTATATGATAATTATGTTGTGTATTTAAAATTCTTTCACAATGAATCTTGGACATGTTGACATTTGAAAATAAGTCAGAAATAGTTCTGACAGGTTTTTCCAAGCTAGAATAGTGGTTCTCAAAGTTGGTCCCTGGCTCCACAGCAGAAATACAACCCGGAGCTTATTAGAAGCACCAAATCTTGGGTACAACCCCAGACTTACTGAAGGGAAAACTCTAAGGGTGGAGTCCAGCAATTTTGTTAAAGCAAGAACTCTGGGTGCTCAAGTTTGTGAGGCATTGGTAGATGATCTAACTTGTCTGCTTTACTATTGATTAGAACCCAGACTCCGTAAGTTAGATGCTATCTTGTAGACAGTTGAAAAGTTGCAAATGATTGTTGTTCAGTGGAGAAGCAAATGATTCCTGTCTTGTAGACAAAATAACAGCAAAGATTGTGATTTTTGCATCATAGCAATCTTACATCTGCATTCTTTCATTGATAATATATGGCAATTTCTCCTACCTTTGAACTCATTTTGTCATCCTGTCAATTTTCTTATTAGTGAGGCAAATAAGTCCTTGACAAGTATTCATTAAGTATTTGAGAGTCATATCTTTAACTTTAGAAATGTATCCCCCTACCAGTGATGCTGGGGATCAAACCAAGGGCCTCAAACAATGCAGGCAAGCACTCTACCACTGAGTCACATCCTTCTCTTTATGTCTTTAACTTTGTAAAATTTGACATAATGCAACTATTATATTTTGACATAATGCAACTCAAATTGGAGATGTTTTGACCTGTTAATGGGAATGCAATGCAGTGGAAATGGTAAGAGGTGTCAGATCAGGATGAATAACTGAATTTGTTTGGAACTTTCTTTGGGATGCTATTCTACCATAAATTAGGCCTTATTCTAAGATCTTCACTGCAAGTTACATGACTATTCTTTGTTCCTCCCTATGGTTATCTCTGGTTCAGTTTACCCACTTCTTTCTTCCTGTCACCTCCTCCTACTCCTCTCCCCTGTCACCATCCAACTACACATATCATACCCCCTTGAAGTACTCAAGCCTACCAGGCATGATGTCAGTGATGACTAGAGATAAAAACTGAGTTGAAATTTTATGATAAAATAAAAAAAAAAACAGATCTCATTATGCTCTCAATTATGCTCTGCATGGAGCTTCATCCAAGCACTGCAAGGATGCTCATTAGCTTTCACCAGCCTTTGTAGGTATCTGGGTGGGAAAAAAATTGAAGAGGAAAAGGGGTCCTAAGGATATGTCCTTTCTTTGTCAAGTTTCACAAAACCTTTATGGAAAACAAACATGGTACTTCAGGCAGGTTTCTGGGCTAGAAAAACATACTTAAGAGCTTTGAGGAAGTCTGCTGTGCTTTCGAGTGGAAGCACTTTCCAAACAAAAATTAAACAAAGAAACCACAGAACTGGACAATATAAGTAGTAATTTAGAATTAATACACATATACAGACTATTTCATCCATCAAGTGAATACACTTTTTTCTCGGCAGCACACGGATCCTTCTCTAAAATAGACCATATGTTATGCCACAAAGCAACTCTTAGCAAACACAAAAAAAATAGAGATTCTATCCTGCATTCTATCAAACCATAATGGAATGAAATTAGAAATCAATGATAAAATAAAAAATAGAAGCTACTCCATCACCTGGAGACTAAATAATATGCTATTGAATGATGAATGGATAAGAAAAGACATCAAGGAGGAAATAAAAAAAAATCTTAGAGGTAAATGAGAACTCTGATACAACACATCAAAATCTCTGGGACACTATGAAGGCTATGTTAAGAGAAAAGTTCATTGCACTGAGCTCATTCATTAAAAGAAGAGAAAGTCAACAAATAAATGACCCATCATTACATCTCAAAACTCTAGAAAAAGAAGAACAAATCAGCCCCCAAAGAATTAGAAGACAGGAAATAATTAAAATCAGGACTGAAGTCAATGAAATTGAAACAAAGGAAACAATTCAAAAATTTGACAAAACAAAAAGCTGATACTTTGAAAAAATAAATAAAATTGATAAATTCTTGGCTACCCTAACAAAAAGAAGGAGAGAGAAAACTCAAATTACTAAAATTCAAGATGAAAAGGGAAATATCATGACAGACACTATTGGAATACAGAAGATAATTAGAAACTATTTTGAAAATCTATACTCTAGTAAAATAGAAAATCCTGAAGACAACTGACAAATTTCTAGGGGCATACAATCTACCCAAACTGAATCAGGAGGACACACACAACTTAAACAGATCAATTTGAAGCAAGAAAATAGAAGCCATCAAAAGCTTACCAACTAAGAAGAGCCCAGGACCAGATGGATTCTCAGCTGAGTTCTACAAGACCTTCAAAAAAGAATTAATACCAATACTCCTCAAATTATTCCATGAAATAGAAAAGGAGGGAACCCTTCCAAACTCATTCTATGAGGCTAGTATCACCTTGATTCCAAAATTAGACAGACACATCAAAGAAAGACAACTTCAGACCAATATGCCTGATGAACATTGATGCTAAAATTCTGGCAAATTTTATACAAAAACATATTAAAAAGATAGTGCACCATGATCAAGTGGGTTTTATCCCAGGTATATAAGGTTGGTTCAACATATGGAAATCAATAAATGTAAGTCATCATATCAGTAGACTTAAAGTCAAGAATCATATGATTATCTCTATAGATGCTGAGAAAGCATTTGACAAAGTACAGCACCTCTTCATGTTCAAAACACTAGAAAAAACAGGGATATTAGGAACATACCTCAACAATGTAAAAGCTATCTATGCAAAACCAAAACCCAACATTATCCTCAATGGGGAAAAATTGGAAGAATTCCCCCCCAAAATGGGAACAAGACATGGATATACTCTTTCACCACTTCTATTCAACATAGTCCTTGAAACTCTAGCCAGAGCAGTTAGACAGAAGAAATTAAAGGGATAAGAATAGGAAAAGAAGAAGTTAAGCTATCATTATTTGTTGATGATATAATTTTTTACTTAGAGGATCCAAAAAATTCCACCAGAAAACTTCTAGAAATAATAAATGAATTCAGCAAAGTAGCAGAATATAAAATCAATACCCATAAATCAAATGCTTTTCTATACATCAGTGATGAATCCTCTGAAAGAGAAATTAGAAAAACTACCCCATTTACAGTAGCCCCCTCAAAAATAAAATACTTGAGAATCAATTTAACAGAAGAGGTGAAAGACCTCTACAATGAAACCTACAGAACACTAAAGAAAGAAATTGAAAAAGACCTTAGAAGATGTAAGGATCTCCCACGTTCTTGGATAGGCAGAATCAATATCATTAAGATGGCTGTACTACCCAAAATGCTACACAGATTCAATGTGATTCCAATTAAAATCCCAACATCATTCTTTATAGAAATAGAAAAAGCAATCGTGAAATTCATTTGGAAAAATAAGAAACTCAGAATAGCCAAAACAACCCTTAACAATGAGTGAAGTAGGAGGCATCACAATTCCAGACCTTACATGATATTACAAAGCTATAATAACAAAACCAGCATGGTACAGGCACCAAAATAGACATGTAGATCAATGGTATAGAATAGAAGACACAGAGACAAATCCATATAAATATAGTTATCTCATACTAGACAAAGGTGCCAAAAACATACACTGGAAAAAAGATAGCCTCTTCAACAAATGGTGCTGGGAAAACTGGAAATCCATATGCAGCAAAATGAAACTAAACCTCTATTTCTCACCATGCACAAAATTCAATTCAAAGTGAATCAAAGACCTAGGAATTAGACCAGAGACCCTGTGTCTAATTGAGGAGAAAGTAGGCCCAAATCTTCATCACGTCAGATTAGGCCCCAACTTCCTTAACAAGACTCCTAAAGTGCAAGAAATAAAAGCAAAGATCAATAAATAGGATGGATTCAAACTAAAAAGCTGCTTCTTAGCAAAAGAAACAATCAATGAGGTAAAGAGAGAGACCACATTTTGGGAGCAAATTTTTGCCACACACACATCAGATAGAGCACTAATCTCCAGGATATATAAAGAACTCAAAGACTTAACACCAAAAAACAACCCAATCAAGAAATGGGTTAAGGAGCTGAATAGAAACTTATCAGAAGAAGATATACAATCAATAAACAAATATATGAAGAAATGTTCAACATCTCTAGCAATTACAGAAATGCAAATCAAAACTACTTTATGGTTTCATCCCACCCCAGTCAGAATGGCAGCTATCCAAAATATAAGTAACAATAAGTGCTGGTGAGGATGTGGGGAAAAAGGCACACTGAAACATTGCTGGTGGGACTGCAAACTGGTGCAACCAATCTGGAAAGCAGTATGGAGATTCCTTAAAAAACTTGGAATGGAAGCACCATTTGACCCAACTATCCCACTCCTCAGCCTATATCTTAAAAAATTAAAAACAGTATACTATATTAATGCAGCCACTTCAATGATTATAACAGTACAATTCACAATTGCTAAACTGTGGAAGCAAATTAGATGCCCTTCCATAGATGAATGGATAAAGAAACTGTGGTATATATACACAATGTATACACAATGGAATATTACTCAGCAATAAAAGAGAATAAAATTATGGCATTTGCAGGTAAATGAATGGAATTGGAGAACATCATGGTTAGTGAAGTCAGCCAATCCCAAAAAAACAAAGGCCAGATGTTCTCTCTGATTAGTGTGGATGCTGATATATAATGGGGGTGGGGGTGGGGAGCATGGGAGAAATGAAGAAACTTGGGATGGGGCAGGGGTGAGATGGGGGAGAGAAGGGAGAATGAGAGTAGTGAAAATTGTGGAATGAGATAGACATCACTACCCTAGGTAAATGTATGAAGACACAAATGGTGTGACTCTACCTTGTTTGCAACCAGAGAAATGGAAAATTGTGCTCTATATATGTACTATGACTTGAAATGAATTCTTCTGTTTTAAAAATAAATAATAATAAAAAAGAAACAACACAAAATAGGGCTGGGGATGTGGCTCAGTGGTCAAGTACCCCTGCATTCAATCCCCGGTACCAAAAAATAATAGTGATAATAATAGTTCAATAACTATAATCTCATGTTCTAATATGGAAACTATATTGTCTTAAATATGAGAACTTTATAATTTGAATGTCAAAAAGAAAATTATTGTGAACTGATTATACATATGATGCCAATGTAATCAGTACTTTTGAAACATGTTCACAGTATACTGTTTTATATGTAAAAAAGAAGCAGATCAAATAAAAAAAATTACAGAATTTCCTATTTGTTGAGATAAAACTAGTCTCAGAGGGGGTTCAATGGGGAGATGTAGGCATATTTAAAGAGTACAGCATAAGCACTATGGAAAGTATTATCAGATGAGATAAAGACACACAAGATTCAGAGTGTCATTAACTATAAATATCTTCTAAAAAATGTGCTCTCTAACACCCATTGTAACAAAACAAACAAATATAGATGAGGGAAATCCCTTGCAGGTAGGAGTATGCACAAACTACCTTTGAGTCCACTTACATTTATCTCATGGCTTTTTCTCCGTGGACTTTCTGTTCTGGTTCTGTGGTTTTTCCTCTAGACATATTAAACACAGAGTTCCCACAGACAGTTTGGTTTGGCCACACAGTGCTTGAAAAAATTAGATTTTTAAATGCCTTTAAGTCTCTATTTGCCTGCTTTCTCTGACCCCAGAGTTGGTCACTCCCTCCCAGACTGTGCTGATCTTCTTTTCTCTTTGAGATCTCCCAATTATAGGTTTCCAGTAGACTAAATGCAAGCAAATTGCTCATTAAATAAGCATAGAGACATAATTAAAACTTGCAAGAAGAGAGTGAGAGAAAAAATGTGACAAAGTCCTTAACAAAAACCATAGACTGGGAATAGGCTAAGAGGTCATTCAGCCCTCTGCAAACTTGAACCTTCCCAGGAGCATGAAATTATCTTGTGTAATGATCCCCACATACATAACCCAAGGCTCTGGCAGATTAACTTGATTTACTCTTTGCAAAATCTGCTCCGGTGGTAATAACATAGGCGGTGTGACTCAATGCACAAAATCCTTTCATCTTCGGGAACCATCCTATAATGTAAACCAGAGTGGTTACTCTGTTGCCCTCAGTCTCTCCATGAGACCATAACAGACTACATAAACAAGGAAAAGGCCCCCTCAGTGCATAGTTCTCTACAGTAAAGAACTTCAAAGACATTTGTGGTATTCCATTCACAAGTATTTCTAATTTGGGGCAGATGCACATATGCAAAATTACTAGGTTAGCTGTATGTGGTATGTGGTATTTACACTGAGAGACTTTGGTGCTCAGTACTGCTCTCTTCCTTTCCCCGGTTATAATTTGTTTCCAGAAGGTATCCTGGGGGTAGGAGAAGGAAGAGGTGGGGCAGCCCTCTGCTGCCAAGCTGGTTGTGTGTGGCCTTGAGGAAAATCTGCTTCAAATGAGAATACTGACTGTGGATTTTCATCACCAGAAAGAATGCTCAAGGGAAAGTATCTGCATATAAATCCCTTTGCCTGGAAATCAGGAGGGGAAAGAATTTTCAGAGATGCCCTGCAGGGTGCCTTTTGTCTCTCAAGAAGCATTAATGGTAACTGTGGCTCTGTGCAGGCAGAGCTCCAAGCTCCTCAGCAACACTCCAAGTTAGAAAATGCAGGATTTTCTCCTTTTGTCTAAATCCACTCCTTTATCAATGGTCTGTGAGACAGGAGGAAGATGGGAGAGGCAAAACATCTGGGATTTCTTATCCTTGACATTTAACTTTAATGAACATTTCCCAAATTCTGTCAACTTATTTTGTTGAAGCTCAGAAAAACAATATCTCAATGTATGTGCTTTGGCCTGCTGACTTCTTTGAACTGAAGGGCCTTGGAGGCAAAGTCTCTTTCTGACCTTCTCCTGCCCTCCTTTCTCCTGCTCCCCCTTCTCTGCCAAGGCAGGCCATAGAAACTAGAGTTCCTCTTCCCCAAGGTGGGTGATAGAAACTAGAACCCTCCGAGTCCCCGCTAGAATTGGCTAAGGATGGGACATACCCAGGCATAAATCCCTCACATAACAAAGTGCGCAAGTTGTCTCTCAGGAGAAGCCTCCAGAATCCTTTCAAGGACAGTTTGAAACTGGCTTTTGAAAAATAAGCATGTGCAGAAGAAGCCTGCTCTTCTTGTCAGTGATGTTTTTACATCACAAACTAAAATGCCCCATGCAGAACTTAACGCCCCCAGAAAAGAAACATGAGACCTGTGAAGAGGCACAATGACTATGCTCACAACAAAGACCCCAAAACCACCCTCCTCACCATCCAATCAACAAATGACTTCTCTCCTCTCACTTTGTTACCAGAGTCCTGGTTCAAGGGGCCTGATTCTAAGGGTCCCAATAGACCACATTTTGCCACTCCTCCCAATTGACCAACCCTGAGGCAAGTGAGAGTGAACAAAGGAAAGGGACTTATTTATTCAGGGTAACTGTTGAACCCAGGATGCAAAGAAAGGACCACCAACTCCAATTTTAAATCAAATTAAACAAGCTTATATTGTGCACACAAATTAGCTGTATAGCAGCTGTCCCCTTCAAAAAGTGAAGGCAGCAGCTTTGCAAGGAGCAGGGAGGTTTTGCAACACAGAGAATTATAAAGGTAGGTATCTTAGGAATTTACAACTGACAGGGTTCTGCAAGTGTAATACAGAAACAGATAGCAAATCAATGATTTACATGGCTTAACACCTTTAGATAGGGAGTAAACTCAGGTTCCAGCATGGGGGTGCCGCTGAGATTTTAAGAACGGCAGTTACTTAATCAAAGCCAAACATGGTCCAAGCAAGTAAAACAAAAATAAACCTTTTATGACCTTGTGTGGAGATGGCTTTTAATTTTAAGATATAATTAGCCTGGGTTCATCATAACCATACCAGAAGCAGGGGCACAAGTGTTCTAAGCCCTATCTTCAGAGTACTGACAAGGGCTCCAAAGTTATGTAGGGCAAGCATTAGGGGAGGGGCCGAGAGGTGTGTGCAGTCTTGGTCAAACTGTGGTCTGGTTGGTCAGTTTCTTAGGTATGATTCTTCATGATTCTGCTTGTGCAGCAATCTTGAGTAGGTAATTTCATTTGGCCATGAGATAATTGTTCCAGCTTGGGGACAGGCTTTGTTCCTATTATAATAGGGTTGGATCTTCTGAGAAACTGAAGCAGTGTGAAGCCCCTCCTTTGAACCCTGATTCTTTCCATTAAGTCAGAAAGATTTTGAACTAGTCACTCAGAGTGGCAAGCACCAGTTTATTGGAAGGGAGAGAGTGGGTCCTCTCAGAGAGAAGGGGGGATGGCGTGCTTTTCCTGCCCTTCAATTTTTTATTGGGTTCCCAGAAAAGTTTTCAGAGCATCCTACCCAGCTCCAACTCTTGACTTTTGACTGATGGCAGGAATGAGATCAGACTTTCAAGATTCCAATGCCATAACAACTCTATGTCACTTTGACCCGTGCTAACTGGTTCTAATTGGCATCTGTTCTTACAGATTGTATGGTCAGGGTAGTTATCCTTATCTCTTCAAGTTCTGGGATCTGGTCTGTGTTAGGGTCACAACCTCTACCCCATAACTTATGTTCTTCTTATCAGCATTTTTGGATCTGCATTTCTCCTGCAGATAATAGGTAGTCTGTTGAGGAATGTAACATATCCTGTTGACTTAAGACAGGCAGGGCTATGAAGGCATATGGAGTCAGCACAGTGGTTCATTTTATAAAATCATTCCCTTAACCTCATGTTCCCACTGCTCACATCTGTCTGTCCACATCACCATCCTGGGTATAAGTCTGCTGGGCCCTCTGTTCTAGAATTTGAAATAAATGCGGAAGACCAAAGTGACTCAGGGAGAGAATGGGTTTGAGAGACAAAATGGAATTAGTTGGGACAATGATTGAATCCTCCTTCCCCTTCCTATGATATCCCCACAACCAACTGGGGAGGCAGGCTTAAGGTTGAACAGCTCCTGGCATCCTTGATGGCTGATCATGTAATAATGCTTTTCATTTTTACAAACCCCAGTTGCCACAGTATTGATGTCTATGCATGTTGGCCAGTAAGCCCTTGCTTGATATCACTTCTTCCCCCAAACCATCCATGACACCCAGAAAATACTACTCTAGCTTTGCCAATGTTTCTGTGCAAAACTGGCCAAGAAGAATTTCTCTGATCTAGTTTTGGCTAATGGATCATTAGATTCATTCCAGAAGGGGTTCTGCGTGACACCTGGGAAGAAGGAACGCTACACACAGAAGCCCAAAAGAATCTGAACAGATGTGTCTTTCTGAGTTTCCCTGGATCACACTCTTTTGTCCAGTCACATTTCTGTATGACTGTCCATGTTTCATCAAACCTAACCATAAAAATGGACATTTTGGGGTTTGCATTCCTTATTACATAAAATTTCTGTTAAATAAATTTATTTTACTTTTATTAATCTGTCCTTTGTAATAGGGGTGTTGACTGTGACCCTTATCATGGGTGAGGAAAGGTATCACACCTTTCTACACTTACGATTTCTTAGAATCAATTCATCTGTTTTTTTTTCTATTGCACATTGTCACCATCCTATGGTGACATGATTTTATTATGCCTGGAATCTGGGTAACTGCCTTCTGGTCTCCACTCTTTCCTTACTGCAAGACCTATTTTAGGTCTTTAAACTCCAACCATTCAAATCATTTTTTTTTCTTTCTGAAACTTGTTACTCCCCTTTGATTAGATAATATTTGCATGTCCACTGTATTCAACTGATTGTTCAGGACCCTAACGCATCGTAACCATTTTTTTTTTTCAGTGCTAGCAACTATGTTTTCCAATCAATATGCCTGTTCAACACCCGCTAAGATTTTAGACCTCCACATTTTGCTTACTCATTTATCCCGGTCTACTGCTTGCTTTTTTCCTGGCATCTGCTAATCTCTCACTCCTCTTGGCGATCCAATGGCAGTTCATTCCTGAAGTCTTCTATAGCCCTGCTCTGGTTCAGTTAGCTACCCTTTTCCAAACATATATACTATCAAGTCAACTTCACTCATCCAATTGGTTACATTTACTGCTGAGCATTGCCTTTTGTATATTTATGTTGCTATCCTGTGTCTTCACTGTGACCATGAATTCTTGGAGAAGAGGAACATATACTTTTTATTCCTTTGCACACTACAGATATCAGAATGTAACCAATACTAAAATGCATGATGCTAAGTTGAAACAACACATATTTACTATCAAAGACATAGATGTCTGGATAATCCATTACTAAATCCAACAGTCACAAAGCAAAGAAGACCCTTTCAGTGTGTGGGGATTGTCAGTTTGACATAAAAGGAATCCATTCAATTGCACTGTGAGAGAGGAAAAATATAATTTTCTTTCTACCATTTGTAGTTTTTAATTGGTACAGATTCATGTAACAAAAGACAGATAAACAAGAAAAAACAAACAAGCTTAATTAACATGTTCATCTAATGTAAACATGGGATATACACAGGGAATGAGTAATTCTCAAAGAAAATTCCAACCAATAAGCAGCTTCAGCATCTTCAGAAAGGAGCAATAAATGTTTAGAGAATAGATAAGACAGAGGAAAAAGATTTTGGGTCTCTAGAGACAGTAAATTGTGGAAGGTAGACATATGGTAGATAAAGACTAGTTAGTAAACTTTGTCAGGTAGATTCCTCTAGGTCTAGTCAGCCTCTATGATTACAGTTGAAAGTTTGGTTGAAGGTTGCTTTCAATGTTCAACTTTTCTCCTTTCTGGCAGAGAGAGAAGGAGGTGAAAGGGTTACAAGAAATAACATTTAGTTGGGTCAATATTCAGTATTTACATCATTATTTTTCTGTAAATGATATCCACAGCTGGACCATGTGGTATAATTTTCCTTAATCTATACCTTTGTTTCCTTACACTTGATAAATATTCCATTTTTGGGTTTCTTTAGTATCTATTAAATGTACTTTTCACTAATTCACCTGTTCCCAATTCTTAAATCTTCAAATGCATTCAAACTTATGAAGGATTCTGTTAATTTCCTTTCCCTGGAGATGTCTCTCCCTGAGCCTCTGGCCTCTGCCAATTTGTACAGGTTGTCCTCCAGGGTTCTTGCACATCTGTAACCCCGAGAACTGGCTCATGGCCATCCTTTGCCTTTTCTTGCATTTCCTCCCATTTCCTGGATCTCATATCATTTTCTACTTGATTTACCTTCTTTTATGACTAAAGCATACCTTCTACTAAGTTCTTTAGAAAGAGTGCATAAGTGAAACATTTCTGAGATTTTGCATGTTAATTTTTTTTCTTATTCTACCATAAAGCAACTGTCTGATGACAGAAAATTCCAGGTGGTGAATCATTTTCCCTCAGAATTTGGAGAGCACTACTACAATTATGTTCTAGATTCCAGTGTTGCTATTAAGATGTCTCTTTTTATTTGAATTTTTGATGATTTCAAACTTGATTTTTCTTTCTGGATGCTTATAGGCAATTTTCATAGTAATTGATGTTCTTAAAATTTTTATTTATTACTTTTCCAAAAATTCTTGTTAGCGTTATTTTATGTGCATATTTTTGTCTGTTGCTCACTTTAGTTCTGGAAGCTTCTGTATTTTAGTTCTGGGAAATATTCTTAAAACTATTTTATTAATAATTTTAACTCCATTTTCTATTTTTGGAACATTTATTATTTCAAGGTTGATCTTTCTTGGCTCTTTAGTTATCTAATGTTTCTACCTACATTGCACATCTTTTTATCTTGGTGGTATCTGTTTTTTGGTATATTTTCTCAACTTTGTATTCCTAGGTTTCTATTTAGCTTTTTTTCATTTTATTATTACATCCTGAATCTTTTATTTTTTGGATTTTTAGTAGAGGGAAGTTATGAATTATTATAGTAATAAGGCCAGCCATTTCAATTAGATATCATTCTAAATTGTTGCAAGAGTTGTATGGTGCTAGGACTATACACATGCAGTCTAAGTCAAATTCACAGGACTTATTAGAAATTACATTTACATGTTACTGGATTCCTGTCGCATAAGAAAATCTTTATTTTTAGAAAATATATTTACATATTTTAAAGTTATCCTATGTTAGAAGAAAAACTAGTATACATAACCAAATATATAAAAGATTCAATCAAGTACTCAATATGGTTATGAGTTACAGACTCTGGTAATGAAAATAACTTAAATTGTAGTGGTTTGTGTCTTCTTGTAGGCAAACATTTTAAAAAGTTTTATAAGACATGACACATGGAGTATACAATGAACTCAGTACTATATCGCACAAGATGTCTGAGGCTCCCACATCTTTGTTTTATGTAACTAGAGGGTATTTTTACTTCTTAGTAAGTTTGCATTTTACCTGGATGATTTAAAACTAAGGAAAGATGGGCGAGTAAGAGAACAAAATCATTCTCTATTCTTGTGTTAAGAAGGAATCCATGCATATTTGATACCTTATATTAAATTATAAAGTCAACTTATTTGTCCATTTTTCCATTACTGTCATGAAACACCTCAGGCTTAGTAGCTTAATTAATTAATTAATTTATTTTTTGCACTGGAAATTGAACCCAAGGATGCTTTTCCACTGAACTACATCTTTTTATTTTTATTTTTTTTTGAGACAGGGTCTTGGTAGTTGCAGAAGCAAGCCTCAAACTTGTGATTTGCCTGCCTCAGCTTCCTGAGTAGCTGAGGTTATAGACACGGAAGTTGAGGTAACTTTACAAAGAAAAAAGGCTCATTTAGTTTTGTTTGTCAGCTCAGAGAGATAACTAGAAACAAACAAGCAAACAAAAATAAACAGAAAAACTCCCTTAAGATCTAGCTTAATGTAGTTTGAAAATTCAGGGTATTTTAGTAACTAAATTTGTAAATAAGAACAAATTCTTTAAAATATCTTAAAACTGAATGTGATCATTTGCTGATGTAAAAGTTAAATAAAAAGATTAGTAAATGATTATAAAAGCTTTATAAAAAATTAAAGTTTTGAAAATGTAATCAATAAATTGTAGTTAAGCATTCACACAAAAGTGAATTTTTGCATTATCTCTTCTGTAAACAAAACATGTTCTTACAGACATTGGAAAACATCAACAATGACTGCTTTTAATTGCCTGCAGTATACATTTCATATATGTAGAATCTGTTTAACATTTTGAGAATATTAATGCTCACTATTTTCCTGTAGAGTTGTTATTCTCCTTCAATCTAACTCTGCTTTTAGCTTCTCTATTTGTCTATTTGGCATTTATACATGTTAGGGTCAATTCTTTTAACCATATTTTCTTATTTTCTCTATTTTTGCTCTTGGTCTTTCTAAGGGTCCTGATTGAAGGGGTTTATGGCTGCTTTGCTCCTCTATTCTTCTACCACAGCATTGTCTCCCATGCCCTTCTACTTTCTGCTGTGTGAGGTCACAGCCTAAATGCCCTCACCAGATGCTGGTGCCTTGACCTTGAACTTCCCATGCTCCAGAACTGTGAAAAATATATTTCTGTTTTTTTTATATGTGACCTAGTCTGTAATATCATTATAGCAGTACTGAGACAAACACCAAACTGATTCAATCTGTAACCCCAGCTATCCTAATCTAACTCTCAGGCACCAAACCAGTATTTCCCTGCCTTAAGCCATTCAAGGAGCAGGTGTAGGGACCCAGTCCTATAGCCAAAGCCTGCCATAGTTATTCAAAGTAACCTACACTAAGCTGTTCACTCTGTTTGGCTTTGTCTCTATGGAGGAACCCCAAGGAAGGCTGTGTCTAGACTTTCCCTTTGCTCCTGTTTCTTGCTTCTGACACTGCTGGCTCCTTTGTGGCATGAAATTACTCCTTCTCTGACATCTTCAAATATAACAGACTTCCTCCCAAGTCTCATTCTTCTTTCCTGTGTGGCCACAACTATGTAGCCATACCCTATCTAACATGTATATTCTTAGAAAATCCCTGAATATTAGTTACATTCAAATTAACCTGTTTATCTGGCCTTTGATTTTTGTTTTTGTTTTTCTTTTTCTTTTTGGTACTGGGGATTGAACTCAGGGGCCCTCAACCACTGAGCCACATTCCCAGACCTGTTTTGTGTTTTATGTAGAGACAGGGTCTCACTGAGTGGCTTAGCACCTTGCTGTTGCTGCGGCTGGCTTTGAATTCGCGATTCTCCTGTCTCAGTCTCCCAAAGTGCTAGGATTACAGGCGTGCACCACTGTGCCTGGCTGGCTTTTGATTTTTATTATTTGAGACACCCTTCATTTGTGCAGTGATCTTCACTGATTATTCATGTTCATGAACTGGATTGGATGTTGGAAAGTAACTGGAAGCTCTGTGTTGAAGCTGAGGCTTGTCAGCTCTAAGTTTTACTGAAGGTGATATTTCTTTCTTTCTTTCCTTCTCATCCTCTTCACTCCCCCTTTTTCTTAGCAAAACTCAAATGTCAGTATCTTTGTCTCTTCCCTTGAGTAATTTAGACTCCCTTATAAAATGAATTTCTAATCTATGACTGGAGAATATTAGCCTGTATGTCAGCATTTTGGGGACCAATCCCAGGACAATGACTGATGATCTTGTCAGTAAATCTTTGTTTAATTTCTTGTCTTCTATAAAGTGCCATGTACTGATAGTTCCTCTGTAGATGCTATTTGGCCCTCTCCAGAGCTACTGCTTTGAGGCCAAGTCTAAGATTCTCAAGTGTCTCAGATGATCTCTACCCAATTGCTAGCCATTCAATAGTTTGGCCTGGAAGGAATTACCAACTATAACGACAATTTAAGTAATTTTCATAATTACTTGAATAGAAATGATGAAAATATTTTATAAGTCATGCATTTAAAACATTCTACATAGTATTCTCTAGATGTTAAGTCCTGAAGTTTAATTTAGACTCAGGTAAATAAACAACTCAAATTGGAAAACAATTTGCACACCTTGAGGAAAACATCATGTTACCAACTAAAGTACTTATTGATTAGAAACTAACACACCTCTTGTTGCTAGAATTCGATACATGTATTCAATTTCTGCTTTTAAAGTAAAGGAAGAGATTGTTGTCTGTTTCTGAATTTGACATCTGCTAACTTGCTATTTTGTATCAGTGACACATGATTGGTTTCAAATGCCTGAACATCACCGGCAGCACATTTTTTCTTTCCAATTCTTGTACCAAGCTTTTGATACTATATAAAATATCTTCTGGGAAAGTACATTGATGGTGCTTTTATCGTAATTATGATTATTATCATCTACTCTCATCATTTGGGACCTTCCATTTTCTTGCTGTATGAAAGGAATCATTTTTAGTCACATGGCCTTTTAAAAAGAGTAGAATTGAAAACTAAGTTGAAACTTCCATCTGAACTGACCTTTGATTTAGATAGCTGCAGACTTTTCAGGGATTGCCAATCTTAGTGTGATACAATGTATTTCTTCCTTTTAAAACATTTTCTTTAGGAAGCCATTTGATAAAAATTGAAAAATAATAAATAGGTCCCATGAAGGGATGAAGGGCTGTTGTATTTATTTATTTTCTCTATCTTTCCCTTCCCTTCCCTATCCCATTCCACCTTTTCTTTCCTTTTCTTTTTCTTCCTTTCTTTGTCTTGAGGTTTCTTCTGAGAGTGGCCATAGATACTAGTCCTGCCCTGACTGGAATCTAAGGGATTTGGTCATGGATGTCACTGTGTGGTTTTCACAGGGTACTTCTTTGTCCTGGTGTATGGCCAAATGCATAGTTTAAGAATCAGGACCAGGTGTCCTTCTTACGGAAAACTTCACACTGGCACCCTTGTGGCTCTTGTCTGAGCAGAGTCTATTGTATTTAAAGAACCTACCAAGACAGCCTCTTTCTAGGCAAGCTCTGACCAGGATGGAAGTTAGATTCAGGTGTGTCAATCATGTGAGGCATAGAGAAGACAGAAAAGAAAAAAAAACCCCAAAACCCCAAAGTACATAAAGTCACAGAAGCATGAGTGATGAGGGGGACAGAGAAGGGCCAAAGGTAAAATTGTAGGGCACCATGCTGAACCACCAGCTGCAGTGCCACAGAGACACACCTGTAGTCCAAGACCCTTCCTGGAGTCCATGATGTTGTCCACCCAGGTTTTCCACAGGGAATTCTAATTGGCAGGTCTAGAGAAAGGAGATATAGGGCCTGTGGATCCATGCTATGGTTGAGGAGTAGTCACTGTGTCAAATCTATACAGACCATGTGGACTGTGGCAAGTTTGGAAGGATGTGTCTATATGTCCCACAGTGAGGCATAGATATAGGACAAATATCTCAGCCATCATGTGGAGCAACTGAGAGGAAGGATAACTTGAAGCTGTCAAATGTGACCAAGCTCTGCTTCTAATATGATAGTTAACCACACTCAAAATGGATGTGGAGGTGACATAAAATTATAAATATTCACTACAAAGACCAAGTTTTAATTACAGCTGTGAGTTCATTGTGGTTGTCCATGGCATTTGTAAAGCTATTTCTCATTGCGGGGTATGGCATTTGTAAAACTCTCTCTTGTAAAGAGGACTCAAACTAAAAAGCTTTTTTTTTCCTTTCTTTTTTTAGCAAAGGAAACAATCAATAACATGAAGAGAGAGTCTACAGAATGGGAGAAAATCTTTACCACACACACCTTAGATAGATACTAATCTCCAGGATATATAAAGAACTCAAAACACTTACCACCAATAAAACAAATAACCGAGTCAATAAATGGGCAAAAGAACTGAACAGGCACTCCACAGAAGAAGAAATACAATTGATCAACAAACATATTGAAAAATGCTCATCATCTCTAGTGATTAGAGAAATGCAAATCAAAACTACTTTAAGATTTCATCTTACTCCAATCAGAATGGCAATTATCAAGAATATGAGCAACAGTAAATGTTGGCAAGGATGTGGGGAAAAAGGTACACTCATACATTGCTGGTGGGACTGCAAATGAGTACAATCACTATGGAAAGCAATATGGAGATTCCTCAAAAACTTGAAATGTTTGACTCAGTTATTCTACTCCTCTGTTTATACTCAAAGGACTTAAAATCAGCATACTACAGTGATGCAGCCACATCCATGTTTATAACAGCTCAATTCACAATAGCTGAACTATGGAACCAACCTAGGTGTCCTTCAACAGATGGATAAAGAAAATGTGGTACATATACACAATGGAATATTACTCAGCCTTAAAAAATAATGAAATTATGACCTTTGCTGGTAAATGGATGGAGCTGGAGAATATCATTGCTAAGCCAAATAAGCCAAACCCAAAAAACCAAAGGCTGCATGTTTTCTCTGATAAGCTGATGCTGATCCATAATGGGGGGCAGGGAGAATAAAGGAACTTTGAATTGGACAGAGGAGAATGAGTGTGAAGATGGGAAGGACGGTGGAATGAGATGGACATTATTACCCTACACACATGTATGATAACACCTCCGATGTGACCCTGCACCATGTTTAGTCAGAGGAAGGAGAAATTGTGCTCCATTTGTGTACAATGTGTCAAAATGCATTCTACTGTCATGTATAACTAATTTGAACAAATTTAGAAAAAGAGAAAAAAGAGTAATTATAGAGCTAACTGTAAGTCAAACATGTATTGTTCTCTTCATCCTAGGAATGGAGATGTTCTTCAGTACCAACGTAATCTTCTAAAACAAGGACCCAGAACACAATTGGGCATAAGTTTAATATTGAACACTCTATTAAAGCTTGGATATTTGAATGTCACTAAGGTAAATTAAGTATGTGTTTTATTTGAACAATTTGAAGGCTCTTTGGCAAATCTAGCATTTACTTCAAGTAAATGTTGTAGTATTTGCATTATTGACTGAAAAATACTGACTTGGACCAAATGTTTAATTCTCACATACAAATAGGTATTGAGGGGAATTAAAAAAAAACAGCTTAAAAAGTTACTAAAATATTTATAAACAAGTCATTATTATAGTGGAGTATATATATTCAATAAATATATTTGATTGAGGATTTATTTATTGAGGGGATTCATTCACGTGATAGTGGAGGCTGAGAAGTCCCACAACAAGCTGGATCTCTGCACACTGCGGAATCAGAGAATTTTGTAGTAGGGTTCAGTCCAAGTTCAAAGGCATCAGAACCAGAGAAGCTGATGGCATAATTCTCAGTTGAAGGCTGAAGTCTTGAGAACCTGGGGAGGGGGCAGAAGGGTGTCCCAGCTCCATAAGAGAGACTGAACATCCCTTTCCTCACTCTCTTTGTTCCTTCCAGGCCCTGGCAACTGGACAAAGCCCAGTCACATGGAGGCCACATCTTCCCAGCTCAGCCTTCCAACTCACATACAAGCCAATCTCTTCTGGAAACACACTCACAGACTCATACTAGCTATCTAGGCTCCCTTAACCTGTTTAAACTGACACATAAAATTGGCCATCACACCTTCCAATTTCAGTCGTCATTCAAAAGATAACTTATAGATTTATACGAGACTATATATTATAATTTATTATGAAATCCTTCATATACAGAAATGTACAGATAATAATATAACAGTATCCATAAATCTACCATTCAGACTTAAAATACACTTTTGTTATAAATTTTTTAGATTATTTGTTTTTAAAGAACTAAATTGATAAAATTGAAGATAAAGTGGGGTATGATGGTGCTTCCTGTAATCCCAGTTACTCAGGAAGCTGAAACAGAGATGTAAATTCAAGGCCAGCCTGGGCAACTTAGTGAGACTCTATCCTAAAATAAAAATTAAAAAAGGTCTGGGAGTGTAGCTCAATGGTATAATGTCCCTGGGTTCACTCTCTGGTACAACAAAATAAAAAATAAAAATAAACAATTTATAAAGAAAGAAAGATAAAACATCACCACATTTCCATTCTTTGCCTTTTCAACTGTCCTGAAATTAAATTATTAATCTCCTACAGTTTTTAAAATTTTTACTACATTTAACGTATTGCTTGAGTACTTAGGTTTGAATGTGTACCCCAAAACTTCATGAGCTGGAAATTTAATCCCCAATACAACAGAGCGGAGAAGCAGGACCAGTAATAGGTGAGGAGGAGCCTTCATGACGGCATGAATGTAATTATTGCAGGAGAGGGTCCTTACAAAGCCAGCCCTGCCCTCTCTCATTCCCTCTGTCGCCATGTGATGCTTTCAGCAGTGGGGCCATGCAGCACAGAGGCCCTCGCCAGATGCTGGTCCCTTGATCTTGGATTTTCCCATTTCCAGGACCATGAGAAATAAATTAATTTTTCATAAAATGTCTAGTCTTTGGTATTTTCTTGAAGCAGCACAAAATGGACTGAGACAATGACTATTTAGAATATTGTTTTAAGTGCTGAGCATGTATGTAAATGGTACTACATAATACTATTCTTATGCAATTGATTTTTCAATTTGACATTATGTTGTCACGTATTTATTATGTTTGTAGATGATAGATCTACTTTATTCAATTTTATCTTATACTACTGAATCAAATTCTGCTGTAGGATAGAGTTCAGGTTTACTAACTTGCACTTTTAACTAACAGATGATCATGTTGTTTTTAATACTTTGTATTATAAACAAGGCTGCTACAAATACTGTGCAAGAGTTTCTTTAGAGCAGTGATTTTCAACAGAAGATGGAGACATTTGATTATGTCTGGAGACATTTTTCCTTGTCATGTTTGGGTAAATGTGCTACTAATATTAGGGGAATAGGGACCAAGGACAATGCTGAATGTTCTACAATGTACAGAACAATAAAGGGTTTTATGGCACCAAATATCAATAGTGCCAAAATTGAGAAACTTTGTTCTAGGACACTAAAGAGAGAAACATACCATGACCATGAATGAAGGATACAATACCCTGAAGATAACAGTTCCTCCCAAATGCACCTATAGATTCAGCCTAGTTCCAGTCAATATCCTCACAAGGTTTTCCATGGAGTTTGATAAACATTTTCCATTGCCATATGTTTAAGCCTCCCTAGTACTATAAATGGATCTAAACCACACTCCTGATGGTGCATATTGACCGATATGAATACATAAAGGGAATCTAATAATCATCCTCTACTAGCACATTTTTCTTTTTTCTTTTTTAAAGTAGCATGCTTTTCAATATAGGATTTTCCTTAGGCTGAATTTGAGTGACCTCATTTGACCCAAGTGGTGGCATTCTTTCTTTTCCTAAAGTATGCACCTGAATTTGAACATAGCTCTTGCAGTCTTTCTAGCTTGTATAGACCATAATGCTTATAATCAACTTTATGTCACTTCCACATAGAATGTATTTGCAAGGTGGCTTCAACTTCAGGGGCAATCAATGGCTCTAAATGAAAGCCCAGGAGAGCATAGGGCTATCCGATGTCTAGATAGCATTATTTCAGATGGGAACACACTTCAGAAGTTAATTTCCCTAATCTTCTAGCCATGCATGTCTTCCCTAACTTTCAGAATTTTACCAACTATTACACTTAATGTCAAAAGTGGATTTTTATTGTCAAATTAGCATGATGGATACTAAGATGAGCCCTCCTGGGTGAAATAAAAAGCCATTCAGGTTTAAACAACCCAGGTTTTTATTTTGGTTTTAAGGAAACATTTCTCTCTTTACATATGCAGATCATTATTTCTGTTGCTTTTCTGCTGTGAATTGTGAAGGACTTGGGTTTTGATTGCCTCCACTAGGGAGTTATAAACCTCTTTATAGAATCTTAGAGGTCTGCAAAATGCTAGAAGTTTCAGCTAAGTTTACTACTTCCTAGGCACTAATGAAGTTAGAAATAGATCTTAATTATGATTGTGACCTTGTTGACCAACACTGGTACCATAATATATTTGACATGGAGTGGTTAATTCTGACAGCTTCATTATAGGCCTGGGAGCAGTGGTTGGTTGTTATGCAGTCAATTCTTCCTTTTTCTCCTTAAATTTAATGGTTCCATGAATAAATAGAGTGCTGACTGCTAAAGTCCTCTTCTATGATAATGTGCTCTGATTCCTCTAGGTTTAAATAATACAGTAGTGGTATATGCATACATCCATTCATTTGCCTAATTACTGAACAAATCCTAAAGCAGCCTGGTTTAGGATCTTACTTCCCTTGTATATGTGAGTTTGCCTAACTTGAGGCTTTCTTCTACCTTTTTAAAACCTGCTTGTCTTTATTATAACTCTTAGGTGCCCCTCCCAAGGGCTCCAATACTCTTTATGCCTGTCTAGAATAGCATTTTCCACTCTAGAATGTTATTAGTTATCAGCCTGAATTCAGATTGTCTATGTCCAAGTCAGGCTCCATTACTAACCAGATTTTTTTTTCTGAGTTTTATTTCTTCATCTTTAAATGGAGACAATAACATACCTGCCTAATATATTTGTTGGGATAATAGTATTTATGTATTCAGCAAGTAGTTACTGAGTGAACATTATGTAGTTGTCAACCATTCCAAGTCAATAGTGAACAGAAAAAAAATCCTGCTCTGCTTACATTATAGTGGGAGATAGGCAATAAACAGACGAATACATAACATGACACGTGGCTAGAGAGAAATTGAGAGTACTATGTCAGGAGGAGACACTGGATAGAGACTGAACGGAGATGAGAATGCTAAGGAAAAAAAGCAGAGGAGGAGACAAGGATGGACTAGGATCTAAAGATCAGTTGTGGGTCCTATTACCTTTGAGGTTTCCATTATTCAGTCAAGTGGAGAAGCTGAATATCTGCTTGTATTATGGATTGAATTGTGTATTCAATCCTCCATCCCAATTCACAAGTTGAAGTTCTTTTAATGTGACTATATATGGAGTCACATTAAATTAATATATATATTAATATATAATATATATGTTAATATAT
>CM053402.1:88429699-88472822 GCA_028644305.1 Xerus rutilus | reverse complement strand
GCTGTTATAAATATTGAAGTGGCTGCAGCACTGTAGTATGCTGTTTTTAACTCTTTTGGGTATAGACCAAGGATTGGAATAGCTGGGTCCAACGGTGGTTCCAATCCAAGTTTTCTAAGGAATCTCCATTCTGCTTTCCAGATTGGTTGTACCAATTTGCAGTCCCACCAGCAATGTATGATTGTGCATTTCCCCCCACAACCTCACCAACACTTATTATTGTTTGTGTTCTTGATAATTGCCATTCTGAGTGGTGTGAGATAAAATCTTAGTGTAGTTGTGATTTGCATTTCTCTAATTGCTAGAGATATTGAACATTTTTTCATTTGTCTGTTGATCGACTATATATCTTCTACTGAGAAGTTTCTGTTCAGCTCCTTGGCCCATTTATTGATTGGGTTGTTTGTTTGTTTTGGTGTTAAGTTTTTTGAGTTCTTTATATATCCTGGAGATGCTTTATGAGATGTGTGTGTGGCAACGATTTGTTCCCAGAATGTCTGCTCTCTGTTCACTTCATTGATTGTTTCTTTTTCTGAGAAGAAACTTTTTAGTTTGAATCCATCCAATTTATTGATTCTTGATTTTACCTCTTGCACTATAGGAGTCTTGTTAAAGAAGTAAGGTCCTAATCTGACATGATGTAGATTTGGACCTATTTTTTCTTCTATTAAGCGTTGGGTCTCTGGTCTGATTCCCAGGTCCTTGATCCACTTTGAGTTGAATTTCATGCATGATGAAAGATAGAGGTTTAGTTTCATTTTGCTGCATATTGATTTCCAATTTTCCCAGCATCGTTTGTTGAAGAGGCTATCTTTTCTCCAGTGTACATGTTTGGCTCCTTTGTCTAGTATCTTCCTACTATCCCAAGTTTTTCTAGTGTTTTGAACATAAAAGGGTGCTGTATTTTGTCAAATGCTTTCTCTGCATTGATTGATACTATCATATGACTCTTATCTTTAAGTTTATTGATGTGATGAATTACATTAATTCATTTTCGTATGTTGATCCAACCTTGCATCACTGGAATGAAAGGGGTATATATTTTGTATTTGAAAAGTGGAGACTCCCTCTCGCTTTCTGTTCATGTGAGCAGGTGGATCACTGGGGATATGCCATTGGGGTATATATTTGGTGAGCTGAGCTTAGTCTCCCTCTCTCTAATTTCTGATCATCATGTGACCCACTTCCCTCCACCACACTCTTCTGGTATGATGATGTTCTGCTTCACCTGGAACCCTGAGGAATGGAGCCAGCAATCCAAGAATGGAGACCTCTGAATCTGTGAGCCCCCAAATAAACTTTTCCATCTCTAAATTTGTTCTGGTCATATATGTTAGTCAGAGCAGTGGAAAATGTGACTTAAGTTTTTTTTATGTCTTCTTGATTCAATTTTGGCAGATTGTCTGTGTTTAGAAAAGTGTCTATTTTTTCTAGGTTTTGAAATTTATTGGTGTATAGGTTTTCAGAGTAGTCCCTGATCCTCTATTGGATTTCTGTGCTGTGTTGCTATCTCTTTGTTTTGGTCTCTAATTTTATTAATTTGGGTTTTCTCTCCTTTTCTTTTATTTAGTTTAGTTAAGGAGTTATCAATCTTGTTTATTTTTCAAAGACTACTCTCTGATTCATTTGTCTTTGTAATTTTTTTATTCTCAACTTCATTGATTTGGGCTCTCATTTTATTTCTTTCCTTCTACTGGTTTTGGAATAGTATTGTTTTTCTTTTTCAAGGATCTTGAGATGCCTCATTAGGTTGTTTACTTGGGATCTTTCTGATTTTCTTATGTAGGCACTCATAGCTATAAATGTTCCATAGAACTGCCTTCATAGATTCCCAGGGGAACTCATTTGTGGTATCACTATTTTATTTGATTTTAAGAATTCTTTAGTTTCTCCCTTGATTTATTCTATTATTCATTCATCATTCAAAATTGTATTATTCAATCTCTATATTTTAATATAACTTCTGGAAGGTTTTGCTGTGTTTATTTCTAATTTTATTCCATTATGATCTGATAAGATGCAAGGAATTGTATCAATTTTTTATTTGTTAAGAGTTGCCTTGTTGCCTAAAATATGGTCTATTTTGGAAAAGGTTCCATGAGTCATGAGAAGAAAATGTATTCAATTGTTGGATTAAATATTCTGTAGATATCTGCTAAGTCCATTTGATTAATAATAATATTTTTTACATCCAAGGAGTCTTCACTGAGTTTATTTCTGGATGACCTATCTAGTGGTGAGAGAGGTGTGTTAAAATCATCCACTATTACTGTACTGCGGTCTACCTGAGACTTCAATTTGGGTAGTGTTTCTTTTATGTAATTAGTTGCACCCACATTTGGAACATAAATATTTATTTTTGTTATGTATTGTTGGATTATTCCCTTTGCCAGTATAAAGTGATGCTGTCTCTTTTGATGCATTGTGGTTTGATGTCTGTTTTATCAGATATGAGAATGGCTACTCCTTCTTGTTTTTATTCTCCATTCACATGGTATATTGATTTCCATTCTTTCACTTTCAGCCTGCGGCTATCTTTGCCTATAAGGTGAGTCTCTTGCAAACAACATATAGTTGGGTCTTGTTTTTTAATCCATTCTGCAAACCTATGTCTTTTAATTAGAAAATTGAGACCATTTACATTCAATGTTACTATGGAGAGATGTTTATTAATTTCTGCCATTGTGATATGTTTATAATGCTTAATTTGGTTCTGATTCTCATTTGCTTAGCTACTGTTCAAATGAGTTTTGTTCATTTGTGAGCTCTGGAGTTTGTTTTTGACTTCTTATCTGTGGGCTATTTATTTAAATAAGTATACAAAAAATCTGGGACAACATTAATAAGATCTGTAGTGTCAGCTTACTAGTCATAAATTCTTATAGTTTCTGCTTAACTTGGAAGATTTTTATTTACTCTTCAATTTTGAAAGATAGTTTTGCTGGATATAGCAATTTTGGTTGACAGTTATTTTCTTTCAGGACTTGACACACATCATTCTAGCCCCTCCTTGCTCTTAGAAACTGTGAGTTTGTGCTGAGAAATCAGAAGTGATTCTGATTGATTTACCTTTAAATGTGTTTGACATTTTCTCTTGAGGTTTTTAAAATTCAATCTATTTGGAGTTTTGAATGCCTCCTGTATCTGGATGTCCATCTCATTCTCAAGATTTGGTAATTTTTTTCTGTATTTCCCTGGAGAGATTATCCATTCCATTAGCCTGCATCTCAAAATCCTCCTCAATTTTAATGATCCTTATATTTGGTCTCTTAATGTTGTCCCAGATTTATTATATATTCTGATCATGGTTACTTATTTTCTGTAATGCCTTCTGAATGTTCAAAGTTGGCCACTTTGTCCTTCCAGCTCTGAGATTACATCCTCAGTATGCTCTACTCTGTTAGAGATACAGACTTTCAACTGATGATTTTATTTGATTTGTTTTTTCTTTTATTTCCAAGATTTCTGTTTGTGTCTCCTCATTACATTCCTCCATCCTGTACTGACTTCCTTAATTCATTTAGTTGTTTTTCTGTGTTCTCTTGGAATTCATTTGCCATTTTTATAGTTGCTTTCTTGAATTATTTATCTGGTATTTCATCCACTTCAATATCTTTAGGGTGAGTTGCTTGTATGTTATGAACTTTAGGAAGTGTCATGTTACCTTTCTATCCTATTTTTTTTGTATTCCTATGTTGCATTTTATGTGTCTATTGAGATGGATTTCTCTTCCTTTCTTATGTGTGGGCCTTTTTAGGGCATAGCCTTCACTTGCCAATGTGTCCTCCAGTGATTTGGATTGAGACCTCCTCATAGCCTTTGTGTAAATTCTCTCTTTTTCTGTAGCAGCGGAGGTCCATGAGTAGGACCTAAGGGCTCACCCCTAGCCATTCCTACTTGGGGCCTCATCATTAGTTTAGGTTTTGTCTCTTTCATTCTTGAATTAAAATATAGCTGAAGTTTCAGTGTCATTAATTTGTGGGGTCTTTTGGCTGCATTTAGTATAAAGCCAGAAGACCAAAAGGAATCAGATTAAACTGCTGGGTAATGGCTTTATTGGGATGTATGCTCACGGGCGAACTCCTCAGTCCAATAGAGCGGTCCGGGAGAATCGCGCAGGTGTTCTGTGGTACAGAAAATTTAAAGGGCCCAGTCCAGAAAAGGATAGATTAAGGCAGGAAAAGAAGAGCTGTGAGACAGGAAAAGGAAGTATTTAGAGTCCTGTGTCTGCTGGGATTGGTCAGGGGATCCAGCTGAGACCAGAGTCCTTCCGAGATGAGTAAGGAAAAGTCCACTGATTGGTAGGAGGTGCCACTACCGCTTACGTATCAGAGTCTAGTTGGCTGTTCCTTTGTGCATGCGGGCTGCTTGCTGCTTTGATCCTTGTGGCCTGCGTTGGCATTCGCCATGTTTGTGTATTCTGCGTTCGCCTTGTTAACCTAACATTTAGTTTAGCAGTTTCTGGCCTGTGACCTTGTAATGTCCCTGTAAGATCCCAGCACCTCACAGAATAGAGGGAAACAAATAATAACAACAAATTATATAATATATAGCATTCAAATAAATACCTGGTTCCTATTATGACATCTATAATGTTAATTATCACCAAAAACAAGGATGGTGGGGTCAGCAATTTCCAAATGCAAAAACAGTAAGTAGCCATGAATTAGACCTTACATTAAAGCAATGTCAGGTGTTAAAAACTATGCTATGCCCAGCAGTAATAACGGCAGCAGCATAAACAGTGAGGGAAAGAGTTACATAACCCAATTAGTTCTAAAAGATGGTAAAAATACAGTTCATCAAGAGAAAGAGAAAACTGAAGACAGTTTACAATTTCAAAAAGTCAACTGAGAAAATGCAGAAGAGATGTGGCAGGTGATGGCCATGAGGAAGGAAGAGAAAAATAGGAAGAAAAACAAGGTAAGAGAAGAGAGAAAGAGAAAATGAGAGAATTTGGTTGTTAGTGGGAGGACAGAGAGAAAGAGAAACAAGAGAAATAAAACCAAAACCACAATTAAAAAAAAAGAAAGAAAAAGAAAAACAAAACACAACAACAACAAAAACCCCTAACCCTCAAAGGCAAGTAAAAATAACTACATTAAAAATGTTAAAAATGAGGAAAAAAACCCTGCAAATATGCATGTATATATTTTCATGAACTAATCAAGACATTAAGAACACCAAAAAATAAAAAGAAAAGAAAAAAAGATTTTTAATTAAAAATGAAGGAATCATCTCAACCGAGGTAGTAAAAATAATTGACAAGAATGGATGTTCACTGCTTATGCCCAACTTTCCTTCTGTTTCTTCTTGGGCTATGTGCTGAGAGAGTAAGGACTGGGGATTGCTAACCCTTTCCTCTTTTTGTGTTGTTCACCTCTCTGCCACTTGGAGTGATCTAAGATTGCAGCTGGTTCGAAATAACTCTCAGCTTCCCTTCTCACCAATTTAAGGTAGGCTGGAATGGGAAGTACTGTCAGCTGGAGTTTTGTCTGCACAGCTCAGATTGATGCACTCTCAGAGTGGGGCTACTGCAGTGGTCTATGAAGGGAATCCCAGTGACTGGGTTTAGGTCTAATATGGCCTTACAGGCTTTGTTGATGGTGCCTGCTCTGGAGATATTAGATCAACACACCTCCGAGGGCAGTTGCTGATCTCTGTCAGGGGTCTGGATCTTGGGAGCCTTTGAAAAATTCTACTCCTGGGTCAAGAGAGCCAATCTTCCTTAAACTCTGCTGCTCAGGAACACAGCCTTCCCAGGCTTTGTCCTTGAGTGTACTCACATCACGTGTTTAGATTCCCGAGCTGCTTCAGCTGGTCACATGAGCCACCAGGTTTAAAGGAAAACCTGTTGCACTCCCTTTCATTTTTCTGACTTGAATCTCCCTGGGTACAATCGTCTGTGTGCCTGTTTCAATCAGGTTCTGCTTGTAAACCCGAGGCCACATGGCAGGCACTTGCTAGGATAGTGTGGCAGTCTTTGCTGTGATCTCCTGGCTCGGCAGTGGTAGCTGCAATGTGGTCACCTCAAGATGGTTGCCGCCTCCATTCTCCATGGCCAGCTGAGAAAGACAGCACTTTTTCAACCCCAATTCACAGTGCAGTCTCTAGATCAGCTAAGTTGTGACTGCTTTTCTGATTCCAGTTTTTTCTGTACCCAATCTTTCTGGTGTGTTTCTCTATGTTATTATCCCTCCCCTCCGTGATGAACCAGTGCTGCTGCTGCTGCAGCTACTGACTCAGCTCCAAAGTACTTTCTTCTTTGCTCAATGTATCCAAATTTATAAGTCTCCAAGACACTGACTGTCCAACATTAAATTTTAGAGAAATCCTTCTCTCACTTACCTCTTGCTGCTCAAATTCCATGCCATGGAGCAAGTAGGGATGCAGTCTTCCTCTAATCTGCCATCTTGAACTCCTTTCACCATAGCTTCTTGACCAGGTTTAACATCTGAATCATCTGGTGAGATGCCCTGCCCTGATCCACCACAGACTAGTTGAATCAAAATCTTTGAGGCTGGGGCTGAGGAAGCCTATTTTTAAACCACTCTTCCACTATGAATCAGTTTCTAAAAGCATGTTAGTGATCACAGAGTATATTTTGGAAAAAAATGGCCAGGCACTCTTCATGCAATGTGAGAGGCAAAGCTTTAGTCTGATAGCCAAACCCTTCTCAAAGGCTTAGCACCACTCTGCCATGCCTCCAGGGGCACTCACTCTCTCACAATTTCTGGCTTGGCAATCTGCCCCCTCCTCCCTCTGGAAGACTCATCTTCTCATGAGGTAACTCCTTCATGTCCATGGACACTGAGCTCATGGAGGCACTTGCCCCCAAACCTTTAGATACCTCTTCTGCACTTCCTGGGACCTTCTGTTCTCCTGTACCTCACCACTAAATACACTATGTAATGGAGTTTGTTTCTATTTTTCTCTCTTTTTACAGTACCGAGGATTGAACCCAGGGATGCTCTACTTTTGAGTTATATCCTCAGTCATTTTTATTTTGAGACAAGGCTCAAGTTGCCCAGGTTGACCTCCAATTTGGGATCCTATTGCCTCAGTCTCCCAAATAGCTGGGATTACAGGTGTGCACACTGCACCCAGCCCTGTCCACTTTCTTATAAGTCTCACCTATTTAGGGGCTAAACTCTAAAAGAAAAAACAATAATTTAAGTTTTAATTTATCCTTATTGAATATAAAAGGGCAAAGAAGCTTTATTTCCAGCTGCTAAAGATTTCATAATCGAGTATACTGAAATAAACTGACAATAGACAAATTAGCAAGATAAAGAGTATACAGATTTATTAAGGGCATGGGAATGAGATATATAGGAAGTTTGGAACTTAAAGAGGGGCCAGATTGTTGAGAATTAAATGTCTTTTTCATAGGAGAGAAATAAGTCGAGGTCATAGGCACTTTTAGAAGAGAAGTAAATGATTTTGGGGAGTGATGAAGAGTCCAAAGAACAGACCGTGGCCTGGAACAAAGTCCTCCTGTGCTCTGGATGTGGTGATTGACTTTTGTCTTCTTTCTCAAGAGTTAACTTTCCCTGATCAATTAAGCTGCAGGGAAGGGATTGAAGGCACTATGTGTTCCTTCTAGGGGAGCTTCCAGAGTCAGTAGGGAAACTTCAAAGAAAGCCCCTTCAGGGCAGAGAGAAGATCAAGAGGTGGAGTCAAGAAGGTCAGAGAGACCTGGAGGCTGATGCTTTAGTTCAACATGTCACAGTGCCATCTTTTGGGAAATCCTTCTCTGAGCCCCAACACAATTCATGATGCTCAATGAAATTAAATGGATTGACATTATTTAAATCCTACAAATAGGGGGGAAAAAAGAATTTTTTTTCTTTTTGGGATAATATTTTCTTCTTAAAAATAGGAATAAAAACCCATGGCTTTCTGGGTTAGGATAAGACAGCTTCCTGAGATGAGAGAAATGCTCTATATTAATAATTAAAATACTCTTATTATTTTCTTTCCCAAATGAGGTCTGCCCTTGATATGAAGCCATTGTGAATATATAATTCTTTTTCTTTTTCCACATTTTTAATTGGTGCTTTATAGTTGTATGTAATGGTGGCATTTGTTGTTACCTATTCATACATGCACACAATATAAGAATATAATTCGGCCAATATCACTTACAAATGTATAATTCTTTAAAAGAAATACTATACTTGAATGCCTACTGCTTTAAAACTTTTTCACTTAAGTTTTTCCTGAAATTTTAGTTTGTATTTTCTGAAATAGTAACCATATGTTTAAACAATTCTTGCTTTAACTGTGTGAAATTCCTTAGCACACCCCGAGGAGAGATCCCAAAATATCAGTGGCAGGCAGGAACCTGTACTAATGCTGTGGGTCCTTTGAAAATATTTGGAGGATCAAACACCTCAGGACAAACTTCAGACATCACCAGACTTCAGAACAATTACATGGGGCAGATTGCCACCTTATTTTATCATAGTGTGATGCTGTCTTGCTTGGTAACAATGCTGTGATGTTGGGCAACAATAGTTTGTTATAGTAAAGTACAACTCATTGAGCTTGGAATGGGAGAGGGGGTGGGACATGCTTTGTTTCTCTTACTTCAGGCTCTGAAATGTGCTTTGTGTATATCACAGAACCTATGTAGTTTATTACCTATTTCTCATTCTGTTATAAAAGAGAAAGTTTTATACAGATTATTTATAACAAATACTAGCCTGTGTTTGGCTAGGTAAAGAAAAAAAAAACCATGGAAAAAGGAAAACGAATGTCTTGTTTAGTTCTAGTGATTTTCTAATGCCATATACGATCTAAGCATGTGCCTCTTTCCTGCTGTAATGGGCTTAAGCATTGCTGTATTCCTATATATAGTTTTATTGTCATGCCAACACATGAATTGTTTGACTAAAATCTGTAGTCAATCTATGCTCCTTTGAAAGACTATGAAGGGTCATTATTCAATTTGCATGTGAACAGATGTTCAAATGTTTTGGGATTATACTAAACATACTAGCCTAGGTCTGGTGTCCAGTTTGAATGCTAAATTGTCTCTAACTCTTGAGATAAATAGATATGTTTCTATTCAGGAAGAAAGACATTTTTTCCTAGAAAATTGAGATGAGTGATCATGGGTGTTTTAGTCAGCTTTTTCACTGCTGTGACTAAAAGAACTGACAAGAATAATTTTAAAGAGGAAAAGTTTATTTGGGGGCTCACAGTCCAGAGATAGCCAGCTCCATTCTTTGAGGCTCAAGTAAGGCAGAACATAATGGCAGAGGAGTTTGGTGGAGGGAAGCAGCTCACATGATGATCAGAGAGGAGAGAGAGATTCCACTCATCAGATACAAAAATATATAAATTAAAGGCATTCCCCCATGACCCACCTCCTCCAGCCACACCCTACCTGGCTTCAGGGGATCAATTAATTCACTGATTAGGTTAAGGATCTTATAACTCCATCATTTCACCTTGAAGCCTTCTTGCATTGTCTCACACATGAGCTTTAGTCTCACTCATGAGCTTTAGGGCGATGCCTCACATCCAAACCATAACATTGGGGAAACCTGAAAATTACTGAGTAGAGTATCTCAGAAAGGGCAGGAGGTGTTTTGACCTATCTCTAATGTTTGTCACCATCTGAGAATCCTTGATGAAGTCTTGTCTAGACACTCGGTGTCTCTAACTCAGTCTTGGTTTCTGGTGTCTATAGTATATCTGATTACTTATATATAATTTTAAGTATCCCTGACAGTAGAATGAATGGGACCTAACTTTCCTATGTTCCTGTATGAATGCACGATCAGTGTAACTCCACGTTATGTATAGCCCACAAGAATGGGAAATTACACTCCATGTATGTATAATATTTTAAAATACATTCTACTGTCATGTATAATTAAAAATAACAAAAAAAAATTAAAAAAAATAGCTAACCTAATACGATTGTAGATTAAGGAGAAAATAATTCAGTGAGAATTGTACTGTCCACTTTAAAATTTTATTTTGTAAGGCCCAATATGCAAATTTATGACATCTAATTTTTAGTTTTGAGATTATCTTCTGATGTTTCTTTCCTATTTCTTGTACCGAGTGCCTGCTTTCTTCCTTCCAAAAATTGAAGCATGGCTGGGAATCTAGCTATGTTTAGTTTCTAAATCTACTTTAATGATTTGAGAATCTATGTCCTTTTGCTTTATTTCCACTGGGAAAAGGAGAAGAAAGGAGAAGTAAAAAGAGCAGCTCATTTTAATTAAGCACCTCATTGTAGATCTATGTTCACAGTTTCTATCCAGAATGGATATGTCAGTATATGTTAAGAGACGAGCCAACAGCCTGACTGAAGGGAAAGTGAGTTCCAAAGCATTCTGTGAAGTTTATTGGTCTCACTCAGACCCAAGGGTTGGCCTTACATGTGGACACAGTTGGTGCATGACTGCAATTCTTGTGACATTCAGAGGGAACATTTCCCTCTTTTTTTGCTGGCATTTTATGCAGTTATGTTGTCAGATATTTTCAGGGCTTAGAAAGATTCTCTGATTTTAATATGAAAATTGCTAACATTTATTGTATGCATATCCTGTGTCAAGGTCTGTGCTATGTGATTTTATTGATAATCTCCCACTAACTGTACTGTGAGGTAGGTATTATTATTATCCCCATTTTATAATTAGACGAAATGAGAAAAAAAATTCAATATATTTTTTAATATTTCACAGTTACTAAGAGATAATAGATTTTAATCTTTCAGATTTCTGATTCTGAAAGCCACGTAAAGTTTAAACTGGGGATTTTGAATTTTTAAGAATTATCAAGAATCACCAGTTTCAGTCTACTAATGAGTCAAGAAATTGTTTAGGTAAAATGTAGCAATTCATAAAATAGAGGAAAAAGAAATATTATAGTACTTCTCTAGAAGCAAATGATACAACTTTTTAAATGTATAATGGTAATTTTATTTATATGTATGTATGCATGTATTCTGGGTTGCAAAGTAATTATTTTTTTCTTATTGTGAGTCAGGTTCAAAGAGTTTGTAAACCCCTTATATATAAAATTGTTAAAAATTTCTTATTTTGGTGCCCTCTCTGTGAGATTTTCTATAAAAATATGCATTTTTAGCAAGCTTGGAAGTTCTTTGCTGGTGTTGCTTTAACGGTACTCTGATAAAATCTGACAAACTATGCAATCATAACGGAAATTGTTCTTCATTTGTTTTGTACACACTACTTCTTTCTTAGCACTTCTGGAAGTAAATGCATGTTGTCATGAGATTTCAGTTTATTTTACTTATTTATTTGAGACAGAGTCTCACTGTGTTGCCAAGGCTGGTCTTAAATTTGGGAGCTCAGGTGATCTTTCTGCCTCAGCCACCAAAGTAGCTGGGACTACAGGTGTCCTCCACCATGCCCAGATGTCATGAGCTTTTCTAAGGCCAGAATTATTTATGTTATGGTTTGGGTGCTCAGTTGAGTGCAGGCACATGGTTGTTCCTTAATGAATGAATGTTGACTAGTTGTTTTCTGTTTTACTAACTCAACTAGAGTTTTTAATTTTAAGTTTAACAAGATAACTACTTATTTATTGAACAAAAGCACTATATAACTCTGTAGGTATAAATGACACACTGAATTTTATAATTGACATAAGCAATTTTGAGAAATAATAATTATTTGGGTTTTCCTCCAGTGTCTTATCCCTTGAAGCATGTATATGTTTTGAACAATTGATTGAAAGCTAAAGTGAAAACTCAGGTGATGTGATTGGTGACTGGGGGAGGGTTTTGGACAAATTTGAATCAATAGGATTTTTATACAACAATGAATAGTAATTCAACATAGAATTAATAGATGTAATTTAATTAAGAACATTGCATTTAATTGGGTGTTGCAAAATTTAAAATGACCAACTCTTAAATTAATCTGATGCTTAAGATTTAAAAAAAAACCAGATTTTAGTATATAGAATATTGAATAGCCAATATTTTAACAACACATAGCATGGCAGTGGATATTAGTAATATTAAATTCACTTTTGTATTATTTTAACTTTGAAAATCTTTTCTTGTCTTGGTCCTTCCATCTCATGGACTATATCTTCTGAATTAGATGAAAGATATGATTTTTTTTTATGCAGTGAGCAATGAATGAGTAGCCACTGAAATCTTTGAACAAGCAAATGAAGTAATTAAAGGTGGCTTTTTGAAAATGAACCTGGTCCCATTTGGTAAAATGGATTGGTCTTGGTTGGGAGGCTACCATAATGAAAGACAAAAGAGTTGGCAATGGAAAGAAGGAGGTAGATGCTACTGTGTAGAAAGAATCATTGAAATTAAGCAAGAGATAAAATGTATATTGCAAGAGAGAAGGAGATGACAGAATTGGCTCTGACATTTTGGGTCTTATTGACTTGAAAGATTGTTTTATTAATTAAAAAATAGGTATGGGGCATAAGATAATGAGTATAATGAGTATAGTAGAAAAAAGGTTTATTTCAAAGATATAGATTCAATTGTGCTTTAAAATGTACTCTGTGTTTGTTTTTATTGGGTATGGTAAGACACACAGATATGGAAATGACTGTCGTGAAGAAGGAAGTTCTTATAACTGAGCCCTAGAAATAGGCAGCACAGAGAATGCCACATAAGATCACATGACCAAATACCAGGGTTGATCAGGAGCAGAAGCAGCAAGGGGGAAATATGGACAGAAGTCCTCACTGAAGTTTTTATGGGAAGAAATGAGTGAGGCAGGGAAAGGAGTCAAGCAGGTTTAGAATTGGAAGGCTTGAATAATTTCGGCAGCCTTTGGATACAGACATGGTCTCCAGTAGTTCAAGACCGGGCTCTGGGGTGATTTGGGGCACAAGGATAGTGTACTGGGTGACAGGAAGCAGGTGAGCTGTGGCCTCAGCATTGGTTGGTTTGCTTATCAAAGGCATTCTCACAGGCAAGTTCTTTGCTATCTCTAGTAATTAGATACCCCCAGAAGGGCAGTCTCTCCCTATTCATCAAGTTCCGAAATGTCAAAGCATCATAAAATAACAATAATAAAAACAATAAACATGATTAATAAAAGTCACCTAGGCAATATATTAAGATAGAGCTTATGCAGAAAAAATTGGACACTGGAGGATTTTATGAAAAGTTAGGAGTCTAAGAATTGAATTCGGAATGAGCCATATAAATTGGAACTAAAAAAACTAGATGGCATCACCCAAACAGAAAGAAAGCATCTAAAGAGAGATGGGAAGATGGATGAGCCCAAAACTCAGAAATGCCTACATCTGGGAGACAGAAATGGAAGCAGAATAGAAATGGAAGTAGAGTAGGAAGACTTGGTGGGTGGGGACAGTTGTCAGAAGTGACAGGAGAACATGGAAAGAAAGTATTTTGGAAGGAAGGAAGAGGGGTTGTTCCAGAGAGTAAGACCTGAGCAAAAACCCAGGGACTGGGCAATCAAGGAGTCATTAAGGACCTCTGATTGTGTAGAATAACAGAGCTATAGACATGAAATCCAAATGGCAAGGAACTAAAACTTGTGTGGAATACAGGCAGCAAAGTAGACCTCTCTTTTGAAAAGTTTAATGAAGAAAGGAAGGGAAGATAGTATCTATTATTACTAGCTGATTCTTACAGACATTTCAAATTCCATTTCCTTAAGAAATGACTGTTTCTAATCTGTGTTCTACAGCTCCAGAGAAATGAATGGAATTTGTTGATCTTACTGTGCTGTGATATATATATATATATATATATACACATTTATATACATTTATTCTTGCCTATCTCCCCTAAGCAACTGTAAACTTGAAGACAAGAATGCCCCATTATGTGACTTTGTATCCTCCGTGCTGTTATATATACTGTTCCTGGTATATTCTATGTTAAGCATCTGTCTGTTGAACAAAAGAATGGATGGATACTTTTTAGAAGTAGTTTATACACCCAATTTGCCACAAATTGCACATCTTAAAATCCATTCCTTTGTGTTTATTTTTCTTCTTTGTTTCTATCTATTGATTATTTCAAAATGCAAGTGAAAATTTATTTCCTGCAGAAATATTTTTCTAACTAATCTAGTGTAAAGGCAACAGTTATTTTGCCATGCTTTTTGATGTGGGAAAAAACACATTTTCAAACTTTTAGAAGACCATCTCACCCATATAAATCTATATGTATAATCCATTAATTAAGAATGCATAGTCTGGAAGAATAGTTAATTAGATGAGATATCAATTGGCTTTCATTAATATCTCCATATTTTTTTATTTTCTGAACCTTGCATGGTGAACTCAGTTTAACTTTAAACAAGTACAAAGCCATTTTTCAGAAAGTGGCTAAAATATAAATTAAACCTGGAAGCCTCAGAGTTAGGTCTGCTTTTTACTTACTGTAGTGAACTAGTTGTTTAAATTGGAATTTAATCATATATAAGAAAAGCAAACAAATACATCTCCTTTTAGCAATCTGGCATTGGTTTGAGGACCACCACAAGTATGATCTTGATGTAAAAACTCAGGCGTTACCTTTCTTTGCCTATCTTGCCACCCAAGGTTGAGCTCAGGCAATTTCTGTGATGTTAAGGCTTGGGGTGTGCTGGGGACATGTGGTTTTGAGGTGCATAGCTGTTATTGATGAGACTTCCATTCTATTACTTTCATGAACTTCCTTCCTTCCATTAGGCTCCACTTCCAAAATGTACCACCACCTTCTTATTGTGCCACAGGTTAGTGACTGAGCTTTTAGCATACTAACCTTTAGAGGGTATTTAAGATTCAAACTACAGTACTCAGTTTGGTCATAAAAAGAGCTATTTACCTTATAAGGTGGTGGGGGATTCAGATGGAACAGTGCAAAGAGCCTAAGACTAATTCTAGGCCCTTTATATTCCACAAATATATTTATATATACTGTTCCTCTTGATTTTTATTGTAATTGCTCTACAATAAGACATGTATACCCACTGTCTTAAGAAATAAAAAACTATAAAAATCTTTTATATTTTCCCTTTTTTAACCTTTTGAAAACTATTCAGATGATAATAGGAACTAAAGATTGAAAAGAGGGGAAGAGAAATAAATAGGTTTTAGGATGATCAGCTTTTATGGGAAGTGTAAAGAGCTATTTTGTGCCTCTTCCTCTTAATTTAGTTGTCAATAAATTGCTTTGTTTATATGTTTTGTTATGGGAGAAAATTGGATGTAAAGTAATCATTTCTATTATGTGTGTGCACGTACATATTTCTATTTTTATAAAGTGCTGAACCTGGTTGAGTCAGAACACCTTTAATTTTTGAAACAGTCTGTGTTTTTTCAATTCTCTTGCATCCACAAAGGCAGTAATCAAATGTCATTTAAATATTATTCCTGGATTACAACATAAGAAAGGACCCAGAAAAGCATTTTTCAGGTTGACTTACATATATTGACTTTGAAATAAATATACATCTGGTATAAAGAATGAATTTTACTAAATATATATATCAGTTTTACTAACAGATACTACTTTGGGAAGATATATATCCTGGGTTTTAAAATATTCTAGTTTAAGTTCAGCTGTATTATAGCTTACAGAATACTCATTAGTTGCTTAGCTCAGAACTTTGTGTTAGTCATAAAATTTTGGCTAGGTTTTCAACAACTATCTGAAAGGGTAAAGAAAAAGTGATCATGTGCATTTAAATTCTTGAGAAAAACACTATGTGCCACTGACAGTGAAATTATTCCATGATGTTAAAGAAAGGTACAAAGATCTAAGGACTGCCCACACTCAGGGCTTACTTCTTAAATATTTAGTTGAGCTAGATCATGATCTATGTCCTCCAAGCTCCTGAGCCTTGGTCTCTAATAAAATGAATTATAGAGACCATCCTCTTACAAATATTTCTTTTTATTGTTGTTGTTTTTATAAAATTAATGGAGATCCCTCAATGTAATACATTATTATAATACTAACGCTAGAAGATTAGCAAAGCCCCTATCCTAAACTATTTTATATTGGGTCTTTATTCACAGTTAATAGATTTCTGAATATATTTGATCTGCCATATTTAAATTAAGCAATTAATTTATTGAGTACCTACTGTATATGTAAATAATCCAGGTTATTATCCAAAGTCATGAAATTATCAGTTATGTTTTTATTTAATTTGTCAAGACTTTCATTGCTAAATCTACCTCAAGATCTTTTTTAAAAAGTGTAGCAATTAGGTAACCTGCTAATTACTCAAAATAGTTTAGAATCATAAAACATGTGTTTCTGTGTGTGCATTTTCTGTCTGCCTGTGTGCTCTGTATTGGTGGTTGGTTCAGAGGCACTAAGAGAGATGTTGATGTGACTCATGTCCGAAGGGGAAGTCTGTGTCTGTGGGAAGAAAGGCCTCAGGGTCTGCCCCATCCTCAGCTCCCCATTCCTCTTGGAGTGATCTTCATCCTTGCTCCTCCCCATGCCACCATGGCTCCTAGACTTTCCTTCACAGGCTCTGGAGCTGGGGGCTTTACCAGGATGAGTCTGTGTGCTCAGAAGGTATCATGTTCTCTGTCTGGGTGCTGGTCCTCATATTAACTTCTCACTGAGAGATGAGGGGTGAGTCATCTGTTCTCTATTAAAGACTGATGCTATTGTGCACACAAGAAACAGAGCAGGACGTCTGGGTAAAATAGAAACCAAAGTAGTATCTCAAGAAAGATGTGAAGCTATCTCAGGTGAGTCTGACTCTGTTATTCTCATTTTATCTTATTTTTTAAGTACTGAGAATTGAACCCAGGGGCACTTTACCACTGAGCTACATCCCCAGTCTATTATGGTTTTTATTTTGAGAGGATCTTGCTAGATTGCTGACACTGGCCTTGGACTTGTGAACTTCCTGCCTTGGCCTCGCAGTCATAACATATGACTGGCTGAATTTCTTCTTTTTCACCTAATCTTCTCAAAAAATTATTTTTAAATGGGCTGTGTTTGATAGTGCTGTTGACTTATATACATTGAGGCTTAAATTATAATGACTATCCTCTGTTGTCTTCAAGAAACTTATTGAGAGATGTTATACTCAGCTTTTTTGCTGCTGTGACTAAAGGATCTGACCAGAACAACTATAGAGGAGGAAAAGTTTATTTGAGGGCTCACGGTTTCAGAGGTCCATAGAAGGCCAGCTCCATTCCTCAGGGCTCAAGGTGACACAGAGCCTCACAGCAGGACAATGTGGCAGAGGGAAGCGGCTCACACCAGGAAGCAGAGAGAGACTCCACTCTCCAGATACAAATATATACCCAAAGCCACGCCCCAATTCCCACCTCCTCCAGCCACACCATACCTCTTCAGGTGGGATCACCAGGGATCAACTCACTGATTAGGCTATACCTCAATCATTTTTCCTCCAAACCTTCTTGCATTGTCTCATGTGAACTTTTAGGGGACACCTCACACGCAAACCATAAAAAGAGATCACAGTGTAAATATCAATGAGTTTTATCTAGTTGTCATTAGTTTTCACACATAGTAATAACATTTGATGCACAAATTTATGAATAAACACTGTTTTATCTGTAAGTGCTCATGACTTCCAAAGATAATAATAGAAACAGTGTTTTCATTCAGTTGTACTAAAAAGCAGTGGAACTACTTTTCAGGGGTACATTTATATTTAATTGTGCATAAAAACTGTATGCATATAATATATATGAGAAATGCATATATATCAGATAGAGTAAACAAATAAGAATAAATTTATTTGGATATATGTCAGATATAGTAAACAAATAAAAAGTAAATTTAAATATGCACAATTATTTACAAAATACCCCAAAATCTAAAGAACAGGTGACTCAAATTCTAATGGATAGATGTACAATGATATATCATTAGAAATATAAAAAAAATTTATCCCTTTCTTAGAGTTTTATTTAAAATCAAGACAAAATTGATTGATTTGTCTTTTCTTTAGAGTTGTATGTTATATACTTCCAATCCTTTTTCATTTTAATGTGTTTCTGACTGATAATTCCAAATTCTAAAATTTGGACATTGTAAACATTATTTTATTCTGTGGCCCACTGAAGTCCTCAGAAAAACAAAATTTTGGTACTGAAAATGAAGTATTTGCCATTTTTCATTTCTCTTTGGATTTCCCCAACAAACCTGCTGATGATGAGTGAAAGCACTTTGTAAAGTAGTAACTGGGGTATTAGTATGAGGAAAAATCAGAGCTTTCCTTTCTAGGTTTCCTCAGATCCAGTGTCCCTGAAAGAAAGGCTTTTACTCATTTATTTTGATTGCAGTTGCTGCCAAGTTTGCTGGTTTCAGGATTCCCCTTTTAGGCACAATGTTTGTCCTTTTCAATTAATGCACTAACTTAGATGTGGAAATTTACTCTCAGGTTAAATAAAAAGATATTACCTGAGCTCAATTAATTGATAGATGTTCATTCTAATGTAAAGGCTGATTCAGGGTATTAATAAAATTGTTTTTCACATCTGAAAAAGCTGTCCAAATGTGCTGTCCAAAAAAAAAAAAGCATTATTTTATGATCTTTACCTAACTTTTATAACATGCTTGCCAAACTGTATGAATCTAACTAAATTCCCCTGGTGTTAAGAGTTTTAGTGGGCACATGCCCAAGCCATTTGCATCCCAGGAAACAAATGCAGAGCACATGTTCTGAAACAAGTTTATATGAGAGCAGCCTGGATGCCAGCGCCAAGAATCTGAATCTTGGCCGGAAGCGACAGAGGGTTAAAACAATATCTACATATAGAAATATAACATTTGTCTTTCATGTCTAAACTTGTTCTTTAAAACAATGTGAAATTGGTTTAATGAATGAAAGGAACATGTTGTGTTGCCGTGTTAAGTCATAGGAGTTCTGCTGCATGTGTTCAAGCATGTGACAGATTTTGTAAAATGGGAAATATTGTTGCACTTTTAACAGTAACTAAAGCCATAAGGCAAGGTTTCTGGTTTCATTCATGGCTTAATGATCAGACCAATGGACCAAATGCGTAAAACAAAACAATCTAAAAAAGTTTGTACTTATGAAAATGTTACCTGTTCTAATTAACCCAAAAAATAAGAAACATTAAAATTTATTCAGAGGATTTAAAGCATACTATTTCTTTCATAATCTTCATAAAAGAGTTGATGGTAGAATTTATTTATGACAGAAATGCCATTTTTAAGGATATTTGGGAAATATTATGATATAATAAAAAATACTTCATTGGAATCTTAAAAAATCTAGTTGTAAATGTTCATGAGTAAAATTAAAGTGTGAAAAAAGGTGGCTTTTTTCTAGTTTATTTCACCATTAAAGAATGTTTAAACACTACTGTAGGTGGAATGTCATTCGTTAATTCCCTTGAAAGCCACACACTTCTTTCGCATTGTATGATTAGGTAAATTAAAATTTGTGGTTTGACTAAGAATATTGCTAATAAACTCCAAATCACAGCTTTGATTCCACTTTGATGAGTTATACTCACTGTGGTCCATGAATGACATCCAAAACCCCACTGATCAACTCAAAAATTAAGTGAGCAATGGTATAGAAGATAGGTGTGGCGTCAGAAGGACTCAAGTGTTAATTTCAGCTGAATCACATACTACTTATATAAACTTAGGCAAGTTACTTGACCCTGAAGTCTCACTTTTCTTCTCTGAAAAATGGGAAAATACTACCACAAATATCCTGGGATTATAGTGGCAAATTAAAACTACACTGAGATTTCATCTCACTCTAGACAGAATGGCAACAATCAAGAATACAAGTAACAATAAATGTCGGCAAGGATGTGGGGAAAAAGGTACACTCATAAATTGCTGGTGGGAATGCAAACGAGTGCAACCATTCTGGAAAACAGTATAGAGATTTCTCAGAAAACTTGAAATGAAGCTGGGTGCGGTGGCGCACACCTGTAATCCCAGCACTTAGGGAGGCTGAGACAGGAGAATCGTGAGTTCAAAACCAGCCTCAGCAACGGTGAGGCACTAAGCAACTCAGTGAGACCTTGTCTCTACATAAAACACAAAATAGGGCTGGGGATGTGGCTCAGTGGTCGAGTGCCCCTGAGTTCAATCTCCAGTACCAAAAACAAACAAACAAACAAACAAACAAAAAAAAAAAACTTGAAACGGAGCCACCATTTAACCCAGTTATTCTACTCCTTGATATATATCCAAAGGACTTAAAATCAGCATACTACAGTGATGCAGCCACATCAATGTTTATAGCAGCTCAACTCACAATAGCTAAGCGATGGAACCAACCTGGGTCCTTCAACAGATGAATGAATAAAGAAAATGTGGTCTAAATACACAATAAAATATTATCCAGCCATTAAAAAGAATGGCTTTATGACTTTTTCTGGTAAATGGATGGAGCTGGGACTATTATGCTAAGCGAAGTAAGCCAATCCCCAAAACCAAATGTTGAATGTTCTCTCTGATATGTGGATGCTAACACACAACAAGGCAGGGGGAAGGGAAGAATAGAAGTTCACTGGATTAGACAGAGAGAATGAGGGGAAAGGAGGAGGAACAGGAATAGTAAAGGCAGTGGGATGAATCTGACATAACTTTCCTATGTACATATATGAATACACCACAGTGAAACTCCATCATGTACAACCACAAGACTGGGATCCTAATTAGAATAAGATGTACTCCATGTTTGTATAAATTTGTCAAAATATACTCTACTGTCATGTATAACTAAAAAGAACAAATTAAAACAATAAGAAAAGAAAAGATTAAGTTAGAAATTAGCTAAGCATTCAGAACTCAGTAATGCTAGTTACTCTCCTTCTTGGTGACTGTGGTGAGGCTGGGTGATTGAAATTCAAATAAGTGAAGGGGCATGCATTTAGGGGCACTGTCCACACATTGATGGGTGGTGAACCAAGCAGAGGAACAGCCAAGGTCAGGGGTGAGAAAACCTGACCTCTGCCTTCCCTGTGTCACCCTCCCCCCCATTGTCTTCCAGCTGGTTCAAGTCTCAGCTGTCTCAACTTCCTCTCCTCTCAAGGAGCTCAAAACAAACAAAACAAAAATAGAACAAGGCTACATTGAGAAGAGACAAACTTGGGCTCAATCTCTGGTGATGCCAGGTCCAATCTAATTATATTGTACAAATTCAATATCATTTTCCCTGTAATTTAAAATTAAATGATTATGTAAGGACATGTCTATTTATGTTAAAAATGTTTTTAGCCAGTAGAACTATTCAATTTTTTGTTTATTTTTACATGGTAATGATTTGCTATGCGATCCATAGAAAATGTCGGTTTTCATTTTTCCTTAGAATAATGACAAACGATTACTTGGAAATTTACTGAGTATAAATGACAATTTTTTTTCAAGTAATAATATTTAGTTTATTAGGTATAGTTATTCATTGGAATCAGAAATTTGGATTATAATAAGGGGTACAACTACATCAAACTCTTTACTGATACATATATATTAAATCATATAATACATATGTGTATATTTATATGTACATTTTGTATAAGGATTGAACACAGGGGTACTCTACCACTAAGCCAATCCCTGGTTCTTTTTTTTTTATTTTGTTTTAAGATGGGGTCTTGGTAATTTGCTAAGGATCTCTCAAGTTTCTGAGGCCAGTCTTAGACTTGCGATCTCCCTGAGTTTCTGAGATTTCAGGAATGCACCACTGCACATGACTCTTTACTAATATTAATATCCAACTCTAAAGAAAACTTTTCCTCCTTTGGAATTTTCATGGTTCATGAGGAGTATTCGCTGCCAATATTCACAAGTGTGCAATATTTTTATCTAACTGGTGTGATGAAACTGTTCTCCAGCACAACAAATTCATTTCTTCAAATAGCCTCTTAGATAAATGAAAAGTAAAAGTATGATTTTGAAAATAACCCTCAAAATTTAAATGCCAGGAATCTGGAAATCCCATAAGAAATAACTGTCTTGAAAAATTTATGCCCTTTTCTGGTTTTGCTGAATGAAGCATATTGTGAACAAGCAACCTGTCTCTGAGAATTTTGTCACTTATGTTACCAGCTGGTTCCAATCAATGTAAAGATGAAAACCCAAAGTACAAACTATCCATGTGTTCATAAATATGCAGGGAAGTTCACAAACATTGATTAAGAAGTGGTCATGCGTTAGGTGTTAAAGAAATGGAGGTGAGTATCTTAAGAGCGTAGGTTATGACAAGGTTTTCTTCTCAGGAACAATACGTAAAAATGAAAACCATGATGTAGTAGTATAAACACATGATGTTCAGCTGGGAGAGTGGTGACATTTGGATAATCCTTCAGTGCCAGCTGGGACACAGGCCACATGATTTTGCGGAAGGGCTGATTGAACTGATAATGCAGTTGTTAGAAAGCCTCTCTCATTTCCTCGTTGTTATACATTGTTCCAATCCTGTGTTGTGATAGAACTTGCCTCTACAGAAACCTGATCATGGTTCTGTTTCTTTCTTTCTTTCCCTGCAACCCCCTTCTTCTTCTTCTTTTTTTTTAATTCTTAATTTTTTTATTTGTTCTAATTAGTTATACATGATAGTAGAAAGAATTTCAATTTATAGTACACAAATGGAGCACAACTTTTCATTTCTCTGCTTGTACACGATGTAGGGTTGCACCACATGTGCAGTCATGCATGTACCTGGGGTAATGATGTTCGGCTCATTCCGTCATCTTTCCTGCCCCCATCCTCCCTCCCCCTTTCCACTCTCCCCTAAAAACGGCATGGTACTGACACCAAAATAGACATGTAGACCAATGGTACAGAATAGAAGACACAGAGTCAAACTCAAATAAATACAGTTATCTCATACTAGACAAAGGTGCTGAAAATATTGGCCAAAAGATAGCCTCTTTAACAAATGGTGCTGGGAAAATCGTAAATCCAAATGCAGCAAAATGAAACTAAACCCCTATCTCTCAGCATGCGTAAAGCTCAACTCAAAGTGGATCAAGGACCTAGGAATTAGACCAGAGACCCTGCACGTAATAAAAGAAAAAGTAGGTCCAAATCTTCATCATGTCGGATTAGGTCCTGACTTCTTTTTTTAATAGTACTGGGGATTGAATCAGGGCCTCACACGTGCTAAACAAACCTCTAGCACTGAGCTACATCCCATCCTTTTCTTTACTTACTTTCTGGAGTCATTTACCACTCAACTGTGGCAAGGATTTCAACTTAAGTAAGAAATAACAGGATATCAGTTCTCTGGTGGGAATAACTGACTCCAGTTCCAAGGCCTTAACAAGTCCTGCATCTGCTTTCTTTCCAAGATAAAAGAAACTTCAGCTCTCCAATTCAGTGGAATAACAAGGGCAGGGCCGGGTGTTTGTAATCATTTCCTAAAAAGCTGACTATACAAAATGGCGATTTTTTTCTTTGACATTAACCTTAAACCAAATAAACACTTCTGAGAACTCCAGCCCATAAAACTTTCCAAAATGTGTTTCAGTCATTTCTTATTTTATCAACCCCTATACAAACATGAAAGAGTGACAGAATTGAGAAACTAGATACTGAAATGTATAAAAATGTATAAAAAAATTAACAAAGACTAAGCACAATACACTAGATGCCAGTTTGTTTTAAACTTTTCCCTATAAGAAGGGAAATGGTCATCAAAAGGTTTCAGGAAAAATAGAGGTTTATTTCTCCAACAATTTTTTTTCTATTGTATATCAATTAAGAACTTGATCTTTGGACTCCAACAGCGTGAAAATGAATCCCTCTTTCACTATGGGATTGCCAAATGACCTTGGGCAAATTAGTTATCCTCTCTAAGTCTCGATTTTGTCAAATCTTAATAACAACTCTGTGGTAGTCAGCTCCATACACACATACTTGTGTAATTAATTCCTTCCCCTTAGTATGAGCTGAACCGGGTTACTTCCTTCTTGTACACAGAATATGGCAGATGAGACAGAAGATCACATTCAAGTTTACGTGAAACAAAGATTAGAGATCCATTATTGTTCCTTCTCAAATCTTTTGCTCTGAGTGGTGGGTGGGGGACCAGGGGAGTGAGCTGTTATACTAGGGGCAGCCCTATCAACAGACACACGTGACAAAGAACTGATGTCTCCAGCCAACAGTTGGTGAAGACTGAAACCTGCCAACAGCCACACTAGTAAGCGTGAAGCAAATTTCCTGAGGCTGGCTAGTAACCAGGAACACCTGCCTGAGGCACCCAGCTAAAACGTGCCTGGCTTTCCTAATAGACAGAAACTTGGAGATAATAAATGTTTATTGCTTTGAGTTGCCAAATTTGGAGTTAATTTGATACACAGCAATAGGTAACTAATACAAACTGGGATAATAAAAACAACAACCTTGAAAGGTGGTTGTGATGATTAAATACAATGGCATATGAAGAAGTCAAGAACAGACCCTGGCCACATAGCACAATCACTAGAAGTTGCAGTTATTCTCTTTGCTGAAAAAGAATCAAAATCTTTTAATGTTTTAAAATGGAATAAAGCTAAAAAGAGAATAAGTCTAATTAAGCAAAACTTTTATATTAGAGTAATTTAATTTTTCATATATAACTTTTTTATTATGTTTCCAAACCATATCCTTTGCTACTAGAGTCTCCTTAATTTTTTTCTTCTGTAGAAGGAGAAAAGTCTCCTGTGGTAATCTTACAATATCATCTTTGGATCATATAATTCAGTTTTTTTTTTCCAGGAAAGCCTCTAGTTATCTATATAGCCCACAACCTACAACCTGCACAAAATGCCCAATATTTTGACTTACTTCAGTGAAGTTTACTATCCTAGAGGGAAAAAAATATCTCTATTGTGCTGTCTGTGTGGGGGTCACATAATTGGGGAGCCATGTATATCTTACTCTTTCCAAATCTCTCTGCATGGGGTTTTATTAAAGCCCCATTACTAAGCATTGTTGAAATTATGTTGGGAGACTTAATGAAGGTGACTGGTATCTTTAGAGATTCATTCATTTTTCTAGACATCTCTTTTTTGCAGTAAGAGTCAAGTTTTCAGAAGACAGATAGCTCTGGCAATTGAGAGTTGTGATGAGGTCCTTCGAGCATGTCCAACTACTCAAAGAGTAGGTCATATTTCAAGATAGGAATAAAGTACAGACAGAAAGAATTACCCTTATCTTTCCCCATGCTTCCTGCATTCGTACTTGTAGACAGGTGGAAAAAATACCTTTGACATGAAGTGGAAAAATTCAATACAAGACCAGAATTTTAAAAACCCACTCATATTCTTTAAAGTGCAACATCATTAGTTAAGTGCCATAAAAGTCAAGGCATGTGCCTGGGCTGTGGTTCAGCAAGGATTGTGGCCAACTTGTGGATTCTATAGACATTAATAGTACAATTGGAATACTATTAAGTAGGTCAGGGACTCTTCCTCCAGTGAGACTTTTGTGCCTAGCTGACAAAGAGTGAAAGAAAGCTATTAGTGCACTTGGCCTTTCCCAAGGAGGGTTGGAAACCATGAAGGACAGATTCTGGAGAAGCATGTCTGCCAAGTTCAAACATACTGTTGAATTCAATAGGTTAGTGGTGGCTAAATAATAATTGGAAATTCCAATTCATTCTCACAAGTTCTGGCTTGGAATTTCATGCACAAATGCCTTACAGTATAGAACAGAGAAGCTACTATTGTGTCTCTGGGTGTTAGATAAATAAAATTCATACTTGGAGAGACTGTGCACAGTAACAGGAGGATCCAGTGAATAGTTTTCAGTGCTGTCTTTAACTCTACCTTTCTGCCTGTGGCCTTGGGCAAGTATCTTTATCCTTTTGACTGCAAGTTATAGGTATCAAAGTCAAGTAAGCATAAGAAAACCCAAACATCAATACAAAAAAACAAACCCAAAACACATGGATGATAGTTTTTATTTATTTTTCTCTTTAAGGATATGAGACTTCTTATATGCTTAGAAATAAAACCTAGCTTGTACCTGTGCTCAATAACTACTAAATTCAGGATTCTCATACTTGAGTTTTATTTTTCTTGCATTTCTTACTTTTGGTTTCCATACTTGATGGATCAGATGCCTACACGCCAATAATATGAGGTGAGATGGATGCTGCAGTTGGGGAGGGGTTGGGAGGTGGAAGGAGGAAAGTTTTGAGATGCTTACATAATTGGATTGTATCCCGTGGAGGGTCTCACACCAAAGCTCAAGATGCAAACAGAGGGAAGGGCAGCAAAAAGGTAGTGTTAGGTCAGAGGCAGAGGAGAAAAACAATTGCCCATCAGCCATCTCGCTCCCGACTCGCCCGCAGCTGGGCTGGCCGCAAGCGCAGCCCTGCCGGGGCGCCCAACCCCTGAGGGCACTTTCCGGAAGTTCCCTGCTCTTTCTCTCCCCTTCCCCCTTTGTCTGTCGATGCCCGGGGCTGAGGTGCCCCCAGTAGCTGATAAGAACCTCCGACATGAAAGCCGTCATGACTCCTGGCTCATCCCGGAAGGACTCTGACTTCACCAGCCTCCCCCAATCAATCTCAGAGGACACTGGACTCCAGACCAACATCTCTTTCTGCCTCAGGCCCTCCCTTCCTGCCTTCCTTTTCCAGACGGGGAGACCCTTTAAATTCTGTATGGCACAAGGTTCCAACTCCATCTCTGCCTGGTCAAGCCTAGTGACTGGGTGGGGGAGTGGCCCAGGAGCGTCCTTCCCAGAATAAAGCCTGTTCCGGTCCTGTTTTACTTCCATCTGGTCATTTGGCTTTACAGGTAGAACAGTCAGAAGTACTGCCCCATCATTTGAAAGACAGTATCAAACACTGATTCTCAGCCATGGCTGAATGCTTAAATACCTTGGGGAGATTTTAAAACCACAGTCAATTGAAGAATACTTAATCAGAACTCTTTGGGAAAGGCCTTGTAAACTGCATTTCAAAAAACCCTCGAGGTGTCGGTAAAAAGCCTGCTAAAGTTTGGTGATCTCTGCTCCAGATCATTTCACCTTTGAGAAGAGTGAAAGAGAAAGTAATGACTTAGGACTATTAGGGAAATAATTTTGAGCTCACAGACCCTCTAACAGGGTAGTTGGAACTGTAAGGGGATTCTGGACTATAATTTCAGAATGGTGAGCTGGGTCAAATTCATAGTTAAGTTCAGACCCTTCCTTTGATAAACCTTATCAAGTAAAGACTGTCATAGTAATAAAACCTTTTGTGTGCGAGAGGCATGTGCGTTTGTCTGATGAGAGAGCCTGGAGGCATCTGAGTAAGACCTGGAGCTCTGATTGTCCAGGTCTTGCCACTGTTGCTTTCTGCCAAGGTTGGTGTGGAGACGTTGATATCATGGACCCCATGTGATGGGCACTCATTATCAAGTCAATTAGAATGAACCCAAGACAAATTTTTTAAGTGTACTTATACCCAGAAGCAAGGAATTTGCTAAGAGCTTCAGAATCATAGAGAAAGGATTGTTTTAGAAATTGTACCAGGACCCAATGTGCTAGAAACAGTCTCTTCTGATTTTACAAAGCTAGAAAGGTTAAAGATCTTATTCTCTTGATATAATAGGTAGAATAAGCATTTTTGTTTGTTTGTTTGTTGGTACCAAGGATTGAACCCAGAGGTACTTAACCACTAAACCATATCCCTCAGCAACCCTCCTCTCTTTTATTTTTATTTTGAAACAGGGTCTCACTAAGTAGCTTAGGACCTGGCTAAGTTGCTGAAGCTGGCTTTGAACTTGAGATCCTCCTGCCCCAGCTTCTTGAGCAGCTGGGATTACTGGCATGCGCCACCACACCAGGCAAGCATTTTTTAAATTGGAAAATTTTTGTGGCAGGCTAATGATTCCTGGGACAGAATCAGGCAGCTTTGAGATTTCTTCCAGAGAATATAGTGAGACTCTAAGCAAAAAGATTAAGTTAACTGCTTTCCAAGCACCATTTTGAAAACTGTCAACAGAGAAGCATTGAGTGAGTATATCACTTGGTGATAATATGTAGGTATGGAGAGTATTTTTGATAATATGTAGGTCTGGAGGGTATGTTTGTTTTTAAAGGATTGTGTAGAAGAATGATATAGATAAGCAGACATTACAGGATGTGGTCAGAGAGCTGGTCACAGGTATATTTGCATTATGTGAGTAGCAGAGAGAGACAACAGATATAGTTAAGCTGAAAATATCTCAAATTTCATGAAATAGGTCATCAGGTAGGATTAGACATGGAAGAGATTTACAGCGCAAGGAAGGAAATACAGAAGACAGAGGAAGCCTTTAGACTGTGATGAAGGTCTGACCCTGGGAATGGAGGGAAGGAAGGACGGACTGAGTAGGAAGAGACTCTGGATGAGAACATTCCCAAGCTAAGTTTGGCTGACTGGCAGGGAGTCCTTGAACTGAGGTCACCTCCTGGAGGAGGACAGCCTCTGGCAGGAATGGGCCTACATTTGTGCTTCTGCTACACTCAGTTATTGGCTGACACAGCCTGCAAAAACATGGCAACAGCACAAACATGGTAGTGGGCCTGGAGAGCACATCATGGCCACATCTGTAGCCATCCATCAAGGATGCTCCCACAGTGACATCTGAGGAGCAGATTTTCATGGACACCATACCAGACCATGAAAAAGTTCTGGGAGGAGACAAAAAGAAGAAGAAATATTTCTGGCAAGGTAGAACATGGAGAGAAAGGCAAAAATAAGTTAAAATTAATTGAATAATTAAAAAATTGATGGGAGTTGCAGGTTCCTCCTAGGAATTAAATATTTCATCATTCCATCATCATATGAGTGGTAGATTCTAATTTTAAAAATTTAGGTGAGACCTCAGCCTCCCTACTTGGTAATAATCTCTTCACATGAATTCTACTGGGCACCAAGTTGGTGAACACTCCTCCTAATCTGGAAGATTCATGGTAGGATAGACTCTCTATAATATGTAGGAAGAACATATTAAAAGTTCTATTCATTATTATCCCAACTTTTTTTTTAAAGTATTGACTTTTTGTATGATTAAACATGTAAATAATATTTAGTAATGTGTTTCATGTATAATTTTTTTTTTAAACACACACACACACACAAACACACCTATGTGCATTTGAAGTATTTGCTATTAGGGTCAATTTAAAAAGCATGGATTTGGTCTAGTTAACTATTACTGTTGTGGAAGTCAACCAACAAATGAAAAAAAGCACATTCTTACTAATTCTCAATAAAATGGCCTAATTCTCTCTCTTCTCTCTGCCTCTGAATCCAATTATGCATGTATTAGACCATTTGCTCTTGCCTCACATATCTAAAGCTTTCTTTTCATTTTTGAAACAAAATTTAATTATTTCTGTTGACCTGTGAGTTCTCTGATTCTTCCTTGAACTGAGTGACTTAAGAGTGTATAAGAAATACTTATATCAGATATTATAGTTATCATTTCTAGAATATTCATTTGGTTCTTTTTTATTTAGAGTTTTTCCTCTATTGACATTTTCCATCTTTTCCTTTAAAATTATTTATAGTTTTATGATGTCTTTAAATCCCATCATGCAATTTGCTACTTTGGGTTATTATATTTTAAAATCTTAATTATAGGTCTTATTCTCCAATATATGATATTATTATCCTCTATTTTATAGCAGATACTATATTTAAAGGACACTGAGTAGAACAAATCTTTCTCCTACAGAGATCCTACCATTTCCTCTGTCAGGTAGCTATAGAGAGATCCCTTTGATCCAATCAGGAATTGAGCTAGGTCTGAAGCTGGATTGCCTCTTTTCTAAGTTCTGTCTACCTCTTATGCCAAATGTCTTGAGGTCAGATCTGTTCTGTGTATACTTTGGCCTCTGAGCACCACTACTACTGAACGAAGTCTTTGGCTCTGGAGCCCAGCTCTGTGTTCTGGATCAACACAAACGGGGAGAATCAATGGCGATGAGAAGGAACTATTTCCGCATATGGGACTACTCCAGATACCAGTATTTCAGCAGGCTCATGTGACCGTTTAAAGCTTTGTTGATTTATCCTTACCACAACATAGCAGCCCTCTCCCCGCTACGTCCTACTGCAGGCACAATATTCCAATTAACTATGCCCAGATCTGGCACTTGCACCATGGAAGAAAGTAGTAATTGACCTTAGGTGCCCTAGGAAGAACTCATTCTTCAAAATTCAGGTCTTTGAGATTTCTTTGAATACATAGTTTTGTAGTGGCTTAAGACTAAATAATATAAAATTCTCTCTCTCTCTTTAGATATAGATATCAGTGGTCTGTTGTTACTGTCTACATCTGTGAACCCAGTTTCAATAGGATGATGATTCTAACACAGAATATATTAATGAACTATTTTCAATCTTTCTGATTTTGGACCTATTCAAACTATTAATGAGAATGATTCTCATTTCACTTTCATTTTTCCATTATAAACCATGTTTGATTACCTAAAAGTCCTGAAAAAAAATTTCTATAGATATTTTTCAATTAGGGATTCCAAAGATTTTTGCTAGCAGATTTCACTTTCAAAGCTTTTTGTCTTGGTTGCTACAGTGGCATTTATTGGTCATTGAAGTTTCTATGCCACAATTTCAAATCTGTTTTCAAGGAAGAAAACAAACTTTAACTCTAGGATTTAAAAACAAATAAAATTTATAAAATTGGAATTAATAAGAGAACAACTTTAGGTAAATCATAATATTTGAAATAGTTAGAAAATATCTAAGTTTCTATCGACATATACAACCTTGGAATCCCAATCACACTCTCTTTTAATCTAATAGGAAATTACATAAATACATTCTCTTGTTATTCACAATTTAGATTCACAGACTCAATCTATATCAATTAAGAGAAAAAATATTTTCCCAGGATAGCTAATTTGGAAGATTTGGAAATAGTATCACAGAAGTTTTTATATTTTGGATGAAAACTCCATGTAGGTTATTATGTAAATGTTTTTCACAGCAAGACAGTATAATAAAGCCATTGAGTAGTAACATGTGGATTCTCTGCAGAGCAACATAACCAGAAGCCATAACACAGCCTGCAAAGTCCACTTTGTTCCTTTGGATGATTTAATTATCTTATGGGCTTTAATTCTCTGGCCAGCAATTATTGTCCTACTCCAAATCAAAATCATTCATGGACCATCTGAAAAAAACCTCCCACATTCCTACATCTTGCCAAATTATAACAAAGCTGCCTCAGATTGAGAGCAGCTGAGAATATATTAATTCTCAGTAGAGGAGGGTGCTTGTTTCCACTTCTATTGATGACAATATCAACTTAATTTTTTCATGCATTTTTTCATTTTCTATACCTATACATGAAATAAAGACACTAGTTCATTTTTTCCTTGGGTTGATACAGAGCTAAGTGGTGCGGAGAAAAATGTAAATAGAAAACCTTGGGAAGAGACACAAGGGATTTGTTCTCCAAGTTCTAGAATGCATTGCCTGAAATCCATACTGCAAACCACCTGACCTAGAGAAAAGAATTCTTGACTTAAGGATGAATAAGCAATTGATGAATGCAGTAGCCCAAGGAAACTGAATATTTCCATGTACCAGTTTTTCAGCTTCATTTCTATTTTATGATTTTACCCTGAAGTATTTTACATAAAATTAGCTTATCTCTTCTTTGCTGTTGAACAGAGAGAATGCTTAGAAGCAAGGGTGGGGGGAAGGCGTGATGCTTGTGTACATTAAACAAAGCATCTTTCTTGCTTACTAGATACAATTATATGAAAAGCTAGATAAGACACATGGATTTAGGCCATTATTACTAAAGAAACCATGGTCATTGCCCTAAGCCTTGAAGTTCCAATACACTTCACGAGTGTTTTGTTCTATTTTGTTTTAAGGATGCAAATGACATCCTGAGAATATGTTTAAAAACAGAGCAGAAAACTATCCCATACCCCTAATTGGGGAACTAGAATAAAATTTATTTGTAATTCACTGGCAAAAACCGTAATGCACTATCCATTTTGTTCTAAATGGTCTGAACTTGAGTAGTCATTATACCTCTTTACTATGAAATATTTCCATTAAGATCTAAAGAATAACTGTGCCAACTTTTTTTTTTTCAAATTAATGTTTGCCAAGTAAAAACTTTTAGGGTGGAACCTGACCAGAAGACAGCAGATAATATAACAAATTTAGGGATATATTTAAAAAAATTATCACGAGGATTTTTTACTTCTCTTTTTTTTTAAACACAACTTCCTAGCAAAATAGGGTGTCCTGAAAATTATAGGTTAACATTATTGAACACTTATTCTATGCTAGGCACTCAGCTAAACGCTCACTATATAGGAATCTATGAAAAATTTGCAGAAGCATTGTGAGGTGAAAACATTTTTTTCTGTTTTGCAGTAGAGGAAACAGGCTCAGTGGTTTGACCAACAGTTGATACCCAGGCAGGGTGGCTGCTGAGATCATTCTTCTGAACTTCCATCTAGGTGCATTTGAAACAAAAGGAAGATCTGAATAAACCCTATAGTTTCACTTGTTTCTAGTCACTTGCTTTCATCACTAACTTTAGGAGTCTTTTAGCTAAACAATGAAGTATTAGACTCCCACTAGCTTTACTATACCTCTAATGTTGCTTAAGTTGTTTTGCAGGAATTTGGAGATAGCCTTGTCTAGCTCAAACGAACTGAAGCTCCTGACCCCCTCACTTAGCTTGTGTCTGATGGCTGACCTTTTAACATCAGAAGGCCAAACACTACCCGCAGATCATGCTAATGCCATTTTCTGATCATGCATCCTATGAATAGCCATGAAATTTGATTATGCATGTGCAGACCATCAATTACTTTAGCTTCCTTCCTTCCAATCACATTCCCTGTGGCTTAGATTACCCTGCTTCTTTATCCCTCAAATACCCCTAAACCCTATCCTGGAGGAGGCAGATGGGAGATTTGTTTCTGATCTCCACATGCTTGGCCACTTCATGATCAACTCTTTCTTTTTTGCATAATTCATTGTTTTGGTGATTGGTGTTCTGAATTGGTCAGAAAAAAAGGGCCTGGATCAGTAACACAATGGTGTTCATCATAGTGCACTTTAAAAAAAAAAATTCCTAGTATAATAAATAAGAAGACGAAGTTTTGGGAAATTCTTTCCTTTAGGCCCTAAGAAGTAACAAAAGGACACATTCATGAACATAAAACAATTAACAACTGGGAAGAATCTGATTACTCAGGCAACTTCCTTTTAGATCAGAGTGTAAAGTAGCCACTTTCTAGATGGTTTTTCTCCATTTCTCTTCTCTGTCAACCACTTGTACTTAGATATGAAAATATCCAGTTGGTAGCAGTGGTCCACAGGTGTTTATTCTGGAATTAGATGAATATATAGAAGTTGTTAAGAATAATAGACCTAGTAAGTGCAGAATAGTTCTCCCTGGTGGCTTTAGACCAACCCAGTTCTTTCCCATCCTTCCCTTTCTTGTAGTTCTCAAGAATAACTAAAGAATATGCTGGAAAAACAATATTTGAAGTATAAAGGGACTGGCTGAAGTAGGCTGACCACCTCCTTGTCCCTCTGTAAGGAATGTAATGCTTTGAGTTAGGGAGGAACTGCCTGGGACAGCCCAGGCTTTTTTTGACTTTTCTCTAGAAGGAAGTTTTCCTTCAAAATCTTTATCCCCACGAGCCACATAGCCTCTGAATATATACCAGGGTGGTTTGCATTTCTGGGACCCTCCATGGTGGTGCAAGTGGGGCATACAGAGTCAGGATTACATCTGCCCCAAGTAGCTTTCCTGAGCCTTGGTAGACTGGCTCACAGTGGACTCTAGGCTTTTGTCTCTTCATGCCTATCTGTATGTAACAAATCGGCTTCATATAACTTGTTGCCTGTGAATGTGTTCTGTCTACTGGACTCAGAGAAGTGGGTACCTAGTGCCTGGTAAATTTGCTTCACAATAAGAAAGTGAGAACCAGATCAATTGTGGAGAAGCAGCCAAAGGTAGGATTATATTTTAAAATCTGTATTTGAAGGAAGGTTTCAAAAGTAGCTTTAGATAACCAGGCATGCTTTGATGATTAGGATTTGGGGATTCAAAACGTGGCTTATGAAATCCACTTGGTATCACCAGGGAAAAGCTATGAGGCTATTTCGTGGGAGGCAATTTGAAACCTACTGGCTTGGTCTTACCCTGTCAACCTCACCTCTGAATGTCTGTTTCAGGAGTTGTAGTCAATTGAGAACCTGCCCTATTCAAAAATAGGTTATAAATGTCTTATCCTTTAAGATTAGGCTTGCTATTAGGATATTTTGCACATCCTAAAAAGATTGATTGAGTTAGAGTAAATTATGAATGCGTGCCTTGAGAACATCATATTTTAATTTCATTGAATCAGATTCAATTTAGCAAAACAACGTGGGCTGAAAATCATTCCAGTAAACTCCCAGATTTAGTGAACAGATAACCCCTCTCGTCAATAAAGCAGGTCTTAACTGTAAATCTTGTGCTTGTAATAAGAGAACTATAGTAAATTCACAGGGCTCAGTAGCTATGGCAACTGCAGATTTTAGTCAATACCCTTTGATCTTAAACATTAGATAGTCATGTCTGATTGCTGCACATAATCCTTTTCCCAAAAGAGGTCAATATATTCTTGCTGAAATACTTCAAAGTATTCTAGTCCTTAGAAAGGCCTAGGGCCTTCATATTAGTTACTCACATCTTTGATCAATAGTCCCATTTGAAAAGTTATGTGAAGCTTGCACAGACACATATACACAAGCCTACACAGACAATGTAACTTGCACCTATGTTCATGCTCCCTTGCTAAGAGGATACCTATGCTGAATATTTATTCATATGAGCACACATTAAATACATACAGACAGATATGCACTGTGCATGTGCTATGTATTTTATATAAATGTAACTACCTGAGCATAAAAATCAGAGCAAAATATTAGTAGTATTATATTTTTATAATAAAAATATTTTTAAAATAATGACCTCAAAATGATTGATAATAATTCTAATACCACCATCATTAGTATTAATTTAACAATGACACTCTTATAGTTTGGATGTGAGGTTCTCCCACCCCCAAATCTCTTATGTTAATGCAGGAATATTCAGAGGTCAGTGATTGGATTATGAGAGCTGAGACCTGGTTTGAATGGACTGACTGGGTAGAAAATGCAGGCAGGTGAGGTGTGGCTGGATGAAGTTGGTCTCTGGGGGTGTCCCCTGGAAGGGTTCATCTTCCCTGCAGCCTTTTTCTCCTCCCCTCTTCTCTGCTTCCTGGCTGCCATAGGTAGAACAGGTCTCCTCCACCATGCCCTTTCTCCATGATGTTCTGCCTCACTTGGGTCCAGAGCAATGAAATTGGCTGACTGTAACTACACCTCTGGAATTGTGAGCCAAAATAAACTTTCCCTTGTCAAGTTGTTCCTTTGGGTATTTTGGTCACAAAGACGTAAAGCTCACACACTCTTATTTAGAAAAATCTAATAAACAAAATCAATGAGAAGTAAAGATAGGGCAGTATAAGCATGTGTCATTTGCTTATTATGCATTCCATTTTCATCTAATTATTCAATAAACACTTTAATGAACTCTCATGTGAAGTGCTTCTTAGAACTCTAGGGAATAAAATAGCAAATAAAATGTAGTTTATAATTGCAAGGGATATGTAATCCTTATTTAGGGGATAAAGGGCATATTAAAAGATTATGTACAAGAACAAATGCACTAAAAAGAAATGGATATCAAGGATATGGATTATTAGGAAAAAGACATACCTCTGTGGAGGAAAGATCAGGGAGGACTTCATGGAAGAGGTGGCATCTAATCTGGGTCCTGGAGAACACATGGAATTTCAAAAACATTAGCAAGGAGTTCAAGTGATAATGGAGGAGCCGCTGGTGATCAGAAAGATCTGGAAGCACTAGTCAGTCTTTGAAGTAGGGGAGCAACTTCTAGATTGTGAAGTGGGCATCTGACAAGGGAATCTTGGGCAATCAAACTCATTTTCAAAAGACAAGACATAAAATATTAGACCCAGTGAACTATAATGCCATTGAAAGAAATCAAACAGGCTTTGGGTTATTTTATTCTGAAATTAGAATTCTTAAAGACTCTAAAATATCTCTCATCCTGAAATGCTAAAACATTTTGGCAGTTAATGTAGAAGAAAACAATAGATTTTTGCCTGTTCATGGAAATACTTTTTTAGTAATAGTCCATTAGAATTCCAGTTCTTTTTTGAAAAATAAAAAATAAAAAAAGCAAGATGCTATTTGAATGCAAACTTGAAGTAGGTGAGGAAGCAGGGCATGGTGGTGTATGTGGGAAGAACATTCCAGGGGCCTGGACCTGGAGCATGCTGGTATGTCTAAGGATCCAAGGAGATCAGCATGACTGGAACAAAGACGTAAAAGAAGAAGTAGGCTGAATTGGTAGGCCATTGTAAAGATCAGTGTTTCCTCTGGAAGAGGCCAGGTCGTTATGAGAGGATAATATTGACTGCAGTGTTGACAAGCAAGGAGACTAGTCAGATGGTGGCTGAACAAAGCTGGGTAAGAGATGGCAATGGTATGAATCAGGGAAGGGCTAAAGGCAGGCATGGGCTGTACTTACAGAAATGCCGGATGTACCATGAAGGAAAAACTGAACAAATTTGCTGCTTGATTAGATAGGGATGTGTGAAGAAAGCACTCAAGATAATATCAAGTTTTTTTGGCCTGAGAAACCAGAAGGAGGATACTAATAATAATTAAGAAACCTTGGTGAGGTAGAGTGTGGGTAGGCCACACTGGCAGAGGGAATTACAGGGTTTCATTTTGGACCTATTATACTTCACATGGCTTTTAATGGAGATAGCCAGTGAGCGGCTAGTCAGATGAATGTTAAGTTTGATCACTGGGTTCATCAACATTAAGGTTGTGGGTGATCTTAACTTGTAGATAATGATTACAGGTAACTGAGCTTCATTAACTTTGAAATTACATAGTTCAATATCTTCCTGGCATTACAAGATAAGGAAAAATATCATAAATTTTAGGTATTTTTGATAGAAATATGGTACTCAGAATAAGGGAAAGATATATCCAAAGACATCCTGTTGAAGTGAGACTGTAGCTGGAACAATTAATTTTACATTTGCAGTCACTTTTTCTTTCTAGGTGCAGGGGTTTGCCAGTTAATTTCAGTGATGCTGGGGTTGTGGCCAGACTGATAAGATAATGTGCCAGTTGTTCTCTATGAGAGAGGGAGGGGACTGACATGTCCAGCCTGGGAAGGAATATGTCTGTAGGGATCTGGTGTCTCAATGGACTTTAATAAAAGGGAAGTCTCCTGAGGACAAAACTTGAATGAAAGAGTGGGAATTAATAAGATATGGAAATAATTTTTCTTGGAAGAAATGGAAAAAGGAGTCTTGGTCTGCTACAAGTTGTGATTTCTGAGTAAGCTAAAGAGCAGTCCTCCAGAGTATTTAATTGTTCATCGATTTTCACTTACTGCATAAATGAATGATGACTTTCAAGGGGAGTTTAGGAACCTTTTGGCTAGTGTGTGGAGATGCTTTTGAGTGGGATGAGAGAGAGAGAGATCAATAATGTCCAAACCTTGGCTTCAGATATATTTTTTAAAGTATTACATGCAGAAGAGACCATGTCAAAGTCAGATTGCAGGAAAAGATAAGGTAGTCATGAAAGAGTAAAGTGTAGCCCAGACTGAACGACAGGGTCTGTAAACTTGAAGACAGTGGTGTTTCTAGTTCCCTAGCTATGGAATCTTGTGTCTTATCTTGGCTCAGCCACTCTGGATGTGTATTTTGGGTCTTATCTTGGCTCAGTCATTCTGGATGTGTATTTTGTCTTCAGGAGAAAGTTAATGTGTGTGTGAATTAGAAGAACCATCTTCATTTGACATTTCTGGGCCCAAGCAATCTTGCTCCAGGCTTTCTGAGAAACTGAATAATGCAGAATTGTTTTTTGCAATCAAGACCCATGTTTCCAGACTGAGATTTCAAGAAGGGCATATGGATCCAATGGAAACAGTGACGGGGAAGAGTTTGGTATTGAAGTGGAAATGTCTAGAGTTGCTATAGAAACATCCGAGGCAGGCTGGTTACTGCGGGGAGCAAAGACCCTGACACAAAAGCACTTCTGAAGATTCTCAGGAATTTTCTATGAACACTGGACATCCTTCAGTTATATAGGAAAGAAATTAGAAGCACTGGGATTCAGCACTCAGTATCAAATATCTACACTTGTTCTCACTGGCTGCTGTAATTTCTGTTAGAATTTCTAGCATTAATAGAATGAGAGAACTGCCCTGGAGTACTGACTACCCTTGCAAGTAGTATTGAAGGGGAGACTCGATGCCTCTGTATGTTCACACTCTAGAAAGCCTGCATAGGTGCAAGTTTTATAAACTGTGAAGTCTGCAATGCAGATTATGTATATTATGTGGCAAATACCACCATGTACATCAATGGTGACTTTCAAATCTCCATTTAAGCTCAAGAATCTATGGATTTATTCAAATGAAGTAGTCAATTTTACCACACAAAAATTACATCACATTGAAGAGATGTTGATTGAAGAGTACAAACTTTCAGTTATACAAGGTATAACTTCTAGGGATTTAATGTTTAGCATAATGAGTATATATAACAATGTATTTAAATTTTCTTTGGTTTTGTTTTTATTGTCGAAGTGCTGGGATTAAATGTTCTCAGTGCTCAGGTCAATATGCATGTGCACACATACAGGTAACTATATGAGGTGATAGATTTGTTAATTTACTCGATCCTCATAACAATTTCATACAACATAATACATTATATGTTTATGAAAGCATCATATTTTACATCTTAAATTTATACAATTTTATTTGTCAAGTATACTTCCATAAAGTGAGAGAAAAATTATGTTGGGCAAGCAGCTTTGGCAATTAGTGGTAGCTCAAGAATAAGCAGAAGGTTTTGTGGATATTTAACAAATGATTTTAAGGAATTCATGAAAAATTACTTTTTGATAGAATTTTCAACTGCAGAGATAAGGAAATGAGGAAAGATGAATAAGATGTAGGGGAGAAAATGAACAAGGGAGAAAGTCATCTACTACTTGCCCATGAAGAGCCACACAACTGTAGTCAAACCCCTTTGTAGCCTAACCTGGCATCTTGACCCTAATTATTAATGAAGCAGAAGGTGTCTGTGGTCAAAGCTACCATAGGCCTATACACATGACTTCATATACATATATATTTATGTACATGCTTATATATGTGCTATGGTTTGGGTAAGGTTTGAATGTGTTCCTCAAGTGCTCATGTGCTTGGTCCGATGTGTGGCAATGTGAAAGGTGGTAGATCCCTTACGTGTTGGGGCTAGTGAAAGGTGATTAGGTCATTGGAGGTGTGCCCTTAGAAGGAATTAATGTAGTTCTCATGAAACCCCAGTTAGCTCCTCTGAGAGAAAGTTATAGAATACTCCTGAATCTGTCTGGCTTCCTATCATGCTATATGATCTCTTCCCTGTGGTACATGCACCTGCCATGATGTCATTCATGTTATGAAGCAACAAAGAGAACCCTCACCAGAAGCTGAATACACACTGGCACTATGCTTTTAAATCTCCAAGGTGACGAGCCAAATAAATTTCTTTTCTTTATAAAGTACCCAGGCTCAGGTATTTGTTATGGTAACAGAAAAAACAACTAATACAATATGTATATGTATGTGCATGTATATAAATACATATGCACATAAAACTTTATATTAGTCAATGAACAGAGTCTTTGAATGTTAATATTTGCATTTAGACTGTGAAAAGAAAATACACTAAATAATTCAAATAGAACTTAAAGACTTTATTCAGTTGATGTATACCAGGGAAAACCTGAAGACCAGGTAATTGAGTTGAAGCAGAGCTGAAGTCAGATATGGCAAGAAGAAGCAAATATGCATCCTTGTGGTTTGGCTGTGGTAGTGCTGATTGTCTTTAATTGATGTGAAACTTTCAGTTGGAGATGGTTCTCATTTTTGTGCCCGTGGCTCAGATTGTTGGTGCAATCTCATTTGATAACTGTCAGAGTTAAGTATTTTCAGAGAGCTGCTTTTGCAAGCCTTGTGGTTTCTTGGTTAGTCATGGTTCAGAGGTAGGTGAGGTAGAAAAAAAGAGAGGAAAAAAATGTGTATGAGTGGAAAGAGGAAAAAAAGGCCAGAGTCAAGGGCAAGGCAAAATGGAGAATCCTCTTGAGTGTCTCTTTCAGTTGTTCAGTCACATTATAATTTATATTTTCTGTTAATATCTAGTGAAGAAGTACAAATATGCAGTTATGTGCACCTGGATATTTAATTTGGATTTATTTTACTGCAAATGCTCTTCTAGATTAAATGTCTGGAGACCAGTGCAAGGAGTACCACAGATTAAATTGTTGTTGCTGTTTTATCTTCATTTAATTTGAATGAAAACAAATTATTTTCTCCATGCTAGATTATCATTCTTACTCTATAGCCTTCAATTTTTTAAAAAAGTTTAGATCCTTTGGCTCTGTGAACATCCTCATTGTAGTTTCTTGAATTAAACTGTAACTTTGTCCATGCAAATGCAAATGTGTTGGAGAAGTATGACACATAGAATGCTCAGCAGTCATAGCACCTTGCTGAGAATGTATTCATCAAATTGTTACTTTCTAAAATAGGAGATATTTAGTATTACTTGTGTGCCTGCTTTACTGGGAGCTGACTTATTCAGATGAGAGCAGATAGGGAATGCTAGCAAAAGCAGGAAAAAGAAGCTCAATGCTGGAAAAGGCACAGAAGAGAGAGTGTGTTCATGAGATTGCTTACTTTGTCAGTTGGCATATAGTTTGAATTTTGTTAGATACTATGTTGAAATTGAAAAAAAAATTACACATGCTTAAAAGAGGTGAGGCCACGTGGGCTTACTTGACGAGTTGCGGGTCCAGAGAGATGGAGAAAGAAGGGGTCTCTGGGGAAGACAATATGGGATCTCTCTGGACGGTGGTAGCGATCTGTGGGGCCACTCTCCCCAGACCCCGGGGTGTAGGTAAAAATATGCTCTGCCCCAGTGAGATGCAGAAACACCCAGAGCAAGAAGCAGGAACACCAGAGCAAGAAGCAGAAAACACCGTTTATTCCAGAAAGTATAGAAGTTTAAATATACTCTTGGACCAATCAGGTCCAAAGGTCACAAACAAAGGGGTGCATTCTGGCAAGAGCACAGTCTATTAGCATAGAATGGGGAAAGATGATAGGGAGGGGTTGAAGGTATGGAGAGTGCTCCTACATATCCTCCTTTTTATTTTTATTTGAAATGTCAGTGGGGCCTGTATGGCCCAAAAGCAAGCATGTTGGAGGGATCTGTGATAATCTCCTCATGGGAGAGAATCATTCCGCTGGATTTTCTAGACTCCTACATGCCGTATATGATAGGGGAAGCGCTAACGAGACCGTAATCTGTCTTAAATTGTGCTCCTCTGAGCATCTTACCCGTCATTGATTATCAGCTCATGCGCAAGGGAAGGGGGCAAACAAGGCTGTGCCTGGCTTAGGTTGTGCCCCTCTGGACATCTTACCCATCATTGGCTATCCATCCTGTATGCATGTGCCCCAAAATGAGCTCTCTCCCAATAAAAGGGATGAAGGAGTTGGGAGGGGTTGGAAGGGAAGGGGTTAGGATCTGCCGAAGCTGTGAAGCCTTGTGTTTCCAGCGAAGATGAGGTGGGCAAGCTTCTTACATGTTCTTGAGGGCTGCGATCCATGTGGCAGGATTTTCTTGTGTTCCTGTGATTCCTTAATGATATGAACTAAGACAGTTTGTTTAGTTTGACAAAGAGAAAGACCAGAGGAAGGCTTAGAACCTTGAACCCAATGATAACCCAATGGGATGGATCCAACAGAGCTGATAATTTATTCCATACCCTTCGAAGAATAGAACGGTGAAAGACAACATTAGCTTTGGTTTAGGTACTCATGGAAGAGGCTTTTTACTTCAGGTGGGGCAGGTTGTCTTCTCCAGAGAGGCTTGGATGAATATTCCTGGCTGGAATCCAAAGGGGCTTAGACTCTGTGGGGGGGAAGACACAAGCATAGCCTCATCCTTGTGTGAGCAGAGGGTCTGGGCCTTTCCATTGAAGGGTTAAGGGGTCTTTCCATTGCACCGAGGGAAGAGCGATAGGGAAGGTAAATGGACCCCAGTGTCAGATTGCTGCATTGAGGCCTTGTTTGACAAAAGTGAGGTAGTTAAGGGTAAAGAAAGCATCCAACAATCTCAAAGAAGGGTCCTTTTCAGTAGAATCAAATTTCTGAAGTATCTCCTTTAGAGGGTGATTGGTTCTCTCAATGACTGATTGTCCCTAAGGGTTATAGGGAATCCTTTTGGTATGGGAAATTCCCCAGGAAGTTAAAAATTCCTTCAATCTGAGGGAGATGTAGGCTGGGCCATTGTCTGTTTTGATTGACCACGGGACACCCATGAAAAGCATTGTTGCTTTAGAGCCTTAAGCACATGGGTTGCTTTTTCACCAGCAAGGGCAGTAGTGTATAAGGCCTGTCTGTCTCATAAAGAGGGATGGAAAAAAAGCAATCACTGATGTCAATGATAGCAATATAGTGATGTGTCGGGATGGCTGAGGGGAAAGGAAGGCCACCTTGACATGTGCCCATTTTTTTCATTTTCTTGTTGATATGTCTAAGGTCCTGTAATAATCTCCATTGCCTGATTTTTTTTGAAAGACAAAAATGGGAGAATTATAAGGGCTAGTTGAAGGCTCAATATGACCTAAAGCTAGTTGCTCGTGGACAAGGTTCTTTAATGCTGAAAGCTTAGGCTCAAGAATAGACCATTGCTCCACTCAGTAGGGTGAGGTGTCCAGAGCTGCCATGAGAGCCGAAATCATTAGGGGTAAGAGAGAGATACCCTATGATAATTAGTGGTTTAAACACTGAGGAAAAAAAAACACGGAAAGTATTTACATGGATCAGCTCCTTTATATAAATGTTATAATATGAGAAACACCCAGAACAAAATAGAGCTTTACCATCAAGGCGCATACCCAGTAAAAGAAAGCAACAACAGAACATCACAAAAGGTACAGAGAATGTGTGGCTATAGGAAACCATAGTGTAAATTGCAGTATATAACTTGGCCCATGTAGAATAAAAAAATATTTATTGAAGTCAGAATTTTTTA
>CM053402.1:88392951-88429199 GCA_028644305.1 Xerus rutilus | reverse complement strand
GTCAGAATTTTTTAATGAAACAGTGCTTATTAGAGGTATTTTAATATGAATCAGATATATAATTTAAAGGTAGAAACTTTAAAAACATTAATAGCATTAAACCAGTGCCATTCACTTGTGCTTCCTATTTTGTTTTTGTTTTAAAAGCTGCTGTTTTGACTCTAGGAGAGGGGTTAAGTTAAGCAAGAATCTGATTCTGATCCAGTAAGGTTTTCAGGCTAAATAGCAAATTTAAGTGAAATTATGGCCAGAGGTGGGCAAGCAGTTGCGCCATGGGAGGAGCTCACCCCTCGACGGAGCAGCGCTGCAGCCAGGGGACTGTAACATTGGGCAGGGGTTGGACATGTGTCTCCCTCACCTGTAATATTCCTTCGCCCCAGAGAGTAGGAGGCGGGGAAGAGAAGGAGAGGTTAGGCACCTTCAAGCCATCTTTACTGGTAGGCTTTCCCTGCTGTCCCGGAGCCAGTAGCCGCAGGCCGTGGTGGAAATGTGTTTGGCAGGGGCTGGATGTGGGCCTGGGGATGATTCTCCACAGATCTTGCCTGCTTGCCCTCTGCGTTTGCCGAAGTGCTTCCCCTCTGGAGGTAAGAGAGGCGGTGGAGTAGAGAAGAGGGGTGGTCAGATGGGCCAGAAGGAACCGGGAGTGGGAGGAGTCTGCCGATTGTGAGAAGAAAAAGGAGAATGTGAGGCAGATCCAAAGTGAAAGCAAGCATTTTCTGTGAAACCCCGTTTGCAGCGAGAGCTGCTGGAGGGGCAGGCAGTGGTTCTGGGCCGCCTGCATCAGGAAGCTCACCGGAGGCAGGAGATGTGGCCTTCACTAAAGGAGGTACTGGCATAGCACTTTTAAGTGGAAAAAAATATTTTGAGCGGGACAGTTTTATGATAGTGCTTTTGTTCAATTCTCCCTGGGAAGGTTTGTGGCAGCAAGCAGTTCTTCACCAAGAGATAGAGACTTTAATTGGGCGGGCTGCGCACGGGACACCCAGGGGCACCCATGGGAGTGCGCAGGGTGCAGCAGGCAAAGTGGGCCTTCCATGGGTGGGACCATGCAGCACCTGGCCGGAGCAAGGTCACTTTAAGGATTTGAAACAGTTTTTGCTGGCTGGCGTGCGTTGGCATGTTGGTCAGTCCAAGAACAAAGTTATTCCTAGGTTAGGGGTGGGCAGGGGTGGAGCCGCCTCTGGTGCTAGTGACTATGGCCCATGTGGGTGGAGCTGCCAAGGCTGGCACACATTGCCGTGGTGCAAGGTTGGGCTGGTGGAGGATAGAAGGCTGGCGCTGGACTGCTGCATGATGTAGAAGCGTGGACCTGACTAACGCCCCTTGGAACTGGGGCCACTGTGGCTGGAGGGCAGAGCTGCTGCAAAAGTGATTCGTTTTATTCTTTTGCCTAGCAACTTGCAGGAGAACTGGGTCCCTCAGAGCAGTGCTCTGTGCGCAGGAGCTTGGAAGTGCTGCAGCTTGCTATGGGGGGAGGGGCTGTGCACTCCCAGGGTGGGGCCTGCACTTTGGGAGAAAGCAAGCTTGGCAAGCAAAGGCGCAGTAGGGCAGTGCCAATCAGAGAGGCAGAGGGCCCACGAGGCGATAGCTGGGGGCCTCTCTGAGGAGCAGGGAGAGGAAGGCTGGGGAGAAGGCGGGACCAGCCCGTGTAGGTGGACAGCCAAAGAAAAGGGGAAAGCCTCCCTAAAGGAGGAAACACTAGGAAAGATATGAACAGGAACATGTTTAGAACTAGGGTTAGATCAGACCCTTTGTGACTGATGGATGAGCCAGGAAGTAGAAGTTCCCTGACCTAACTTTATCACACAAAGACAAACAGAGAAGACAGTGACGAACAGGGCTGATATTACCTTCACCAGCAAGACAAACAGAGGAATTGCCACGAATTCTTACCGATCGAGGAGGAGTTGAGAAGCCCGTCCCATCTGGGGTGCCAGTTATCGCTTAAAAGGGGGTGTGGGGGCACCATGTGGGCCTTCCCGACGAGTTGGGGGTCCAGAGAGACAGAGAAAGAAGAGGTCCCTGAGGAAGATGATATGGGGTCTCTCTGGACAGTGGCGATTCGCGGGGCCACTCTCTCCAGACCCCAGGGTGTATGTAAAAATCTGCTCTGCCCCAGTGAGAAGCAGAAGCACCCAGAAAAAGAAGCAGAAAACACCATTTATTCCAAAAATATAGAAGTTTAAATACACTCTTGGACCAATCAGGTCCAAAGGTCACAAAGGAGTGCTCTTTGGCAAGAGCACAGTCTATTAGCATAGAATGAGGAAAGATGGTAGGGAGGGGTTGAAGGTATAGAGAGTGCTCCTACAACACATTTTCCCTATATTGCTATAATACTAACATTCATTGGGACACATGTCACTTGAGTTTAAGGGATTATCCTGATTGACAGAGGGGAGACATCACCTCCATCTCAGAAGGATATCTAGCTTATTCCTATTTGGTGGTTGGAGTGCTTACCATGGCCATGATGATAAGCATTATTTTTTCTGTTTCATATTTTCTTAAGCTCCTTGAATGTACCTAATCTGATCTACAACTGTAACTGTGCTAGGTAGGTGCAGTACCAGCTACTGGAGACATGAAGGTGAGAATGTAGATTGCTAATGGAACAGCATCTGGTAAATAGAGACAAGTAGAAAGTTACAGTAAGCAGTATGATGAACTGACTTCAGGCTCTAAAGGATCTCTCTTGCCCTGGCATTCATCCTCACCTCTGACTGGATGCAGTTGTTGATGATGGGTGGCATGGGTACTGACAGTGACCCTTGCATAGTAATTGCATAGTCCAAGCAACAAGGTCAGGGGACTTTTTAACTTTCGGGACACTGCTAAATGGAAACTGACAAGTGGTACTAAGATATCATATTTCTCAAAAATTAAAATTTTGTTGAATATCTTCCTTGAACGCCTATAGATAATGAAGACCCTGAACCCTCCTCTCTATGGACAAGACACTTTGAAAAAGTTGAAATGTGCTTCAGCTTGTGTTCTGTTTTATCTACTGCATATATCAGTAAACCAAAGGGAGCTTTGATTTACTTTTTTTTTACTCTTATATGCTATTGATTGAAAGATGTTAAATATGTTTGGGAACACAAATTCATGAGTCCTAGCTAACACTGAGAATAAGTCCCTGTTTATAGGTCTGATCTTCCCTGAAGATATCTTAGGGGTTTTTTTCTCATTTTTGTTTCACTGTTGGTACCAACTCGTTGCTGTGCCTTTTGAGATACTGTGCTCAAATTAAATGGGTGGTAGGTATGCAATGGAAAATTCTTTTAAAATAAACTATTTGCAGCCACTTTTTCTTTGGAAGGGTTTGGCATCATTCATAACAACTGAGAAATAAATTCATACTGCTACTTTTCTCTTGTGTCTGGTGGGGGGATAAAAAATGTAACACAAATGTTCCTTGGGGTCATCCTGCTTCAGGCATCAGGATAAGGTCAAATAAAGCCTTGCCAATATGTTTTAAGGCAAGTTCAGTGCCCTCAGAATTTCTGCAAATATTTTTGAGCTAGTCATCTCTGACTTTAGCTTCTTGCTTTTCTTGAATTCTCATTATTCTGAATCTTCTGTATCTCTGCCATGGCTTCAAATTAAACATGGGAGCATTTCCTTCATTATTCTATGACCTCATTATCTATGTTCACAGAAGGCAGCAGTGTGTGCACTGGAATTTGGGGTTATTTGGGAAAGAGAAGGAGCATACATAGCACAGATAACTGAAAATTGGATATTAGATTTCTCCAGCCTTAAAAGGTCCCTAAACTATTTTTTCCAAGTCAAGGTCTGACCTCTGACTTTGTTCCATGTAGCTTTGTCCTCTCTTTACCTCATTTTATATCTCAAGTACCAAAAAACAATGCAGAAAAGTGCAGCTCTTTTCAACCTAAAATGGTCTCTCCTGGTACCTGTTCTATGTACCCTTGAAAAGAATGTGTGTGCTGCTCATGCTGGGCAGAGTGCTTTTGAAATGTCAATTGGCCCTTCAACAGATGAATGGATAAAATAAAATGTGGTATATATTACTTAGCCATAAAAACAGAATGACTTTATGACTTTTGCCAGTAAATGAATGGATCTGGAGACTATCATGCTAAATGAAATAAGCCAATCCCCCAAAACAGAAAGTCGAATGTTCTCTCTGATATGTAGATGCTAACACACAACAAGGGAGGGGGTAGAAGTTCATTGGATTAGACAAAGAGGAATAAGGGGAAGGCAGGGAGTATGGGAACAGAAAAGATAGTAAAACGAATCAGACATAACCTTCCTCCATAAAATTATGTGTCACATAATGACATTTTGTTTATCAATGGACTACATTTTTTCTGCACAGTCTTAGGATTCATTTGAATTCTTTCCTTTCAAGGGAGTTTGGAGATAAGCAGAGCTCTGCCTCCTTGACATCCCTTTCTTCCCCACTTCAGTTTGGATGTTCTTTCACTCTTACCTGTGTTTATATGGTACCTTCCCATGGAGACGTGTTTCCTTCATAATACTTAAGACACTATAATTCACCATTTGATTACTTGTCTGCATTTCTTAGTAGGTAATACATTTAAGACTTGTTTTTTAGAGCAGTTTTTAGTTTCATGGTAAAATTGAGTGGAAACTCTATATGCCCTCACACATATATAATTTTCCCTCAGTCAGTATTATTCACCATAGAGGTGTGTTTATTACAGTTGATAAACCTACATTAATATATAATGACCCTAAGTGCATTGGTCTACATTAGGGTTCACTCGTGGTGCTGTACATTTTATGGATTAGGAGAAATGTATAATGTCACGTGTCTGTCATTACAGTATTATACAGAGTACTTTTGTTGCCTAGAAATCCTCTGTGCTCTAACTCTCCTCCCTCCCTTCTTTCCTTGGCACCTGGAGATCACTGATTTTACTGAGCCTCTAGTTTTATCTTTTCCAACATCGCATATAGTTGAGATGATATCATATGAAGCCTTTTCAGATTGGTTTCTTTCCCTTAATAGTATCGACTCAGTTTCCTTCATGTCTTTTCATGACTTAATAACTCATTTCATACTGACTCATATTCCATAATCTGGATAAAATACCCTTTATTTATTTCATTCATCTACTGCATATTGGTTACATCCAAGTTTTGACAATTATGAATTGCTAAGTTTATTTGTTGCTTCATATATTCATGTGCAGATTTTTGTGGGAAAGTTAATTTTCAACACATCTGAATATATACAAAGGAGCACAGTTGCTGAATCATATAGTAAGAATATGCTTTGTTAGAAACTGCCAAATTGTGTTCCAAAATGACTGAACTATTTTATTTTCTCTTGAGTAGGGATTGAAAGCTCCTGGTGTCTCCCCATCCTCCTCATTCAGTGTTGTCAGTGTTTTGGATTTTTGGCCGGTCCAGAAGGTGCATGGTGGTGGTTGATTGCTCTTTTAATTTGCATTTCCCTAATGACATATGACGTGCAACATCCTTTCATATGCCTTTTTTTTTTTTTTGCCATCTGTATACCTTCTTGGGAGAGATTTTTGTGCAGATCTTTTGCCCATTTTTAAATTGGGATTTTTGTTTTCTTATGGTTGAGTTTTAAAAGTTCTATATGTATTTTGGATAATAATAGTCCTTTGTCAGATGTGCCTTTGCCTCTGCAAATATTTTCTCCCAATTCATAGCTTATCTTAGTCTCTTGACATTGTCTCTCACAGAGCAGAAGTTTTTGATTTTAATTGTCAGCTTATCAATTATTTCTTTTATGGATATTGATAGTTTTTAAGGGAAGTAAAGAGTATATTCTTTACTTTCTATTTCCAGTTCTATTTCTTTTCTTTCTATTTCCAGTTTCTGGCACAATGACTGGCACATTTTTGGTGCTCAATATTAAATGAATGAGTGAATGGATTAGTCTCCTGCCCTGGCAGATAGTCCCCTCTTCAAAGCAGTATCACTCATGTGATTTTATAATCTAGCTTCAAAATGTTTAAGAATAATGTGGAATATAACCACTTTCAATGATCAATCTTACATTAATAAAAGAGATTGATGAATTTAATAAGCAAAAGAATATTAACAAATGATTGACAATTTGCTTATCAAGGTGACTTGGCTCTATGACTGTTGCATGCTTTGCTTTCCATGAGTTACAATAGTCTGCTTATTATATAAATCAACTGTCCATGCTTCAGATACAAAAGAACTTTCTGTTGTGCATGGAAAACTTCTAATATTCTTCTGGTGGGACTGCATTCTGAGATGTGTCTGCTGTTATTCAGAGATTTTTCTTATTCTCTCTTTCCAAAAACCTGCACCTAGAGGTCAATGTTGTGGACTATGGAGTCTTTACTAAACTGCTCCTTACTGAACTGAAGAAAGGACAGATGCTTGACAATCAGAAAAATTTTGAGTGCTTTAATGAAAATAATGATGTTCAGTTGCTGATTTTTTTTTGAATAAATCATAAGCCCTGCTAAGTATCTTGTGATTGAGCCCTAACTTGAGCATGAATATCATATAATGATAATAAAAATATTTTTCAAATAAAAAATGATGTTATAGTATTAGAGTTGTAAACACATTTTTGTGTGTTCAAAGGTTTAAAAATTTAATCCTATTTAACAAGTTTTCTTGAAAATAAATATATAAAAATAAATAAAATAGAAATTGCTTTAAAAAATCAAGACTAATGTTTTTTGAACATCCGTAGTGTAAAAATCTCTTATTCCTATATCCCCTTATATAGAAATGTAAGAAGACTTAGCAAGGGAGCATTAAAATAAAACTATTTTAATTTTAAGCCTTTTCTCAATATGAAATGCAAATTGTAGTCTATCTAAGATTACTATGGTATATAATTGATATTATAATAACAATTTCAACCTATACATCCTGGAAATGTAATAATAGACAGCATTAATTTCTGCATATACTGTAATTCTTTAAAGATATTAATACATATGTACTTCTAGTTGTGCACTAATTTAAACTGATTTTTTCTCAGTTTTATTTCTTGAGATCAAATTATTTTTAATGATTTCTTTAGATGAATTTAAATTTTACTGTGTTATTAAAATGCAAATTTTTAAAACTATTATTTATTGTCACCAAAAGAATAAGGAAGGTAAATGTGTGTATTGTGAGTTGTTTTTCTTCATTCATTGAGCACTTTCTACGTATTAGGCACTGCAGAGTTTGGGAAGAGAAAACATGATACAAAGATGAATTTAAGTATATGATATTTACTATCCTTATTCAAGTAGCTAGTAATCTAGAAGGGGACAATTTGTACAAATAATTATAATACTAGATGGAAGTTAAGATGATAAATAGCACAGATTATTGGGGATCAATTAACATGTACTTTATGAATGTCATAAATGGTCTTTAAAGAACTACCTGTTTATTTCTCATCAATAATTTTTGTTTTAAGGGAGAATCCCATGTGCATTACTAAAAATTGAACTACTTTATAAAGGCAAAATTTATGTTACTGGTTTGGATATGAGGTGTCCCCCAAAAGCTCCTGTGACAAAGCAGGAATGTTTAGAGGTAAAACAATTAGATTATGAGTCACTGATTTAATCCATTTTGTGGATTAAAAATCTGAATGGGCTTTGGTGCACGGGAATGTGGTTGGAGGAAGTAGGTCACTCAGGCATGCCCTTTGATTGTATTTTGTCCCTGGCTCCTGGCTCTCTCTCTGTTTCCTAGACACCATGAACTGAGAAGCTTCCGTTTGCCAGACCTTTCTGCCAGGATGTTCTGCCTCACCTCAGGTCCAGAGAAATGAAATCAGCTGACCATAAACTGAAACTCTGAAATTGTGAGCTCAAAATGAACTTCTCCTCCTCTAAGTTTTTCTCATCAGGCATTTTGGTCACCACAAGGAAAAACTGACTCATACAATTTAGAGGGGAACATACTTTATGAAACTATTAACCAATTTTAACTTTACTGAAATTCTATTAAAATGATTTTCATTTAATATTACTGTATTCAATTTTTTGGTAAGCATTGTGATCATTATTCATCAGAGGTTTACTCTATATTGAATGATCCTAAACTCATCTACATTTGGAATTCTGATTTCTGCTTTCAAAACCTTTTGTTCTTCTTCTTTTCACATTCCTCTTTACCTGGCATGACAATTTTCTTCCATTAATGTGCTTATCTTAAAATGAGATCCTGTCTGCATCAAGCTTATTACTTCTAATTTGCTCTTGGGAAGTAAACCAGTTAGCCAAGCTTGTTGGAAATTTCTAACACAGGAGTTAATGGAATCTGACTAGGACTTTTCTAGGAGTAAAATGTATGAGTTTTAATAGATGTATTTTTTAGTAGCTAATGTATAATGGATTATTAATCATTTATTTGCATTTTTATTTATGACTTCATATTTAACTTTATATCTAAGATTAATTATAGCTTGCCTGCTCAATATTTACAAAGTGACCCATGGAAATCCATGTTATGAAAACATAATAGCACATTTGTATGTCTGTCACCAGATTTACTTTTTTTCCATTTCAAGAAACATGAAAAAAAATCTCAAGTCATTATATTGGTAAATGTCAAAGCTGGTATTAATAGCTCCAAATATGTTACTTAAATGTAACATTGAAATATTATGCCAGGTGTGGGGAGGTTAAAAATTATCAGCAATGTGGTTGAAAAATTCCCTCATTTCAAATTTATGGGGCTGAAAGTGCTATGTGGGATTCTGCCAATGTTTCTCTTTAACCACAAGATGGTAGCTGCTATAATTACTGGAAAGTCTGGAGTGAGAACCTTTCACTACAGAGGTCATCTAAGTGTAGATATGATTTGGGGGGCCTAGCTGTCTGCTTTCCTCAATGCCCTTCATAGAGTTCTACCAACTGATAGCAGAGAAAGATGTCTACCAGCTCACAATGAGCTGTTGTTAACCTTGATTGTTTGGATAATGTGAAAATTCTCTGACTCTGATAAATCATAATTTCTAAGTAGAAGTTTTTGAGAGTGAATTATTACAATAAATTTCTATTTACTGATATCATAGCTTCTCTGCTTTGTTCCATCATACAATATTGATTTTTCTCAGGATTTAGGTCTCAGTCTTTCGATCTCAGTTTAACTCTTAGGTGATCCAAATAATACCTGTGTCAGCCATCAGCCATTTGATGAGGATTTTCACCTATGCTTCACCCTTCTGAATTTCAGGTACATTACACAACTACCTTTTGGCATTTCTCTGTTTCTAATTCAAATTTAATAAGTTCAAAACTAAACTCATATTGTTCTCCTGACAAAGCTTCCCCTTACTAGGTGTGTTAGTTTTTTGTCACTGTGAGCAAGATACCTGACAAGAGGAAGAAAGATTTTTGGGTTCACTGTTTCAAGGTCTCAGTTCATAGTTAGCTGATTCCACTGCTCTAGGCACCAGAGGGGAAGCAGAGCATCATGGTGGAAAAGTGTGGCAGAGGAAAGCTACTCAGCTTCTGGTAATCAGGAAGCAGAGAGGAAGAGCTAGGGACACAGTATGTAATCCTAAGGGCATGCCCTCAGAGATCTACTTCCTCCAATCACACCCTATCTGCCTGCAGTTACCACCCAGTATAGCAATCCTTTCAAATTTTAGTTTTTTAAATTAATTTATTTATTCTAATTAGGTATATATGATAGCTGAATGCATTTTGATTCATTGTACACAAATGAAGCACAACTTTTTATTTTTCTAATTGTACATGTAGTAGTGTTGCACCTTATGTGCAGTCATATGTGTACCTAGGGTAACAATGCCCATCTCATTCCACTATTCTTTCAAATTTTCAATCCATCAAATGGATTAACCCACAGATTTGGATGCAGCTCTCATAATCTATCATTTTACCTTTGAACATTCCTGCATTGCCTAACATTAGTTTAGCAGAACATCTTATATCCAAACCATAAAACTAGGGTTCCAGTCAATTAGTGATTGAGGCCCCAAACCTGAAATCATTCTTTACAAATTGTTTCAGTCAGGGTTTTCTAGAGGAACAGAACCAAAAGGAGGTCAGATTATATAAAAGGGATTTATTAGATTGGCTTACACAACCAGAAGCTGGATAGTCCAAAATGGCCATTTGCAGGCTGGAGAGCTGGAGGAACCAGTAGTTATGCATGCAGTCCAAGATCCTAAAGCCTCAGAACAAGAGGGATCAAATATGCTGCCCCAGTCTGAGACTGAGGGCTTCTGGAAACTTCCTGGAGAATCACTAGCAGAGTCCTCTTTGGAAGAGTGAAGGAGCTGGAATTTGATGTCCTCAGGCAATCATAGCACCAATCAAGAACCAGTTCAAGAAGAATCGAGCTTGCATCTGCTGCTGCTTCCTTGTTCTTCTAACTTTTATTCCATCCTAGCCTCCAATCTATTTTATGGTGCTGCCTACACTTATGAAGGGTCTCCACTTCAGTTCTCATTGACACACCCAGAAACCTCTTAATCTTCAGCATCACTTAATCCAATCAAGTTGACAATTCAAATTTACCATTACATCAATCTTGTCATTACATTATTCCACCAATATGGAGTTCTAACTGCTTAACTTCAATACATATGTTAAAATCTATCTTTTCTCTATCCCATCTGCTAAAATCCTTCATATGGGACAATGTTATCTCTGTATATTCCTACAGCTTCCTCCTCTCCCCACTCTGAGACTTAATCTTTCCCACTAGATTTTTTTTCACATGATTTTATCTAAGTTTAAAAAAGGTAAATTGACATGCAATGAAATGCAAATGTTTAGAATGTACAATTTAATATATACTAGTGAACTAATCACTACAACCAAGAAAGTAAACATATCCATTTTTCTCAAAAATGTCCTTGAGGTCCTATTGAATCCTTCCTTTTGCCCCTATCCATCTCACTAATCCCCAGGCAATCACTCATCTGCTTTCTGTCCTATGGATTATTTTGCATCTTTCCAAATTTTAATACTTTAAATTGAAATAATAAATTGACATAATACTTTATAAATTCTTTTTGGTCTGAATCTGTGTTCACAGCCCTAATTACATTGATATTCATTCATGCTGCTGCATATATCAATAGCTCATTCTTTTTTATTGCTGGGTAATATTCTATTGTATGAACATATCAGTTTTCCTTATTCACTTACTTGTTGGTGGACATTTAGGTTGTTCCCTATTCTTTTGTTATTACCAAAATATAAAAAAATAAAAAATCTTCTAGGAACATTGATGTACAAGTATATTTAAGGATATTTGATTTCATCTCCCGTAGTAAGCACCTGATAGAGTAATAACTGGATGGTATGAAGGCATATTCTTGACCTTTTATGAAATTTCAAAGCTAATTCTCAGCAATCAATTAAGATTAGATAGCTTCACATTCTCACCAACATTTGGTATGAAAGTCCTTTTTAGACATTATAATAGTATATGGTAGTTGCACTTTGTGGTTTTAGATTGCTTTTCCTTAATGATTAATATGTTGAACATGTTTTCATATGCTTACTTATCATAGGCACATGTTTAGCTAACATGTTTTTGCCCATGTTTTATTACATTTTTATTTTATTATTGAGTGTTGAAAGTTCTTTATATCTTTTGGGTACAAGTATTATAGCAAATAATTGAATTGTAAATATTTTTTCTGAGACAGTGAATTATCTCATTATGCTAATAATAATTTCTCTGGAAAAGTAGTTCTTAATTTCAAAGAGGTATAATATATCTGCATTTGTATTTGAGTAAGTTGTGCTTTGATAGAGCATACATGAACATTTTGTCCAACATAAGATCATAAAATCTTCCTCATGTCTTGTAGAAGATTTATAGTTTTAGGTGTTACATTGAAGTCTGTGATCCACTTGAAGTTTATTCTGACATGTGATACAAATTGTGAGTTGAAGTTATTTCTGTTTTTGCTTATGAATATTTAATTTTTCCAGATTTTTTTTGGAAAAAAAAGATCATTTCTTTATTAAATTTCAGAAAGGATGTTGGCTTTTGTTAATTGTGTTTATCTGTTGAAATGATCATTTTTTTTCTTTTTTGTTTATCAATATAGGGAATTAAATTGATTTTTGAGTGTTAACCCAACTCTGTATTCCTGAGATAAACTTTTACATATTGTTGCATGGAGTTACTAACAAAATTTATACTGTTATATTTTTACATAGTGTTGCATGGACTTACCAACAGAATTTTATAATCATGTTCATAAGAGATATTGGTAGGTAATTTTCTTTCCTTGTAATACCATTGTCTTGTTTTGGTCTACTGGCTTCATAGAATGAGTTAGAAGGAGATGTATCCTCTTCAATTGTCTGGCAGAGTTTCTGCAGAATTATCATCATTATTATTTTCTTAAATGTTTGTTAAAATTCCCTAATGTAAGCATCTGGTCCTAGAATTTTATGTCTTTTGTGTGTGTGTGTGTGTGTGTGTGTGTGTGTGTGTTACTGGGAGTTGAATCCAGAATGCTCTGTCATTGAGCTACATTCACAGCCCTTTTTTTTTTTTCCTTTTTTCCAAAAGTGACCCAATAAGTCACTGAGAGTTGCTGAGGGTGACCTTGAACTTGCAATTCCCCTGCTTCCTCTTCCTGATTTGCTGGGATTACAGGTGTTTGCACCATGTCCTTTCTGTGGGAGGGCACTTACTAAATTAATATTAAAGCGGATATTGGATTCTTTAGATTATTTTTTCTTGAATGAGCTTTAAGACTTCATGACTATAAAGGGATTTGTCCATTTTAACTATATTGTTGGGTTCACCCATATAAAATTGTTTATGTTCCTTTATTATCCTCTGAGTGTCTGTAAAATCCATAGTGATATCACTTCAAATATTGGTCATTTGTACTTTTATCTATTCTTTTCTGACCAATCTAGATAGAAGCTTATCAATTATTCTGATCTCAGGAATCAGTTTTTAGGTTGATTGGTTTTCCTGTTAATTTTCTGTTTTTAAATTTATTAATGTTGGCTCTAATCTTTATAATTTTCTTCCTTCTCCTTTTTACAATTGTTCTTATTCTTTTTTTTCCTTCTCTGGAATATTTAAGGATTTTTTTCCTTATCCCTGGTGTTTTGAAATTTTATAATATTATGAAATGGTATGAGTCTTTTCCAACTATTTTCCTGAGCTTTTAAGTCTAAACATTCATATTTCAGTTTTTGGAAAAGTTCTTATATTACATCTAATTCACTGCCTATGTCTTTGTGGTACTCAAATAATTAGAATGTAGGACCAACTCTTACCTTCTTATCTTTTTCTTTCTTTCTTTTTCATCTATTTTGTTCTGTGCTTTCCTACTTGAGAGTTTTTCACTTTTTTTCAAACTTTCTATTATATTTTTTTCTCAGACATTTCCCTGTTATATTTTCTTACTGATCCATTTTCACAATCTCTTTATTTTATGGGTATAATATCTCATCTTTCTGAGGATATAAATTATAAAACACTGTTTTGAAGTATTTTAATGCTCCTCTATTAATTCTGTTCCCTCAGCTTCTTTCTTCTTTCTTTTTTCTCTGCCTTTCTGTTTTTTAAGTTAGAGGCTTCTTTCATATATATATATAAGAATGTCTAGTTTGCTTACCTGATAGCTTTACTGAAGACCGAAGTGTTAATAGCCAAATAAAAGTTGTATTATGTGTGTTGCAGGGAGAGGTACTTGTTATGTAATTACTTTTATGAACGAGGGGACTTGACCAAGTCATTGGAAGATCAAAAATGCCAATGTCTATTTTTTTCTGTAATCTATTTAATTTCTCCAGAAAATATTTGCTTCCCAGAATTATGTGAATCAAACAAGAGAGTTCTCACAGTTCAGAATGTAGAATTTCATTATCCTCCTTCTTTGGATGGCATCTCACTCCCATCCTTTCTTAAATCATGTGCTGCTGTTTCTAGAGCTTTTCCACTTCCATTTTCCCATAGAATGAACATGTGGCTTTTTTTCTAGGTTGGAAACTCAGTTGCCTTGTAGTATGAACTTCTGAGAACTGGGTCTAATGGCTCTGTAAGCAAAAATAACCAACATGATTTTGGCACCATAATGAAAATACAAATAACCAGGATGCAAGCAGACCTCAAATGGATCAGCAAGCTCTCTTTTATTCTGCAGTGGAGTCAGTCAATCCGGCAAGGGAGGGCTCATTTTCTGGTTACAGAAATGGCCCCTTTGTTATAGAAGGAATCTGAGTTTTATAGTTTACAATGAGGGAGGATTAATATTTGGAGACTGTGGACTTTTTCTCTGCAACAATTTTAACTCAGGAAGGCAGCTGTAAAATGTTTTAAATTCATTGTCACTGGGAAAAGCTCAGAACCTGGTGTTCACTGTTCATCTTCCTTCCTCTGGGACACATTGTTACCTACAGCTTCACTATTTGCTTCTCCTTCCGGGATTCATTGGCAATGGGAAAGGGTAAAAGTCCAGGGCCCAGTGTTTCAGTATCTGCCTCCTCCCTTCAGACCCATTGTGGTTGGGAAGGGGTGAATGTTTGATTTTGGTGGAGGTGCTGGGGATGAACCCAGAAAGGAATGAAAGTTTGCTTTTTCCCTCGGGGCCCATTGTTACTGGGGAAGTATGTTCTAGGAGAGGTTTAATAGTTGGTTAATTTTCCCTCCCTCCTCCCAAGCCACACTGTCCCTCCATTTTTCCTGAGGAGGGGGATGGTGTTATAGGAATATTATTTTCCATGACTCTTCAGACTTCTAAAGGATTTTAGTCAAACCTTTGAATTTAAGCCACACATTCTCTCCACCATCTTAGAAAAGTGGAGTTTCTCTTTCCTAGATCTAGGGATCTCTTTGATTCACATGCTTCTTTGTGTGCAGTTAGATTATAGATTGCTTTCTTAAAAACTCTTCTATGGACTTACCATCCTTCAAACATACTATTTATTTCCTTGTTCTATTTCTTCTCTCTCTCTCCTTCTCTTTTGGCCTCGTACTATGTTTAGTACATTATTCATCTTTGTGGTATAGGAAGGAGCCAATACAAACCTATGTGTTTGAGTATTTCATGTTTAAGGGGCAGTCATTCACATATATCTTCATATTGTAGCCAGAACAGTCTGTCTGAAGTGCAACCCTGATGAAATCTCACCGTCTATGGCTCAGACTTTCTCTGGCCTTCCTGTAGTCACAGTTTCTTTCATGTCAGGTAGGACCCTGCATGCTCTGTTCTTAGCTCTCTTCTACAGCTCAGTGCTAGTGAGCTGTGACACTTGTGTACTAATACGCTTGGAGTTTTGTCAACACGTGGCATCTTCAGGCTTGTTTATTTAACCCTGAATTCCCTTTGCCTGAATGTTCTTATCCCTGGGCCATGTCTAAGTAGAACGTAATAGTAGGTCATCAAAGATTCTGCTGTAAGCATCTTTCCTATGTTCTCTCTCTATTTGCCTTTGAAATTGCTCAGGTTATTATCCTTCATTCTGGCCAACCATAAGCACTTTCATTAAGGTTACATCTCCTCACTGATGTATTCTCTGGCAGCTATTATACCAAATTTGGCCTGAAATATGAAATTCATAATTAAATGGTAAAAAGTAAATAAATGTATTTTATGTGTATAACCGAAAATTAGATTACAGAATAAATCTAGTAAGTAGATAGTAATAACATTTTTAAAGGATTCTGTCTTTAGATACAAAGCTTAAGCAATTTTCAGATTTCCTTGAATTTACTCTCTAAGTCTACATACTATGGATAGTTACATATACCACTGGCCTAACCTAAACTATCTTCAGTTAATTAATAATGTTTTAGGATTTTATACAAAGGTTTATTAGTTTTTAGTTTACATAAAATTTTTAAGTAGTGCTTTTTGTACTTTTTTCTTCTTTTCTTCCTCCTTTCTACTCAACTTGTTTTTCTATATTTCTGACACATTATGAATTAGATCCTAGATAACCTGTTCTGGCTGAAAGATCAAACTAAATTTGCAGACACTTTTGATCTACAAGCTAACTCCAAAGGAAAAAAAGACCTTAAAATCATCGAACAGGCAGAGATAGCAGCACATTTGCAAGTCAAAGTGAAAGGATTCATCACAAAATCTTCAAGGAAAAGAAAGTAACAGCATCAGACAGAGACACAAAGACTGCCAGGAAAACAGCTTCATGACACATTTACTTTAGCATAAACTGAAGTGAAACATTCTAGTCTTTTTTAGGATCTTCTAGTCTTTCACCCACAGTCATCAAAAACAAAATAAGCATGCACATTATTTGAACATTTTTTTCAAGTGTTCAGTTGTCCAGAATTACATGTCAATACTATGTAAAAGTCCATCCATATTTATCTGTTGCTTGGGATTAGCAGAGAAGATCAGAGAATATAGGTGTTAATTCTTTCCTTTACTAATGCAACCTAACTAGAAAATATGATTTAGTATGACAAGAGGGAGAAGAGATATAAGGTGCCTGCTGGGACCTGGGTGGGTGGGGAGAATGTAGAAAAAGGTATATCAAATTTTATTATAATAATTTTTAAAAATCTTTTTAAGAGTCGGATAGAGCCAGTCAACAAAGACATTGGTACTCATAAAAGAGAACAAGAACATTGAAGAGAAAAATAGACAAATGTGTGGGGGCTGGGATGGGGAGAGACCCAGGAGCAGATGCTTCCCTGGAAAAACATGGGGTCAAGGAATGGCGTGGGAGGTCTCCTGGTGCAGATCTGCATTGATCCTTCAGACAACTTAAATAATTTTACAGAAAATTGCTAACAACCATGGAACACCCTTTCACCTTTTTGTGTGCGAAGCACAAGCTGTACAAATGTCCACGTTAATTAACATGAAATATGCTTCTTAGTAGGGAAGGTGGATGGTTCTAATTAGCCCTGCCTAACTGATGAACAGGTTAGGTTATAGAGGACAGGACCCTTGCCTGAAGATATTCTAAGCTCAGCCTGAACTGAACAAGATCTCTGGATAACCTCTAGTGCCGTTCACCTCTTTTGTCTTTTTTTACGCTTTACTGTGTGCAAAATCAAATCTGTAAAGGCTGGGAGAACTTTGAACGTTGAGTTGAGTGACTCATTTCATTTTCAACATTTATTAATGTCTATCACAAAGAGAGCTGGGATTTTTTATTCCATTTTCTTGTTTTTACCTGATTAGCTTGAATCCAAATAGATATTTTTCCTTGAAGTTGCTTAACTCCTTGTGCTTTGGATGCAGATGGGTGAAATTTTTCTTCAAGTTTTCTGATTCTCTTTGTTTTTAGTTATGAGATTATTTTTTCTTTTTTACCTTCTTTTAAAAATCTGCTTTGGACCAATTTACCACTGAATCTGAAATTTGCATCCCAACTCAGACCCACTGATTATCAGTGGTAAGACTGTCTGGTTTGGGCCTCTAGCATTATTCCACAGGTAAAAAGTGGCTATTTGGTGCTGACAGAACTTCTGTTACACTTAGAGGTGGAGTTCAGGTGAAAGTTTCCCCACTGCTTTGTGTAGATGTTCGTAAGTGTTTAGATTTGTGTTAAGCTCTGCCTCAGTAGAATAATGCAGAGATTCTCCAGTGAATTATTATATCATAGAACTTGTATTCTGTGATTTGTATTATGTTCTGGGCCACATCAAAGAAAGAGGAACCATATGGAGTGTAACAGCTTAAACGAAAGGCAACAGAAATTGTCAGAAGAAGTTAACCCAAAGGCAGCAGTGAAAGACAGGGGTCAGGTGCGGGGCAGGAAAGGGAAGCCCAGCTCAAGAAAGCAAGGGTGGGACATGCACTGGGTCATAGAATAATATTCTTTGGAGCAGAAAGATACTTTTAAGCCTTTGGAAAGAAATGCAATAAATATTTCACAAGCCTGCCAAGAAAAGCAAAAGGTAGAGTAGTTATTTATTATCCGGAGACCTCCATATGGTTGCTTTCCTCCTATACCAGAAATAAGAAAAGAATATTTTCAGCTTACCTTTATATTATGATTTTTTTTTGTTTGCTGGGATTAAATTGGGTTTGAAATAAGGAAGAACCACATACTATCAAAAGATCTGATAAATAAATAATGGGTGTTTATCTAACCGCAGGTTCAGCCCCAAGGACATGAGAAACAGGTAAAGAGTATGAACCTTATCTGGTAGACAGTAACACAGAAAACAAAGGCATTTAACCGCAGTCAGGCGGGTGTAGATATTTTGTCTCTGTGAGATCCCAGTAGTTCTAGATATCAGCATCCTCCTCACTGTTTGCAATCCCAGGTTGACTCTTCGATTCCTTTCTCCTTTATTGCATACAGTGAGTCATGCATTTTAAGCCACGAACAGGACATCTAACTGTGCCAGTGGCAGGGGCTGGGCAAGGATGGCCAGCCTAAGGATAACCTTCCAAAAGTGACATTTTAGCTAAATCTTAGAGAGCAAATCAAGAACTGGCAGGAGATGAGATCCCAGGGAGAAAAAATTGCCTGGGCTACTAAGGTGAGAAGGTGGCTGGCCTTGGTGGCACTGTAGGAACTGCATATGCCTCAGCGTGGGTGGCCTGTGTTAGGTCAGAATTCTATGTAGCTGAGGGTAGACAAAACACAGAAGATTAAAAGTACATAAGATTCAGCTTGCTTGGGCTCAAAACTTGACTCACTGCTCCTGGCTGCATAACCCTATGCAATGGACTTGACCTGAGCCTCAGTTGCCTGGTCTGTAAAATGGGAATAATAATATAACATAATAGTATCCCCTCTTGTGTATTATTATGAAATCATACATTTAAACAGTTTAGAACACTGCCTGCTTTTGCTTAAGTAATCAGTTACTCCTATGTCTTTGTAATTAACAATCCTCTATTTTTGAATTAAGTAGTTGACATCCATAACTACATCTGCATGTTTTGCCTTTAATGGAGATTGTTGCTCCATCACGCTGTTACCACTACTTGATAGAACTCCAAGTTCTCTTCTCTTGGCTCCAGAGATTTCTCTACTATTCCAGCAAGATTGATGTCTGCATTACATCTGTTACTTGTGGACTAATAAAAGAACATAATAGGCTTCACATTGAAAAGGATTCACTGGGGGAGCCTATAAAAGGCCTTTGTTAGTGTTTCTGTGATGTGGTTCAATCAATTTAGCTAAAGAAGGGACTCAGATTTTCTGATTTGCAGCTCTTATAGATTAAGCTTTTGCGCTTCCTCTCATGGAGACAGGCCGTGCTCAGCTGCAAGATTAAGAAGTAACATCTTAAATATATGCTTGCTTCAGTTAATAAAAAAGTTTAAATTTTTCTAGGTGCAAAAAATAAAGGTCGCATTAAAAAAGAGTGGAGCACATAGCTGGCAATTCTAGTTCCTCATGTGGGGTTACAGAGGAAACAGCAGTGTGAACAGAGCTGATGGGTTGCTTATGCTTTGTAAAATTTGATAAAATATAAAAGTTGTTTCTAGCAGTGAGCAGTATAGGAGACATTCTCCATGAAATTATACCATCATTCCTTTTAAACCAGGGTTATAATAGTTCTCCCACCCCCGGATCTCTGGGAAGATTAGGTTATGTAAAACCTGAGACATGCTTTACATAGTGCTCAGAACATGGGAAGACTCCATATATATCACTGGTTACCACCATGAGGAGTGGCCTATAGGTAGTACAGTTTGGTGGCTAGAGAAGATTTCAAATTTCCAGCTACTCACTGACAGCTCTGTACCTGTGAGCAGTGGTAGAACCTTCTAGTTCTCATGTTCCTTCACTTGCCAAAGGTACATGAGCATCATTATCTACCTCACACGAATGCATGAGTGTCTGGCCCATGGTACGTGATAATTAAATATGAGCTCATTGCAAAGCAATTTAATAGCAGAAACATTTTTTATATTTGCCTGAAAAGCTCAGGATTAATTATACTTTTCAGTTCAATGCAGTTTTGTAAGTAAAGTAGTTCTTTCAAGAGTTTATAAATTTATAAGTTGTTGAACTAATTTTATTTGTATCTATATATTCATCATGGATTTCATATAACTTTCCTGTGTTATTCAAATGCTAATATTAACTAACTGTTCACCACACATTACTGAATGATTTTCTTATCTACTTTTTGTACCTCAGAGAATAATTTAGGATTATATTTTTTTCCAAGAAAATAGTTCAATAACTCTTCACTCTCTCTTGTCCTCTGGGGTTCTGGCTGAGCTGAAGAAAGCAGCACTGATGGTTTACTGCTCTTACGTTTGTTTCACTGATCAAAACAAAGATGGGTTGAATGTGGGCATTACCACTCTCAACATTAAGAGCCAATGCTACATATTTTCCCCCATTGAAACGGTCAAGAATATTAAGCAGGGCTTTAAGAAACAGGTTTTTTTTTTTTTTTTTTTTTTTTTTGTGGCAAATTCTGCCACCCACTTTGCTTAACTTTATCTAAGGCCCCTCCAAGATAAAAATCTGTAACTGAACTCTGCACTGAATCACCACAAAGTATAGTTATAGGATGTCAGAAAGGATTGAAACCGTAGAATTGAAACTGAGAAATTTCTATCTTTCCAGTAACATAGTATTATTCATGGGACCTTGCTAGGGTGAATCTAATTTGTTCATGGGGTGGGGAGGGGCTCCAACAGGAGAGAGGATGAGCTTGTGTCTTCCCTATAGTAAAATAGGAGCTGAGCCACAGGCCTCTGTAGGATGACAATGTGTGAAGCATAAAGGAGCTGGGCAGAACTGGTTTTGAAAAAAGCACTAAGCACATTCCACCCCATGGACCTTAGGTTTTCACCCTCAGACATGCAGAAAAACAGCCAGGGATGAGGTTATTTAGCATAACTTAGAAGATGGTCTGTGTGGGCCTCCAATACAGAATCAGAAGTGATTTGGATTCCAATCATTCATTCATTCATGAATAATGATTTATTAAGAGACTGCTATAGGCCAGGCACCATTCTTTTTTTTTTTTTTTAATTTTTTTTTTTTTAGTTGTAGATGGGCGCAATATCTTTATTTTATTTATTTATTTGTATGTGGTGCTGAGGATCGAACCCAGTGACTCACTCATGCAAGGCAAACGCTCTACCACTGAGCCACAGCCCCAGCCCCCAGGCACCATTCTTGACGCATACACTGGAGAACAAGACAGACAAGATTCCAACTCTCTTGGAGTTCATAGTCTTATGGGATAAGATGGATTACAAGTGAGCAAATAAATTGATGGGCCATCAAAAAAGTACTAAATGTAAGGAAGAGGTTTAGCAAGGCTTCTGAAGAAGTTGAGGGAAACCTAAATGAGGAGAAGCAGCCATCCATCCACAAATAGTTCTGGAAGCAGAATATTCTGAATAAGTGTGTCACCATGTATAGGGAGCATGAGGCAAGAATAATCTAGAATGGAGGTGTGGCTGGTGGGGTGGAGGAGATGCAATGCAAGAAGTAGGTAAGGGAGTCACACTAAAAAGTGACTTTGGGTCATGAGAAGATACCAGGGCTGTAAGCCTGATGATGTCATGACAGAATACATATCTTATAAATTTCTGTCTGGGTGCTATGGGAAGAGGGGGATGATTGGATGCTGGTCTCCCTTGGGAGGTAGTTCCCACTAAGGGATGACGGTGTCCTATAGGAGAGTGGTTGTCATGGAGATGTATTTTGGAGATAAACCCCTCAGGACTTGACAACCGATTAAACGTAGGGTAAGAGTACGACAGGAGTTAGGGAAATTTCTAGTTTTTGCTTGAGCAGTGGAGTATACAGTGACGACATGAATGGATGACAGGGTGGAGGGAACAGAGAGAGATTTGGAAAACTGAAAGAGTGTTGTACTGGCCATGTTAAGTTTGAGATGCCAATTGACATCCAAGTGTAGATGTCAGATTTGAAGTTGGATATTTGAATTCAAAGCTCAGCTGGGAGGACAGAGACCAAGGTAGAAATAAATGGCATGAAAATGTGGTCGGCATTTAAAGCCACGGCAGTGAATAAAGTCCCTTGGGGAGTGTCTGCTTTTGAACAGGAAATCTCTAAAATAATAAATAAATAAATAAAAATAAAAAATAACCTGAAACATTTCATATTCATTTTGGTCTTTTTTTTTTTTTTACCTTCAGACTCTGAAACAAGTATTATTCTCTTTCAAGGCTGCTGTTAAGTATGTATTTTCATGGAATATTTTTATATCCCCTGTCACTGTCGTGGGTAAGTTCTTTATTTTCTGTCTTGTTTGCATTTCTCTACCTCTAGTTTTGTTTCTGTACCTTCAGACCCTTAGACAAAGGGGTTGATACTCTGAAATTCCCCTAAGCTATGAGTGTCTTAATGAGCATCCAGAAGAAGCATCTGAAGAGTTAGACAATAATTTATTTGAGCATGAGCAGGAAGATCCATATTTAGATAATTCTTTTCCCACAGAGTCATTATCTCAGAATGCTTCTGCTGACAGCCTTAGAGATAATAGCATTCAAAATGTAAATAATGAAACAATACACATGGAAATGAGGGGGGACTCAGAAAATACAGTAGTAATGAAAAAATAACAAGACAGTGATTCTAATATTGTAAATACACAACTTTGCATTAGTGACAGATTATCTCTGTAATGCCAAGCTGAAATAATTTAGAAGCCAATATAACAACTGCTGAACAACATAGAAGGTGTCAATCCAGTGCCAGTTAATGCATTTAGAGAATTAGACAGGCTCTGAATAGTTAGGAGTGCACAGGAATCCAGAATGAGCAGGTTGCTGTGAAGAACAGGAGTGGTGTAGTCACACAATGGCTGACACGAAGAATTTTCAGGTAGGAAATCAGAGAAAGAAAACTGTCTTATCAAAAGCTGATGACTGGGCTATATCCACCATAAATACACATACAATCATTGCAACCACTTCACTGAATAGGCTAAAACCTGTATTGTACAAATAGGAAAGGCTTAATTATTTTCCAACCTTGCTCTTCAAACATGCTCCGCTGGATCTCTTCTCTCTGGACCCTGGCTGGCTTGCATGCAGAATCATATTTTTTCCAATATTAGAAACATCATGTTTTGCTAATGGAGAATCATATGAGGGCAGTAAAAGCTTTGGTATTGTGCAAATTAAGATTCTAATCTCACAATGAATTCACAGTTTCTCCTCTCTGGCTGGCTGAAACCCGTTTTTACAATCGAGGGCAAGACTTGTTTTCCTCTCTCATTCTTCCTTGCTCTTTAATTCAACCCCAGATACAACCTTTAGGTCTTCCAGGGCCAGAGAAGGAGACAGAAGACTGAAAGGAATTTCCAATTGCTTGGAAGTACTGGAATTCAAAACTAGTACCCTCTATGGAGCGGAGGTCATGTTCAGATTTCCTTAGCAACACATTCATGATGTGCCCTGGAAACCCTCTGAGAATTCCAACTTGGGCATGTTCTTCCTTACTTGATTGAGGTGCCCTTCCCTTGCAACATAAGCCTCATAACTGCTTCCTGCAAGGTCCCTATGATCCAAGTTCCTTGGAGCTGTTTATTGTCAACCCTTAATAATTTACAAGGATGCACTTGGCAGATGCTTTTTAGAATGCCCTTTATCCTTGTAGGACTTACTAAAAACTTGTTAAAAGAAGTCTCCTTCTTGGATAGGGTACTGTCCACATCCTAATACCCAGAACATATAAATATTTCCTTACATGGGAAATGGGACTTTGTAGATGTAGTTAAGCTAAGAATCTTGAGATGTAGAGAAAATCATGAATTGTTTGAGTGATACTAATATAATCAAGCGTTCCTATAGAGGGAAGCAGTAGGGTCGGAGTCATAGAAAGATTTGAGCATGGAAAGAGGTTTGCATTGCTTTAGACTACAAAGTTTGTAGGAATTTATTGTAATAGCAGTAGGAAATGAATCAAGGACTTTGAGTTGGTTTGGATTTTGCATGAGAGCCTTTTGGGCTGAACCAGCCAAATGATCAGGGTACAGGTTGCTCTCACAGCTGTTCTCTTTCTTCTTCTTTTGCACAACTGTTTTGGCCAATCTCTCATATTCAGAAGGTAGAGGCAAGCACTAGTCTTAAGGGACCCAGATGTCCCCAGTCTCAAGGCAAAACATGTAGAGCTCTCCCAAGGATTTTCTCTCTGTGGCATTTGAGCTATAGCTTGCAATCCCTTACACAAAAGAGAAATGGGTCTTGTCTTCTTGCTCTTCAAATTGTCATGAGTTGTCTCTGAAACATTCCTTACTTCATTTGAGTCTTGTTCAATGGAGAAAATTTCAATGTGCCTAAGACCTGGTAATTTTAAATCAAATACTCCTGTAGGGTTTTTAATCTGCTTTTTATGTGGACTTGTTAGAGTATTTGGAGGTGAGGACTGATTTTTGTCAACCCTTAATAGTTTACAAGGATGCAGTTAGCAGCTGCTTTTTAGAATGTGAGGTTATTTATTGCCTCTTATCCTTTTAGGACTTACTAAAAATTTATTAAAAGTTCCATTTAATTTGTTGTGGAACAGTTTGCATGCCTTGCTCAAGACTGACATTCTGAATGGAGAGGAAATGTGTATGCCCCGGGAATTGAGGGTTCTGGGAGAATTATTGTTGTTTAAAATACACATATTTGTGCATGAAATTCTTTGTTTGAGGTCTAGTCCTCTAGATTAACAACCTGCATGTTATTGTACTCTTTTAAAATGCAGCAAAGTGGAATTGTGTATAACTAAGCAAGGGTTTATCTTTCCTACCACTATGTTTATGAAATTTACTATAGTAATATTTTTCTATTGTCCAGCACAGTGTTTGACAGAAAGTGGATACTCAGCACATGATTGTTGATTTACTAAATGAATAACTATATCATTATGTCCATTTAGACATGAATAAATAATCCATGTATTCCTCTGATAAGACATGACATACAGCCTAATTTGTGAAGGACTATGTAGAAGGGATACTGACGTAAGATGCTCTTATTAAAGCTAGACAGCCCAGAGGACACAGAAGTGCTGGAGATCGAGGGAACAGGCAGCAGGGGGCGTGATACTCTGAGGATATACTCACTAGCCTTGGGCTTTTTGACATGGATTGACTGTTATGAATATGTAAATGTTGATCAATACATTTATTACATCATGGATAGACTAGAAATAAGACTTTTGGTAAAATAGAATACCTTAAAATAGTTATTTCTCCTGCTTCATGAAAGACCAAATCTGGGCTCTGTCTTGACATGGCATATTCACATCTGGCCATTCAGTCATCTGAGAGTCACTTTGGTAAAAACTGTGTATCATCATAGATTATAGAAGTATAAATTTCAGCTGATCTTCCAGAGACCACACAGGATTTTGTGCATAAGGGTTCCTGCTTTATGTTAAATACGAAGCACCATAGATGTACTATCAATATTTTTCTTATGTCTTTTCTGCTCTTGTATGTAGCCTTCCTTCTTGCAATTTTTGATGTTGAGATTCTTCAGATGATTGGAATAAGTTAAGAATGCAATACTAGAAGCCAGGTGTGATGGCACACTAGAAGATGAAAAAGGCTAAAGTCTTTCTTTTTAAAAAATTTTTATTAGTGCATTATAGTTGCACATAATAGTGGGGTTCACTTTGACATTGCATACATGCATTAACAGTTTTCTGTATTTGATCCCTAGTACTTCCCCTTTCTCTTCTCTCTTCCATCCCCCTCATCTCTTTTCTCTACTTTATTGGTCTTCCTTTATTCATTTATGTTTTTAATTGGTACATTACAGTTATAAATAAAATTAGAATTGTGATATATTCATACATGCATCTAGCATAATTTGACCAACTATATTCCCCAGTTCTTCCTTTTCTCTCCTTTCTTTTATTACCTTTGCTCCTTGCTTCTACCCTATTGATCCTCCTCCTATTTTCAGTATATCCCTTTTTTATTTATTTTTTCTCTGTAGCTTCCCTGTATGATAGGAAACATATGATCATTAACTTCCTGAGTCTGGCTTATTTCACTTAGCACAATGTTCTTCCAGTCCATCCATTTTCCAGCAAATAACATAATTTCATTCTTCTTACTGGATGAGTGGAATCTCATTGTATATATACACATTTTCTTTATCCATTAATTTACTGATAGGCCTATGTACTTGTTCCATAACTTGGCTATTGTGAACTGTGCTAATATAAACATTGGTGTGCATATGTTGCTATAGCATTATGATTTGGATTCTTTTGGATAAACACTAAGGAGTGAGATAGCTTGATTGTGTGTTGGCTCCATTCCTAGGTTTTTGAGGAAAGTCCATACTGCTTTCCAAAGTGGTTGTACTAATTTGCAGATCTACCAACAATATATAAGTGTACTTCCCCCCCCCACATTCTCACCAGAAATTATTGCTATTTGTATTATTAATGATTACCATTCTGATTGCTAATATCAAGTCTCAGTGTAGTTTTTTTTTTTGTTATTGTTGTTGTTTTTTGGTACCAGGGATTGAACTCAGGGGCAATTGAACACTGAGCCACATCCCCAGCCCTATTATGTGTTTTGTGTAGAGGCAGGGTCTCACTGAGTTGCTTAGCATCTTGCTGTTGCTGAGGCTGGCTTTAAACTCATGATTCTCCTGTCTCAGCCTTTCTAAGTGCTAGGATTTCAGGCATGCACCACCACACTCGGCCTCAGTGTAATTTTAATAAGCATCTTTCTGCTTAAAAAGGATGTTGAAAATTTTTTATATATATTTGTTACCCATCTGTACTTATTTTGAGAAATGCCTATTTAGATCTTTTTCTCATTTATTGAGTGGGTTATTAGTTTTTATGTTAATTTTTCATTCTTTATGTATTCTAGTTATTAATCCCCTGTTGGACAAATAACTGGCAAAGATTTTCTTCCATTACATAGGCTTTCTATTCAGGCTTTTAGTTGTTCTCTTTGCTGTGCAGAAGTCTTTTAATTAATTAATTCATTAATTTTGTGGGAGGAGGGTGCCAGGGATTGAACTCAGGGGCACTCCACCACTGAGCCACATCTCCATTCCTATTTTGTATTTTATTTAGAGAAAAGATCTCTCTGAGTTGCTTTAATGATTTGCTTTTGCTGAGGCTGGCTGTGAACTCATAATCCTCCTATTTCCTGTTGATTCTTGAGCTTTAGGAGTTTTATCAAGAAAGTCAATGTCAGGAGGTTTCAAGATGGTAGAATAGAGCAGGTCACTGTCCTGGCTGCCCAGTTGCATGAAACTAAGAAAGCAGATAGGTAGCTTCTCAGCAGGGTGAGTGAACAACAACAACAATGAACAAACAAACAAACAAATAAACAAACAAATAAAAAGCAAGGGAGACAGAAATTTAATATTGGACACTCAAAGCAGATTGGAGACTCAGGATGTTGGATATAATAAAATAAGGAAGAAATATCCAGTGCCACAGCTACTACCACAGCCAGAGTCACCAGCCAGAGCATTCCTTCCACAAGCACAGTGGAGGGATAAGGGAATTAAAAAAACCCATATCTTTAGGAGGACTTAGGTGTGCATGGGTACAGAAATTTTAGAGATCAAAGACACTGACTGAATAAACTGAAAGGTGCAATGCACAATAGCCTTGTATGGGAAAAAAAATGCATCTCTCCTGGAGGTGTGTGGAGCACAGAGGAAGGATCTATTTTGCAGTTGTAGGACCAGAAGCTGAGGAAGCTGAGTCCTGGCAAACCTGGGTCTGGCTCAAAATACAGGCCTGGCAAACCCACACTGCATGACATAGAGTGTTCCTAAGTGACCAGAAGAAAATTAAACATGGAGAGAGGTTTACATAGGGGACAACTGGTTGTGGAAACCCACTCAGCTCTGCCCTCTTACCCCCAATCTGGTGCTTGCAGGTCTGGCTGGGAGAGACCCACCTATCTGGGAATTATTAGGCCCTGGAGGTGTGCTGATTTGGAATCTCCAGACCAATTGGCATCCATGGAAGAGCCTGGAGCCTACCTATACCTAAAACCTCCTTCCAGGAGTTCTGGCTATGGTATTACCTCTCTCACCCCAGCAACCTGATCCTAAAGGTACAGCAAGCATCATACTCTAGACAACTCCACCTAACTGCTGAGAAAGAAAGCTGAGAAGTTTTTGAAATCCAGTGGAAACAACTCTTTAACTTTTCATTGAGATCTCATTTTTTCCCCTTTCTCTGCTTAATTATGACACTAAATGTTCGTGAACATTTATACATATTCATATTTGGTTTTCTTTTTTTTCTCATTACTAGCATTTTTGAAATGAGTTATTTTTCATGGATCAGTTTTTTAAGGACTAGGAAGTTTGATTAGTATATTTTGGTTTTGTTTTGCATTCATTTATTTTTTATTTTTAAAATTTTTACATTATATATTTTTTTCACTTTTCTTTTTCCTTTGAATCTCTTTCTGTCTTTTCTTCTGCTAACAGCCAGGCTCTATTGTTCTCTCTTTCACTCTTCCTTTGTCTACTTCTGTCCTCTCCCCAACTCCCTCATAATCATCATACTCTATATCACTTCTGTTCTCTTCCTGTCCACCATTTGAAACTGTAAACTATTTTGCAAACACTGTTTTTATTACAGGCAATAACTGATCATATTATTAATTTTTATTGTGACAACATTGTAGACATTGTAGCAGGAAGTGTGTGGTTTAATGCTGCATATTGTTTGCATTGGTTGTTGTTATTATTTGTCTTCCCCTAAATGGTGAGGTACTGGAAACCATCAGAAACACTATAAATCTACAGGGTAGAAATTCTGCTGCCTCACACCCATACTGTTAGATGGGTAAACACACAAACACATGAAAAAGCAAGGGAACAAATCACCCCAAAGATACTTCAATAACAGAATTCATTGCCATCACAGTGGAAGAAATGTCAGAGACAGAGTTTAGAATGTATACAATTAAACTAATGTGAGGAAAAGGATGATGCAAAGAGTAATATCTGCGATAAAAAGCAAGAAGGGAAAAATCACTTCAATAAAAGAGATTCTAAAAAATCAAGCAGAAATCCTTAGAATGAAGGAATCAATAAACCATATTAAAAATTCAATGGAAAGCATGACCAACAGATTAGACAGAATTTCAGGCAATGAAGACAAAATATATAATGTTGAAAATAAAGTTGACCAAGGAGAAAAGATGTTAAGAGACCATAAACAGGAATTCCAAGAAATATGGGATAACCTGAAAAGACCAAATTTAAGATTTATTGGGATAGATGGAAGTCTCAGAGATACAAACCAAAGGAATGCACAATCTTTTCAATGGAATAATATCAGAAAAACTCCCAAAACTAAAAGAAATGTAAAATCAAATACAGGAGGTTTTCATAACACCAAATATACAAAATTACAGCAGACCTACACCAAGGCACATTGTCATGAAATGCTCAACACACAGAATAAGAACAGAATTTTAAAGACTGCAAGAGAAAACCAACATGTCACATTTAGAGGGAAACCAATCTCAGTTGATTTCTCACCTCAGAACTTCAAAGCTAGGAGGAAAATGGATACCGGACAAAAAAAACTATACCTAGAAAAATTAAGCTTCAGAATTGACAATGAAACAAGAACCTTCTGTTATAGACAAAAGTTAAAAGAACACACAACTAGAAAGCCTGCTCTACAAAATATTCGCAAAAAGATATTTCATGAAGAAGAAATAAAAAATAAAAGTGAAAACCAGCAAAAGGAGGAACTACACTAAAGGAATAGTCAAAGGAGAAACTAATTCAAATTAAAAACCAGAAATAAATCAAAATGACAGGGAATAAAAATTATATCTCAATAACAACATTGAATGCAAATGTTCTAAACTCATCAATCAAAAGACATAGACTGGCATAGGCATACTGGATTAAAAAACAAGATCCAACAATATGCTGTTTCTAAGATACTCACCTCATAGGCAAGGACATCCACAGACTGAAGTTGAAAGACTGAGGAAAAGACATATCACTCTCAGGGATTGTGTAAACAAGCAAAGGTTTCTATCCTCATATTAGATAAAGTGAACTTCAAGCCAAAGTTAATCAGAAGGGATACTGAAGGACACTTTATACTGCTTAAGAGAATTATACATTAACAAGACATAACAATTGTAAGTTTTTATGCCCCAAACAATGGAGTATCTATGTATATCGAACAAACCCTTCTCAATTTCAAGAATCAAATAGACCACAATGCAATAATACTGGGTGACTTTAACATACCTTCGTAACCACTGGATAGGTCTTCCAAACAAAAACTAGATAAAGAAGCTATAGAACTAAAAAATACAATGAATAATTTAGACTTAACAGACATATATAGAATATTTCATTCTTTTCCGCAGTACAGGGATGCTTCTCTAAAATAGATCATAGCTTAGGCCACAAAGCAACTGTTAGCAAGTTAAAAAACCATAGAGATAATATCTTGCACTCTACTAGATAATAATGGAATGAAATTAGAAATCAACAATAAAATAAAAAATAGAAACTACTTTAAGATATAGAGACTAAATAATATGTTATTGAATGAACAATGGATAGCAGAAGAAATCAGGGATAAAATAAAAAAATACTTAGAAGTAAGTGAGAATAGCAATACAACATATCAAAACTCTGGGACAGTATGAAGGCAGTGCTAGGAGGAAAGTTCATTGCATTGAGCTCATTCATTAAAAGAATAGAAAGTCAACAAATAACCTAGTTGCACACTTTGTCTTTAAATATATGTTAGAACTCAGCTGAGAATTCATGTGGTCCTGGGTTTTTCTTTGTTAATAGGCTTTTTATTAGTACTTCAATATCATTACTTGATATTAGCTTCTTCAAGTTTTCTGTACCTTCTTGGTTCAATTTGGGTAGGCCATATATGTATGGAAATTTGTCAATATCTTCTAGGTTTTCAAAATTTATATAAGTTTTCAAGAATAGTCCCCTGGATTTCAGAAATGTCTGTGATGATGTTGCCTTTTTCATCTTTAGTTTTGTTGATTTGAGTTTTCTTTCTTTCTTTTGATTATTTGGGCTATGGGTTCATCAATCTTGTTTATCTTTCCAAAAAGCCAACCCTCTGTTGCATTAATTATTTTTTTTAATGCCAGTAACTTTTTGTTGTTATTGCTGTTCTTTTTAGTTATACATGACAGTAGAATATAATTTGACATATCATACATACATGGAGTATAACTCCCATTCTTGTGGTTGTACATGATGTGGAGTTACACTGGTCGTGTATTCATATATGAACATAGGAAGTTATGTCCATTTCATTCTACTGTCTTTCCCATTCCCATCCCTACTCCCTTCCCCATATTCCCCACTGTCCAATCTGGTGACTCCACTCCTCCCTCATGCACCCCACCTATTGTGAGTCAGCATCTGCATATCAGAGAGAACATTAGGCCTTTGGTTTTTTAGGACTGGCTTATTTCACTTAGCATGATAGTCTCTAGTTCCATCCATTTACCAGCAATTGTTTTTTACTCTTTAGTTCATTAATTTTGTCTCTAATTTTAATGACTTCCTGTCTTCCACTAGTTTTGGAATTAGTTTGTTCCTGCTTTTCTAGATCATTGAGATGTGTCATTAGATAGTTTGTTTTGGATCTTTCTTTTTTAATGTAGATAATGCTATAAACTTGCCTCTTAGAACTGCCTTTATAGTTTATGTTGTATAGCTATTTTTGTTTGAGTCTAGGAATTTTTAAGTTTTTTCCTCTTATTTCTTCTACATTGCATTCCTCAATTAAAAGAATATTGTTCAATTTCCATGTGTTTATGTGATTTCCATAATTTTTCTTGCTGTTGATTTGCAATTTTATTCCATTGTGATCTAATAAGATGCACAGGACAATATTGATTTTTTCTGTATTTACTAAGACTTGTTTTGTTACCTAAACTAAGGTCTAATTTGGGAAAGTTTCCATAAGCTGCTAAGAAGAAATTTTGTTAAGCTGTTGTTGGGTGAAATATTCTATTGATATTCTTAGATGTATTTATTTATAGCATTATTTAGACCAGAGTTGTTTTTATTGATTTTTTATATCTGTATGACCTATTTCTTGATGAGAAAGGTGTGTTGCAATCACTCACTATTAGTGTATTTTGATCTATCTGTGACTTTTCAAGAAGTATCTATCTTAGGTAATTAGGTACACTGACATTTGCACATAAATTTTATTATCATTAAATCTTTTCATTGGGGGTGTTTCCTTTAACAGTATGTAGTGATATTCCTCATCTCTTCTGATTAATTTTTGTTTGAAATATGCATCCATTTGGATGGAATACCTTTTTCCATTCTTTTGCTTTCAGCCTATAGACATCTTTGCCTATACAATGAGTCTCTTGCAGAACCCTACATCCCTCTGTAGTCATTTCTACTTGAGGTCTAGTCGTTGGCTTGGAGTTTTTGTCTCCCATATTCTCTGTGTTAAAGTATCATTGAAGCTTGAGCAGGGTTAATTCATGTGTGGAGGAAGGTGCACTCACTTGGCTGAGCTGTGAATGCAGTTCAGCAGAGAGTTTTTACCCTGTGAACTTATAGTGCTATAGTTGCTCCCCAACCTCTCACTGAGAAATAGTACTCCTGCTGCTTGAATCTTGATTCATTGGAGATTCAATGGAAAGCACACTCTTTCTCTACTTTGCCATCTTCTGTCTCTTTCCTCCTAGTATTCCTTAAATATCAGAATTAGCTTGTGAACATTTTTTATACTTATATTTGCAAAACACAAATGCATTGGCTAATAGACACATCTGGATGATAATATAGCAGAGTACAAAATAGTGAACTAGTTAAAGTGATTTGTAATGAAGAATTTAGTATTAGTAAATAAAGAATTTTTAAACTTGTCAGTTACTCTTGATAGTGACATGTGCTATTTAATGAGATATTGTTTCTCTCTGATACTAGTTTTAACCACTCAGGAAAGAAAAGGTTTAAAACAAGTAAAGAGTACTAAATTTATGAAGCTATGGGTCAAAAAGTTATTCATAAGTGGTTGATCTGTATGGCTAAAAGAATGGTTAAAGAATACGATTAGTAATAAAAAGTGAGATACTGTGTTTATCAAGGGAAAAGGGATTTTGCAGTTTGGTAGATGGCCTTTCACCTTTGCTTGCTCCTTATTATCTGTGTTTTCTTGGCAGTTTATTACTGTCTCATTCCTTTGTTTCCTGAACTTTAAAATAACCCCTGCCTTCCAGGGATCTTATGAAAACTAAATAGAAAAATGAATATAAAGCAGCTTGCAGAGTTCCTGGAATTATACTTTTGAGACAACAAGTGGTAATTATTTTTTCTCTCTAAAGAAATTGTTTGAACATGAGATTGTACAAATGGAACCATAAGAGTATGGAATTTCAGAGCCATGTGGTTGACTTTGTTTGCCTTACACAACTTTAAATCTGGGGCATGCAAAATACAATTTGAAGGTTACAGATGTTTTTTAAACAAAGAGAAAACTATTTCTTAATTCCAAAGGTTAATTTTTAATTTGAAAACATTTTTCTACAGCATGCTTTACAAAGTTCTAAAACATAACTGTTTTACCAAGTAAATAATTTTGGCATGATTGCAGATAATCACAGAATTATAACATTTAGAGATAGAAGATGTCTTCAGATTATTCAACTTTGTCTTAAGGCTTAGAATGTCTAAATATTTACTTCAAGATTACATCACTACTTATTTGAGAGAGACAAATAAGCCTAGAGCAGTTAAGGGTAGAAAAAAGAGGGAAGTACTGATCACTACATTAGGAAGTTTCTTAATGAGTACATGTGCTTGGCATATGGGACTTTCCTGGAAGATTTGCAAAGAAAAACAGGACCTTGGGGCAGTCCAGGAGAGAAAAAGAAGAGAGATACCCCTAGTTCCATTTCATCTCTCATTTTCCTGTGCTGAAATTTACTCTATAAGAGGAATATGCTCTCATATCTCCAGGGAGTATCACCCAGCATTTTGATGTCTGTTCAACAATTTAGATCTCACGCTCCAGATTATGCCATTTCATCTAGTCACACTCAAAAAAATTGTGGACATGTGGGTTGCTAACCAAGAGAGTGACAAAAGGAGTCAGCAAGAGAATCAAGTAAGAATGAAGTTTGTGTACATTGCACATGGATAATCAAATTGAATACTTAAAACAGTCTTAGGAGGTAATATTGTTATTTCTCTTTGTTTTATTCTAACCATAGTGCTCTGTGTGCAGTTAGTATATGTTTGTCATCTAAATGAATGAATTATTGAATGAATGGATAAATGGGATACACAAATGGATAAATGGAAAACACTGTGTCTCGTATTCCACTCTGGATATATGGAATTATGTTACAGTCTCCTATGTCAAATTAACATTTGTGCTTAGTAAGGATCTGACATAGTGAATAGGCAAAATATTTAGTCACCTTTATTTGCCTGGTACAACTCTCTTAAGGAAATATTGATCTCTCAAACACATCTTCATTTAGAACTGGAGTCTCAAGCTTAAATGCCTTAAGGGACCTGTCAGATAACACTAATGAATAAATCAAGTATAAAGGCAATATTCTGTGGACAGTACATATTCCACCTAATGTAATTCAAATTTAAAATTCTTACCAAATAAAAAAGATCTGAGATTTCATCAATTTGCTCTTCCTTGAGTATTAATTTTTCCTTTCTTATTATAAGAAACTTAGATACTTATATCCAAAATAGAAAGTATTTTTGGTTTGTTTCCAAACAATAATCAAGATTATCTGACAGTAACACTGAATTAGTGTTATGTGCAATAGCCAAACTGTTGCAAAGACTTCCAGGCATTTCACATCTACAGGCATTCCTGGCCAGACTTCTTTCTCATTCTCACTGGACTTCGTCAGCACAGACTTCGAGCTTGGGATCTAACACATTATTACTAAGAGGTATTGGTATGCATATTAGGAATATGTAATGAATCTTAATAGCATTAATTTATTATTCTAGAATGCTCATTCATACTAATTCAGGTTTGCACCTGCATACACATGCTCATAATTAAGGAAAGGATATTTCTTTGCCCTCCTATCTGGGTTTCTCTGATAAGTTGTTATGCAGCTGGCATTCAATGCAAATTGGAGTTTGCTAGCTCCTGATATGCATACTTGCACTAATCAGGAGATTACTTGTGTGCTGGCTACTCACCTCTAAACCTATGCTGTCACATTTAGAATAAATAATAGACTTTGCTTTGAGTTTGTAAAATGCCGAATGCCTAGTTGAAACTCTTATAAAGTACAGCATGACAAGAATGGTTTTCATGAGTCAAAAGGACATTGCCTAGACATTATAGAGCCTGGAAAATGAATACTACTGTATTGTTAAAATGGCAATCAGTATGAACAAAATTTGGCATAAAACCTATAGTGAATGAAATATAGAATAGTTATATAATATGATCCCTCTGAACTGAACTAATATAACCCCTAATAAAGGTGCTAAATATCACCATTAACAGCTGGAGGATTGGATTTAACATACCTTCTCCAGACCTAATGTAAGTTTCTAAGCCTTCATTATAGATGTCCTTAAGTCAGACTGGTGACTTTAGTAGCACCAGTTCCTCAGTGATGAGGAAAGAACTCTTGGCAAAAAAGCAGCAGTGCTCTGAACAAATGATAACACCAAGAGAAAAAAGTATAGCAAGTACTATTAAAATTCTGGGGTGGAATTTGGATTGAGCTAGAAGGATTTAAACAATTAGATTCAGAATAAATATTAACAAAAAAAGACACTATACTTTGGGTCACAAAAATGATAAGGTCAGGATGCATTAAGTATCTTTGATCACAGCTCTGCAAGGAAATGATTACCCTCATCATGACTCATCAAGGAAATTCTCACATAAATGGGATAACTGAGGCTCAAATGTAATTTACTCAGCTAATAAATGGTAAGGTTGGCATTTATATCTATAGATGCTATACTCTACAAGCTTTGTTGTTGGCTCTCTAAACACAAGGCTGTCCTAGGGACAAGTTAAGAACAGTGTCCAGTAAACATATTTGATATAAGGCTGTGAGGAGTGCAATTATTTGTCATATATTGCTTGACATTAAAAGAAAATATGATTTCAGAACTTTTTTTAAAAAAATATACTCCTGGGTTTTTGATAAGTATCTTCTTCTAAAACAATTCAGCTAAAACCTCCTTCAGGAAGGTTGCTCAACAAGATGATGGCAGATGTCGAGAGTACAACACAGACAACTGTGGAAAATACATATGTACCAACAGATGCCAAACTCTGTCTCTAAGAAGCAGATTTTTAATCTCTAAGGAAACAAATTCAGTTACTGTAAGTGGATTTTTAAAAACTCACCATTGT